>CM019072.1:47965635-48120061 GCA_009667805.1 Leptobrachium leishanense
TGCTTGGTTGTGTAGGGAGAGGTATTAGCAGTAGGAGTACTGTGTGCAGTACTGGAGACCGTATCTCCAGAAGGATATAGACATCTTAGAGAGAGTTCAGAGAAGGGCTACTAAAATGGTGTACGGCTTGAAGGAGAAAAGTTACCAGGAAAGGCTTAATGATCTTAACATGTACAGCTTGGAAAAAAAGACGAGACAGAGGAGATATGATAGAAACATTTAAATACGTAAAGGAAATCCACAAGGTTGAGGAAGGGAGTATATTTAAAAGGAAACAAAGTAGCAAAACAAGAGGACATAGTCTTAGATTAGAGGGGCAAAGGTTTAAAAGTAACATCAGGAAGCATTATTTTACTGAGAGGGTGGTGGATACATGGAACAGCCTTCCAGTTGAAGTGGTTGAGGCCAAAACAGTAATTGAATTTAAGCAAGCATGGGATAGGCATAAGGCTATCCTAAACAAAAGATAAATCCAGGTTAAGTATCCATGTAATTGGGCAGACTAGATGGGCCGAAAGGTTCTTATCTGCCGACATTTTTCTATGTTTCTATGTTTCTATCTTATAATTTACTATAAATAAAATTATGAAATATGTTGAAAAAAATGGAAAAACAGACTTTTTTAACTTTAATCTCCAAAATATACAACTGCCAAAAAAGACCCTGGCTAAATAGTTTAGAAATTTTGTCTTGAGATTAGAAATACACAATTTTTACATGTTTTTGCTTTTTACCCCCTCCACTGTTAAGCCATTTCACCTCTGTGTGCTGAGCTAATTTTGCCCATTTTATGCTCCTCATGTTTAAATCTGATTTGAAGTCCTATTTATTATACCCCCTAGACATCCAAGTTGTCAGTCACTTCCGGGAGTTAATCGCGATATGGCACCAAAGGGGTTAATAAGAGGCACTGCCTGGTGGGGGCGCCTGGCGATGATGTCATCGCGAAACCTGGGGGCCCATAAGACCATTGGGCAGGCTTCGAGGACTCCATTCCAAAGTAGTACCCCGGCCAGAGAGGTGAGAAGAGGGAGGGGGTTAAAGGACCATGATGTACATTGTATGTCCTTGGTCCTTAAGGGGAATTTTCCCCAGGATGTACGCCAGTGGTCCTTAAGGGGATTGTCAAAAAGGTGAGGAGAAAGAAATAAAAACATAACATTTATTTTGTACTTAAAGAAAAAATTGAGCCAGACATACATATACACATATCAGACCCCACCCAGAACGATAAAGAATGGAGCCTCCACGAAGGGGGCAACCT
Source organism: Leptobrachium leishanense (assembly GCA_009667805.1). Classification (NCBI taxonomy): domain Eukaryota; kingdom Metazoa; phylum Chordata; class Amphibia; order Anura; family Megophryidae; genus Leptobrachium; species Leptobrachium leishanense. The sequence continues at coordinate 47,966,900 of CM019072.1, forward strand.
AGAATTGCGGGTGTGTGAGACACTGGTGACCAGTGAAGCAGGGTTAAGCCTAATCCCTATACATCGGGAGCATCTGAAAGCCAATTAGTAATTTTATAAACCAAACCAACAAGAAGGATTAGCATAAATGAATAAGCAAATCAAAAGGGAAAGCTAATACAGAGATCCTTAGAATAGCCTCATAGGGAAATACATATGGCAAACAGAAAGTAATTGCTCCTGTTGCTGGTAACCATAAATTAAAATAAACACAAAATTATCCCATAGTCAAAAAATGTTTGACGCATTTCGCCACTAGGGCGTCCTCAGGAGCAAAAAATAGTGCTGCTTGGGAGGATGTCAGAAACAGACTGCCACTCTCTTGGCTTATTAAATAGTGGAGTGTAAGTGTTGATGAGACTCAGATGCTATTGATAATTTGGCCCGCCTCCTAAGGTGATGTCCAAACTTAGCATGGGACAATTCTCAATATAGAGGGGGGCGTGAATATTAAAATAACCTGAACAGAAAGGACTTCACTCATTGGATCAATATGCTGTCCATCAGTAGAGAAGGGAGCGCTGAAGCCTACAGTGCAGGTGTTTCTAGTTGCAATCAACACTTCACCAAAATGACCCATATTACTCTTTTGTGTCAATGGCTCCTCATTAGCAAAAACATAATTGTCAATAGCGTACAGGCTAAGATTCACACATCATGATACAAACTGACGTACCAGCGTAGATACCGAGATCAATTATGGATGGATACCTTTCCTAGAGGGGTGTTAAACACCACGCCAATTCAAACAGATATAGAGTACACTGACAATCTACAGACTAGGAAAACCTTAAAGGGTTAACTTATCAAAGTTGCTAAATGACCCATATTACTCTTTTGAAAGTTGCTAAATGACTCATATTACTCTTTTAGCAAATACATAATTGTTAATAGCGTACAGGCAAAAATTCACACATCCTATTGGTACTAGCATAATTCTTTATCCCGTTCACACATTAATCAATACAAAGGCTACTGCTTCATCAATTTGCACTCCAACTACAGTTGTGTTCAAAATTATTCAACCCCCAATGCTGTAAAGGGTTTTAGGGAATTTAGTGTACATTTGTAATTGTATTCAGAATGAAATCCTACAAGGACCTTTTAAAGAACCATATGCAACTAAAATGACATCAATTGGTTTTGTAATACAGTAGTAAATGTTTCTTTTGTGAATTCTTCATTGACACAATTATTCAACCCCTTAAAGACTATAACTCTGAAGAACAGAGGTTCATTCAAATGTTTTCAATCAGGTATTGAAAACACCTGTGGATGTCACGGAGCAGCAATAAAGCATTATAAGCACCAATTAGGCAGCTTTAAAACGACTGTGATACTCAGCTCCTTCTAGACATTTACTGGTGTGGTTACAAACATGGTGAAGTCAAGAGAATGGTCCAGGAAGACAAGAGAAGAGGTGATTACTCTTCACAGGAAGGGCAATGGCTATAAAAAGATTGCAAAGATGTTAAACATACCAAGAGAGACCATAGGAAGCATCATTCGCAAATTCAAGGCAAAGGGCACTGTTGAAACGCTACCTGGTCGTGGCAGAAAGAAGATGCTGACTTCGACTGCTGTGCGCTACCTGAAGCGTAGAGTGGAGAAAAGTCCCCGTGTGACTGCTGAGGAACTGGGTAAAAAGATTTGTCAGATGTGGGTACTGAAGTTTCAGCTCAGACAATACAGCGCACACTGCGTAATGAAGGCCTCCATGCCAGAACTCCCAGACGCACCCCCTTGCTGTCTCCAAAGAATAAGAAGAGTCGACTGCAGTATGCCAAAAGTCATGTGGACAAACCACAGACGTTTGGGGATAGTGTTCTGTGGACTGATGAAACAAATTAGAACTGTTTGGGCCCATGGATCAACGCTATGTTTGGAGGAGGAAGAACAAGGCCTATGAAGAAAAGAACACCTTGCCTACTGTGAAGCATGGCGGGGGGTCAATCATGCTTTGGGGCTGTTTTGCTTCTGCAGGTACAGGGAAGCTTCAGCGTGTGCAAGGTATCATGAATTCTCTTCAGTACCAGGAGATATTGGATGACAATGTGATGCAGTCCATCACAAACCTGAGGCTTGGGAGACGTTGGACCTTTCAACAGGACAATGATCCCAAGCATACCTCCAAGTCCACTAGAGCATGGTTGCAGATTAAAGGCTGGAACATTTTGGAGTGGCCATCGCAGTCACCTGACTTAAATCCGATTGAGAACCTCTGGTGGGACTTAAAGAAAGCAGTTGCAGTGCGCAAGCCTAAGAATGTGACTGAACTCGAGGCATTTGCCCATGACGAATGGGCGAAGATACCCGTAGATCGCTGCAAGACACTTGTGTCAAGCTATGCTTCACATTTAAAAGCTGTTATAACTGTAAAAGGATGTTGTACTAAGTACTAAGATTGAATGTCACTTGGGGGTTGAATAAAACTGATAAGGATGTGAGCACAGAAAAGACATTTGTGGTTATTTCATTATAAATGTTATGTTATATTTGTCTGACCTACACGTGCCTCTTTGATTTAATTGTAAGCAAGATGACTGAATGATCAAAATCAATATCAAACTGGCCAAAACACTCAATTTCAGTGGGGGTTGAATAATTTTGAACACAACTGTGTGTATGTGTGTATATATATATATATATATATATATATATACACAGTCAGGTCCAGAAATATTGGGACATCGACACAATTCTAACATCTTTGGCTCTATATACCACCACAATGGAGTTGGAATGAAACAAACTCAATGTGCTTTAACTGCAGACTGTCAGCTTTAATTTGAGGGTATGTACATCCAACTCAGGTGAACGGTGTAGGATTTACAGCATAAAACAAGCAGGTCAGCGCCACAAATCACATCCACCACCAATCTCCCAAAAGCTTGATCAAACACAGTGGTCTTCCCTATACTAGGTGAATGGATAAAAACATATACATATCTTGATCAGCGCAATAAAAATTGCTATCAGGATCTTGGTGTGTCTCATAGATCAGCAGACCATATTTTGGTACATAAAAATAAAATATAAAATTACACAATGGTGAAGTATATCAAATATATAATATTAATATAATATGCAATGAATCATGTTTCACTCACAAACTTAGAGCCTAGCACTGGCTCTAAGTGGAACTGTACGTTTAGGTTGTTTTTTCTTCTATATTGTTCACAGGTGACCCACACCTTGCACGGCTGTTTCCCTTCATATATCAAGGAACCATATAAGACAAGAAAAGACAGCGCAACTCTCCTTGTGCAGAATGAAAATTTAAGTGTATATATGCTTTTCAGACAATTTTTCACTTACACTTGTTGGAGCTTCAGTAGCTCTAAGGTTTGCGCATATGGATTTTTTCAGGCTTGGGCAAATCCACAAACCACCAAAAAGACACAGGCTGGGTCTTCTTTTCGAAAGAAAATTTAATAAAATAAAAACATGTAAAACAAATGGATAAAAACAGGTACCCAGGACGCGTTTCGTCGCACTAGGCGACTTCCTCAGCTGGTTAAGGATCAGTGCCCCCTGTAAGATGTTTTAACCACTTGAATGCTAAGGACGCGCTCAGCGCGTCCTCAGCATTCCCCCTGGTATGCGGAGGACGCGCTGAGCGCGTCCTCGCATTGGGGTCAGCGTTCGGCCGGGTTCCGGCCGATCGCTGGCCCTCCGGTGCGGGCTGACATCCTGGATGTCAGCCCGGCATCCGGAGCAGTGGCCGCCATTATTATGTGTCATCGCGCCCCCGCGATGACACATAATTCAGGCGCCCCCCCCGCATGTGCGGAGGAGGCGCCTGAAAGGGAGGGGGGGGAGGTCCTTCGGACCTCTCTCCCTCCCGATCGGCGGCTCACAGGGGCTTAACCCAGGCATCATTTGGAAGGGCACAGCCTGCCCTTCCAAATGATGCCTGGCATTAACCCCTGGGGAGCTGGATCGCAAATCGGCGCTGAAAAGCGCCGATTTGCGATCCTTCCCGGGAGCTGGCCGACATCTTGGATGTCGGCCAAGCTTCCGGGAACTCCCCCAGAGGACTGGCGTCATCGTGCGCAGCACGATGACGCCAGTCCTAGCATTAACCCCTAACTGCCACGAAGTGTGGAGATAGGGAGTTCCAATGAACTCCCTATCTCCCGATCCGTGGCAGTTAGGGGTTAAATTTTGATATCGTTGGATCGGCCAGAGCATGGCCGTTCCAACGATACCAAACATGAAAGTAAAAAAAATTGTAAAAAAAAAAAAAAAAGAAAAATAAAAATAAAAAAAAATTAAAAAAAAAAAATAAAAAAAAAAAAATAAACACTTTTTTTTTTTTTTTGTTTTGTTAATGCAGCAATATTGTTCCCATTTCAATTATAATGTGAACAATGATGCTGCATTAACGATTTTTGTATGCGGTGCGTTTGTTAAAAATGGTGTTATTTTCCCCAAAAAAAAAGTAACGAGACCCCATCTCTAATTTTTTTAACAAGCGCACCCCATACAAAATATAACCGCAATTGCTCGCATGTTAAAATGTGGAAAAAAACACTTTACACGCTGTAAATTATTGAAAATACATATTTTATTGCATTTTTTGTTATAATATACAAACATGACATAACGTATACATATAATAATGACATATTATGAATCTACCGAGTCTGACGGAAAGAACGATATATAATATGTCGATGTCATATACTAAAATAAGCCTTCAAAACACGTTTAAACATGATGCGCAAAACAGGTAAAAAATGACCTCAGCACAGGGGCGGGAAAAGCCTCAGCAGCGAAAGGGTTAAATTAAGATCAACCATTTGCATGTGTCCCCAGACGTCTTCTGGCATGTGTTCCACGCCTCACTTTCGTAATCTACCAGATGATTGAAGGTGCCACCATTTTGGATTGTCAATGCAGCGTTAACGTGTGTTCCATGCCTCTCTTTGGAAATCCACTCAGTGAATTGGACTTCCTTCATCTTGTGCCTGCATTCAGATGCTTAATACCATATATGGAGATGGGCGGGAACAGTGTTTCTGCGTGACCATAGTAAAAATGGTTTTTGCTTTCTCCACACATCGTGGAGAGGTTTTATCTGCAACATATATTTCAATAAGCCTCTCGATCACAGGGAATAATATAACAAACTTATAGAAATCTGATCTACATCGTACATAACTTCTTATAGTTAAACATACATAACCGCATTGAATTGTGTGTCTCATTGACCCTTCTCTCATAACCTCCACATAATATGATGATAAAGATTATTCATTTCTTAATAAGCAAAAAAGTGCTGAATGTGTATAATATATACATAAGGGGATATGAAAAATATATCTAATCCCATTCTGTCCTATAATTGGACGTGAGGTGTGCTATTATTAACATTATTTAACATTATTAAAAAATGTTTTTTTTTGTTATTTATATATGTGTGAATCATTTATGGAATATTATGAATCAATTAGGGATATTATATTAATATATTTTGTGAAAAATGTCAAAGCTAAAAAACATATGCTCAAGGTTTTTTTTTTATTATTTATATATGTGTGAATCGTTTATGGAATATTATGAATCAATTAGGGATATTATAGTAATATATTTTGTGAAAAGATGTAAAAACTAAAAAACATACTAATTGGTTTTTTTTCTTTCCCCCATAAATTATATATTGTTAATGTAATATCCCATCAAATAACAACAGATGTCAGGAGAGAAGGCCAATGGCTACACTATAGAAAGTGAGACACCTCAAAGTCATTGTTCAGTCCACCAGGTGTCAATGTGCCCATTTCAAAGATACTTCTCATCTCCTCCTGACCCAACCGTTTAATTATGTCATCTTCTATATCTTTTTTATGGACCTTTTTAATGGCTATAAATTTCAAACCTATGGGTGAACCTACATGCTTCAACTTGAAATTCACAGGAATTGAATGCCTAAAAAAGGCTATAGGAATACGCACATTAATCAAAAAAATAAACAAGAAATAAAGATCAAAGAGGTATTGAATTGTTGTTCTAAAAATGTGATATATATGTTGGAATGCCCTTGTGGGTTACAATATATAGGTCAAACTAAAAGAGCCTTAAATGTTAGAGTTTCTGAACATGCCAGGAATATAAAAATAAATATGAAAAGCATTCAATTCCTGTGCATTTCAAGTTGAAGCATGAAGGTTCACCCATAGGTTTTAAATTTATAGCCATTAAAAAGGTCCATAAAAAAGATATAGAAGATGACATAATTAAACGGTTGGGTCAGGAGGAGATGAGAAGTATCTTTGAAATGGGCACATTGACACCTGGTGGACTGAACAATGACTTTGAGGTGTCTCACTTTCTATAGTGTAGCCATTGGCCTTCTCTCCTGACATCTGTTGTTATTTGATGGGATATTACATTGACAATATATATTTTATGGGGGAGGAAGAAAAAAGGAAAAAAAAACAAAACACTTAGTATGTTTTTTAGTTTTGACATTTTTTCACAAAATATATTAATATAATATCTCTAATTGATTCATAATATTCCATAAATGATTCACACATATATAAATAACAAAAAAAAACACATTTTTTAATAATGAATCGCACAATAGCACACCTTATGTCCAATTATAGGACAGGATGGAATTAGATATATTTTTTCATATCCCCTTATGTATATACTAGGTGTAAAGCCTGCCCAGAGGGCAGTCTATTGATAAGTGTGGTGCGTTGTGCTTGGTTCGGTGCCATTTATTGTGCTGTGTTTGGCTCTGTGCTCGGCTCTGTGCCGTTTATTCTGTTGTGCTCGGCTCTGTGCCGTCTATTGTACTGTGCTCGGCTCTGTGGAGTTTATTGTGCTTGGCTCTGTGGCGTTTATTCTTTTTGCTCAGCTCTGTGCTGGGCTCTGCACATCGGCTCTGTGCTCTGCTCCGTGCCGTATATTGTGCTCTGCTTTTTATTGTGCTCTGCGCCGTTTATTGTGTTGTGCTTGGTTCTGTGCTTGGCGCCGTTTATTGTGCTGTGATTGGCTGTGCCGTTTATTGTGCTGTGCTCTGTGCCCAGTGGCGTAGCGTGGGTTGTCAGCACCCGGGGCAAGGCAAGATTTGCGCCCCCCCCCACAAACCTGTGGACACGTTGGCACGCCCTGATTCCCTTCCACCCACCAGTAAAGTGTATGTATGTGAGGTGGTGTGCACTGACTGCAGGGTTATTCTCCTATTTCTATGTATTTGTGCATGCCCCAGGCTTTGCCCTGGGCAGTCTGCTTAAACATCACAGCAATAAAAGTCACAGTAATGTGTGGTGCATATGAGCACATCACAGAGCTCCACAGCAATAAGATGCACGGTAATATGCAGTGTATATGAGCGTATCACAATGCTGCGTAGAAACAAAACTCAGCAATATGCTATGTGTATGAGCGTATCACAAAGTTGCGTAGAAATAAAACTCCTAGCAATATGCTGTGTGTATGAGCGTATCACAGAGCTGCGTAGAAATAAAACTCATAGCAATATGCTGTGTGTATGAGCGTATCATAGAGCTGCGTAGAAATAAAACTCATAGCAATATGCTGTGTGTATGAGCATATCACAGAGCTGCGTAGAAATAAAACTCATAGCAATATGCTGTGTGTATGAGCGTATCACAGAGCTGTGTAGAAATAAAACTCATAGCAATATGCTGTGTGTATGAGCGTATCACAGAGCTGTGTAGAAATAAAACTCATAGCAATATGCTGTGTGTATGAGCGTATCACAGAGCTGCGTAGAAATAAAACTCATAGCAATATGCTGTGTGTATGAGCGTATCACAGAGCTGGTTGGGAATAAAACTAATAAAATAATAATAAATTAATATAAAATATATTTAAAATTAAAATATTCAAGTAATTACACAACAAATCGATTAAATTATTTATTATAATAAATTATATATATTAAAATTATAGAATCCAGATCTCCACACTCCATCTCTGCTGTATCTATTGCTCCAGTGCTGGGAACTGGCTGCTCACATAGAAATATTCCCGATATCATTCAGGATACCAGTCGCCGTGTGGCGGGATATCGGGAATATTTATATATTAAAATTATATATTAATAGTCTATAAATATAGTACATTACATTTAAATATTAAAATAAATAAATTTAATATTATATTAAAACGTATTAAATTACAGATTATTAAAATAAATACATTATATCTTAATATATTAATATAATTATACAAAATTTCAAAACAAAATATATATATTTCTAATTATTACTAGTAATAAGCCCCTGTGCATGCTGTGAGCGCCAGGTGGGGACAGGGTGACAGGAGAGTGTGAGGAAGCGCTGGGTAAGGAAGCAGCTTGTTCTCATGCTGCGCAGTGCTGTCTGTGTTCAGTCCAATGCCTGGTACCTCAATTTTTGATTGGGACCCCCACTGCCAGACCCTGAGTCCACTGCCAGACCCTGAGTCCACTGCCAGACCCTGAGCCCAGTGCCAGCTCCTTCATCTCCACTGTCTGGAGCAAATAGCCAGTCCCTGTGTCTCCTGTCCCTCAATCATCCAATGTTTCAAAAAAGCAAGCCTGATATCTCTGAGGCAGTTCATGTCCCTCCCCCCCCTCCATTTTACTCACTGTCTTGGCTGTCATGATGGGGCTCATGCTGTGTCTGCAGCTTGTGACAGTCTCCTCCTTAACACTCTGTGTGCAGAGGCCATGCAGTCACACCGGAAGAGATGGAAGTGGGGGAAAAGCCATACACGTGAGCTGCCTGCACTCAGCTTGTGTGACCTCATGACCAGGAGGCTGCAGGCAGCTCCTCCCCCTCTTAGTCTCCTCCAATCCCTTAGAACTCTGGAGCAGCACACGGAGGGAGCCAAGCCACACCCCCTCCCTCTCTCTGCCGCCGCGCTAGAGTCTGAGTGCAGGCGCTCGCCCAGACATAAAGAAAAAAAACGCTGGACTTCAAGCCTGCGGTACCTGGACATTATTAGGGGCGCAAATTTCTTTTGAAATTTTGCGCCCCCTAAGTAAATTGCGCCCGGGGCCATGGCCCCCCTGGCCCCCCCCACGCTACGCCACTGTCTGTGCCGTATATTGTGCTGTGCTCGGCGCTGTGCCGTTTATTGTGCTTGGCTCTGTGGCGTCTATTGTGCTGTGCTTGGCTCTGTGGCGTTTATTGTGCTGTGCTCTGTGGCGTTTATTGTGCTCGGCTCTGTGGCGTTTATTGTGCTCGGCTCTGTGGCGTTTATTGTGCTCGGCTCTGTGGAGTTTATTGTGCTTGGCTCTGTGGCGTTTATTCTGTTTTGCTCGGCTCTGTGCTGGGCTCTGCACATCGACTCTGTGCTCTGCTCCGTGCCGTATATTGTGCTCTGCTTTTTATTGTGCTCTGCGCCGTTTATTGTGTTGTGCTTTGTGCCGTTTATTGTGCTTTGCTTGGCTCTGTGGCGTTTTTTTGTGCTCGGCTCTGTGGCGTTTATTGTGCTCGGCTCTGTGGCGTTTATTGTGCTCGGCTCTGTGGCGTTTATTGTGCTCGGCTCTGTGGCTTTTATTGTGCTCGGCTCTGTGGCGTTTATTGTGCTCGGCTCTGTGGCGTTTATTGTGCTCGGCTCTGTGGCGTTTATTGTGCTCGGCTCTGTGGCGTTTATTGTGCTCGGCTCTGTGGCGTTTATTGTGCTTGGCTCTGTGGCGTTTATTCTGTTTTGCTCGGCTCTGTGCTGGGCTCTGCACATCGGCTCTGTGCTCTGCTCCGTGCCGTATATTGTGCTCTGCTTTTTATTGTGCTCTGCGCCGTTTATTGTGTTGTGCTTGGTTCTGTGCTTGGCGCCGTTTATTGTGCTGTGATTGGCTGTGCCGTTTATTGTGCTGTGCTCTGTGCCGTATATTGTGCTGTGCTTGGCTCTGTGGCGTTATTGTGCTGTGCTCTGTGGCATTTATTGTGCTCGGCTCTGTGGCGTTTATTGTGCTTGGCTCTGTGGCGTTTATTCTGTTGTGCTCGGCTCTGTGCCGTCTATGTACTGTGCTCGGCTCTGTGGAGTTTATTGTGCTTGGCTCTGTGGCGTTTATTCTGTTTTGCTCGGCTCTGTGCTGGGCTCTGCACATCGGCTCTGTGCTCTGCTCCGTGCCGTATATTGTGCTCTGCTTTTTATTGTGCTCTGCGCCGTTTATTGTGTTGTGCTTGGTTCTGTGCTCGGCGCCGTTTATTGTGCTGTGCTTTGTGCCGTTTATTGTGCTTTGCTTGGCTCTGTGGCGTTTATTGTGCTGTGCTTGGCTCTGTGGCGTTTATTGTGCTCGGCTCTGTGGCGTTTTGTGCTCGGCTCTGTGGCGTTTATTGTGCTCGGCTCTGTGGCGTTTATTGTGCTCGGCTCTGTGGCGTTTATTGTGCTCGGCTCTGTGGCGTTTATTGTGCTCGGCTCTGTGCCTTTAATGGGTTGTGCTCTGCTCTGTGCCATCTATTGTGCTCTGCTTGGCGCTCTGCTCTGTGCTCTGCACTCGGCGCTGGGCTGTGTTCAGGTACTGGGCTCAGACGCTGGGCTCTGCGCTCAGGCGCTGGGCTCTGCGCTCAGGCGCTGGGCTCAGGCGCTGGGCTCTGCGCTCAGGCGCTGGGCTCAGGCGCTGGGCTCTGCGCTCAGGCGCTGGGCTCAGGCGCTGGGCTCTGCGCTCAGGCGCTGGGCTCAGGCGCTGGGCTCTGCGCTCAGGCGCTGGGCTCAGGCGCTGGGCTCTGCGCTCAGGCGCTGGGCTCTGCGCTCAGGCGCTGGGCTCAGCGCGCTGGGCTCTGCGCTCAGGCGCTGGGCTCAGGCGCTGGGCTCTGCGCTCAGGCACTGGGCTCAGGCGCTGGGCTCTGCGCTCAGGCGCTGGGCTCTGCGCTCAGGCGCTGGGCTCAGGCGCTGGGCTCAGGCGCTGGGCTCAGGCGCTCAGGCGCTAGGCTCTGCGCTCAGGCGCTAGGCTCAGGCGCTGGGCTCTGCGCTCAGGCGCTGGGCTCAGGCGCTGGGCTCTGCGCTCAGGCGCTGGGCTCAGGCGCTGGGCTCAGGCGCTCAGGCGCTGGGCTCATGCGCTGGGCTCAGGCGCTCAGCTCAGGCGCTGGGCTCTGCGCTCAGGCGCTGGGCTCAGGCGCTGGGCTCTGCGCTCAGGCGCTGGGCTCGGGCGCTGGGCTCTGCGCTCAGGCGCTGGGCTCGGGCGCTGGGCTCTGCGCTCAGGCGCTGGGCTCGGGCGCTGGGCTCTGCGCTCAGGCGCTGGGCTCGGGCGCTGGGCTCTGCGCTCAGGCGCTGGGCTCGGGCGCTGGGCTCTGCGCTCAGGCGCTGGGCTCAGGCGCGTGGCAACCTCCGTAACAGGCTGTTGCGGTTGGATGCGCGCGCGCCACCTGCCGCAGCACGCCCAAAGCGTCCAACGGAGGTTGGATGCGCGCGCAGCAAACCTCCGTAGGACGCTTTGGGCGTGCTGCGACGGGTGGCGCGCGCGCACCCGGCTGCGCGCGCATCCAACCGCCACAGCACCCCGTGGGCTGCGCGCATGCGCAGTCCATATATATATACACACACACACACACACACTGTAACCCCATGTGGATATATATACACACACATATATGGTTGTTACAGTGTGTGTGTGTATGGCTGGCATCCAGGCTCAGGCGAGCCCCCGGCTCGGCTGGGCCTCTAGGCCCAGGCCAAGCCGGGGGCTCGCCTTAGCCTGGATGCTGGCCAAGCAAGTAGTTCGGCCGGCATCCAAGCTTGGGCGAGCCCCCGGCTTGGCTGGGGCCTAGAGGCCCAGCCGAGCCGTGGACTCGCCTGAGCCTGGAGGACACCCGAGCAGGCAATTCGGCCGGCCTCCATGCTTAGGTGAGTCCCCGGCTCGGCTGGGCCTCTAAGCCCAGGCCAAGTCGGGGGCTCGCCTAAGCTTGGATACCGGCCGAGCAAGCAGGGTGGGTGTGGAGAGCACATACTCACCTACATCGGCCCTCCAGCGATGGCGGTCCCGCTTCCAGTGTCCTCTCTCTGTTGGTCACCGGTATGACATCACAAAAGCCTTTGACCCAGGGTCAAAGGCTTTCGTGATGTCATACCGACGACCAACGGAGACAGAGGACGCTGGAAGCGGGACCGCCATCGCTGGAGGAGCTAAGGGCCGATGTAGGTGAGTATGTGTAGGCAACATCCTCCTACATTGGCCCTGAGCTCCAGCGGTGACCGTCCTCCGGCTGTCGCTGGCTGCTCGGCCGGCCTCTATGCTTAGGCGAGTCCCCGGCTCGGCTGGGCCTGTAGGCCCGAGCCAAGCCGGGGGCTCGCCTGAGCCTGGAGGCCGGCCTAGCAGCCAGCGACAGCCGGAGGAAGTCACCGCTGGAGCTCAGGGCCAATGTAGGGGGATGTTGCCTACACATACTCACCGACATCGGCCCTTAGCTCCTCCAGCGATGGCGGTCCCGCTTCCTCTCTCTCTTCGTTGGTCGCCGGCATGATGTAACGAAAGCCTTTGACCCCGGCATTTTGACCCGGGGTCAAAGGCTTTCGTGACGTCATACCGGCGACCGACGGAGAAGGAGAGGACGCTGGAAGCGGGACCGCCATCGCTGGAGGAGCTAAGGGCCGATGTCGGTGAGTATGTGTGGACCGGTGGAGGACTCGAGGCCGATGTAGGTGAGTATATGCTCTCCACACCCACCCTGCTTGCTCGGCCGGTTACCAAGCTTAGGTGAGCCCCGGCTTGGCTTGGGCCTAGAGGACCTGTCGAGCCGGGGACTTGCCTGAGCATGGAGGCCGGTCGAGTTGCATGCTCGGGCGTCCTCCAGGCTCAAGCGAGTCCCCGGCTCGGCTGGGCCTCTAGGCCAACGCCAAGCCGGGGGCTCGCCTAAGCTTGGATACCGGCCGAGCAAGCAGGGTGGGTGTGGAGAGCACATACTCACCTACATTAGCCCTGAGCTCCAGCGGTGACTGTCCTCCGGCTGTCGCAGGCTGCTCGGCCGGCCTCCAGGCTCAGGCGAGCCCCCGGCTTGGCTTGGGCCTACAGGCCCAGCCGAGCCGGGGGCTCGCCTAAGCCTGGAGGCCGGCCGAGCAGCCTGCGACAGCCACCGCTGGAGCTCCGGGCCAATGTAGGGGGATGTTGCCTACACATACTCACCTACATCGGCCCTTAGCTCCTCCAGCGATGGCAGTCCCGCTTCCAGTGTCCTCTCTCCGTTGGTTGCTGGTATGATGTCACGAAAGCCTTTGACCCCGGCATTTTGACCCGGGGTCAAAGGCTTTCGTGACGTCATACCGGCGACCAACGGAGACAGAGAGGATGCTGGAAGCGGGACCGCCATCGCTGGAGGAGCTAAGGGCCGATGTCGGTGAGTATGTGTAGGCAACATCCTCTTACATTGGCCCGGAGCTCCATCGGTGGCTGTCCTCTGGCTGTCGCAGGCTGCTAGGCCGGCCTCCAGGCTTAGGCGAGTCCCCGGCTCGGCTGGGCCTGTAGGCCCAAGCCAAGCCGGGGGCTCGCCTGAGCCTGGAGGCCGGCCTAGCAGCCTGCTCGGCCGGAGGAGGTCACCGCTGGAGCTCAGGGCCGATTTAGGGGAGTATGTTTTGGGAACTTCGGTCCTGAGCTCCAGCGGTGACCGTCATCCGGCTGTCGCTGGCTGCTCGGCCGGCCTCTAGGCTTAGGCGAGTCCCCGGCTCGGCTGGCCTGTAGGCCCAAGCCAAGCCGGGGGCTCGCCTAAGCCTGGAGGCCGGCCTAGCAGCCTGCTCGGCCGGAGGAGGTCACCGCTGGAGCTCAGGGCCAATTTAGGGGAGTATGTTTTGGGAACTTCGGTCCTGAGCTCCAGCGGTGACCGTCCTCCGGCTGTCGCTGGCTGCTCGGCCGGCCTCTAGGCTTAGGCGAGTCCCCGGCTCGGCTGGGCCTGTAGGCCCAAGCCAAGCCGGGGGCTCGCCTGAGCCTGGAGGACGGCCTAGCAGCCTGCTCGGCCGGAGGAGGTCACCGCTGGAGCTCAGGGCCGATTTAGGGGAGTATGTTTTGGGAACTTCGACCCGGAGCTCCAGTGGTGACCGTCCTCCGGCTGTCGCTGGCTGCTCGGCCGGCCTCTAGGCTTAGGCGAGTCCCCGGCTCGGCTGGGCCTGTAGGCCCAAGCCAAGCCGGGGGCTCGCCTGAGCCTGGATGCCCGCCGAGCAGGCCGCGACAGCCGGAGGACGGTCACCGCTGGAGGATCGGGGCTTGCGGCGTCAAAACACACGGGTAGCTGCGCGCGGCTTGTGCCGATTTTTTTTTTTTTTTTTTGCAGGCGGCCGGCACGCGCAGCTACCTGTTTGTTTTAACGGCCACTTTCAAATGTCCGTCGCGCATGCGCAGACCGCTTTTGGCGACGGACACTTGAAGGCTTACTCTTTTATAGTATAGATTATACACATTCAGCACTTTTTTGCTTATTAAGAAATTAATAATCTTTATCATCATATTATGTGGAGGTTATGAGAGAAGGGTCAATGAGACACACAATTCAATGCGGTTATGTATGTTTAACTATAAGAAGTTATGTACGATGTAGATCGGATTTCTATAAGTTTGTTATATATTATTCCCTGTGATCGAGCAGGGGCGGTCCAGAGACTAGTCTCGGAGAGGGGCACTGACAGAAAATAAGGTGTTTTAGCAGAGAGCCCGACTCACGAGAATTTACAGGGGGCCTGGCTCACAGGAGCTTACAATCTAGAGGAGCAGAGGGCACCCAAGAGCTTACAATCTAGAGGAGCAGAGGGCACCCAGGAGCTTACAATCTAGAGGAGCAGAGGGCACCCAGGAGCTTACAATCTAGAGGAGCAGAGGGCACCCAGGAGCTTACAATCTAGAGGACCAGAAGGCACCCAGGAGCTTACAATCTAGAGGACCAGAAGGCACCCAGGAGCTTACAATCTAGAGGACCAGAAGGCACCCAGGAGCTTACAATCTAGAGGACCAGAAGGCACCCAGGAGCTTACAATCTAGAGGACCAGAAGGCACCCAGGAGTTTACAATCTAGAGGACCAGAAGGCACCCAGGAGTTTACAATCTGGAGGAGCAGAGAGCACCCAGGAGTTTACAATCTGGAGGAGCAGAGAGCACCCAGGAGTTTACAATCTGGAGGAGCAGAGAGCACCCAGGATCTTACAATCTAGAGGAGCAGAGAGCACCCAGGAGTTTACAATCTAGAGGACACCCAGGAGCTTACAATCTAGAGGACCAGAAGGCACCCAGGAGCTTACAATCTAGAGGACCAGAAGGCACCCTGGAGTTTACAATCTAGAGGACCAGAAGGCACCCAGGAGTTTACAATCTAGAGGACCAGAAGGCACCCAGGAGCTTACAATCTAGAGGACCAGAAGGCACCCAGGAGTTTACAATCTGGAGGACCAGAAGGCACCCAGGAGTTTACAATCTGGAGGAGCAGAGAGCACCCAGGAGTTTACAATCTGGAGGAGCAGAGAGCACCCAGGAGTTTACAATCTAGAGAAGCAGAGGACACCCAGGAGTTTACAATCTAGAGGAGCAGAAAGCACCCAGGAGTTTACAATCTAGAGGACCAGAAGGCACCCAGGAGCTTACAATCTAGAGGACCAGAAGGCACCCTGGAGTTTACAATCTAGAGGACCAGAAGGCACCCTGGAGTTTACAATCTAGAGGACCAGAAGGCACCCATGAGTTTACAATCTAGAGGACCAGAAGGCACCCAGGAGCTTACAATCTAGAGGAGCAGAGGACACCCAGGAGTTTACAATCTGGAGGAGCAGAGGACACCCAGGAGCTTACAATCTGCAGGAGCAGAGGACACCCAGGAGTTTACAATCTGGACGAGCAGAGGACACCCAGGAGCTTGCAATCTGGAGGAGCAGAGAGCACCCAGGAGTTTACGATCTGGAGGAGCAGAGGACACCCAGGAGTTTACAATCTAGAGGAGCAGAGAGCACCCAGGAGTTTACAATCTAGAGGACACCCAGGAGTTTACAATCTAGAGGAGCAGAGAGCACCCAGGAGCTTACAATCTGGAGGAGCAGAGGACACCAAGGAGCTTACAATCTGGAGGAGCAGAGGACACCCAGGAGTTTACAATCTGGAGGAGCAGAGGACACCCAGGAGCTTACAATCTAGAGGACACCCAGGAGCTTACAATCTAGAGGAGCAGAGAGCACCCAGGTGTTTACAATCTAGAGGAGCAGAGTTTACAGACTCATATCTGAGAGGTTTATTACTGTGCAGTTCTAACTTTGTTATACACCCTGGAGGAAGGATCAAACTCTCAGGGACCCATTACTTACCTCCCTGGTGTCCCTGCATGGAGGCTCCAGCCCCTCTCTCCTCTGATCCTGTTGCTTAGTGCAGCCTCACATCCATCCCTTTCCTGTGGCTGTCAGGCAGGCATGGAAGGAGACAGGCTCAGCCACACGAGGCTGAAATTAGTTTCTTATTCGGCCAGTTACTTATTCGTGGAAGTTGGTTTCTGATTCGGTTGAATTCTAAGTATGTAAAATTTCAATAAAAACCTGATTTTAGGTGGTTAATTGCCATTGTGCCAATGATTTTAACATGAATTCATATAGAGGTGGATGCCCTCTACCAAACAATGTCAAATATAGCCTGGCCCAACTGCAATTTGGGCAGAAAAATCAGTGCCAACTGTGCCAAGGGTGTTGATTTTTACTATTTTGAATAAGTAACTGATGTTTTCAAAGGGTTAATTGCCATTGGGCCACTGAATTCAACATGCATTTATATAGAGGTGGATGTCCTCTATCAAACACCAATGTCTTCAGCCTGGCCCAATGGCAAGTTTGCCACTAAAACAGTTCCATCTGTGCTGATTTTTACTATTTTGAATAAGTAACTGATGATTTCAAAGGGTTAATTGCCATTGGGCCACTGAATTCAACATGGATTTATATAGAGGAGGATGCCCTCTATCAAACACCAATGTCTTCAGCCTGGCCCAATGGCAAGTTTACCACGAAAACAGTGCCAACTGTGCCATGGGTGTTGATTTTTACTGATTTGAATAAGTAACTGATGTTTTCAAAGGGTTAATTGCCATTGGGCCACTGAATTCATCATGGATTTATATAGAGGAGGAAGCCCTCTATCAAACCCAATTGTCTTCAGCCTGGCCCAATGGCAAGTTTGCAACGAAAACAGTGCCAACTGTGCCATGGGTCCTGAGCTTTACTGTTTTGAATAAGTAACTGATGTTTTCAAAGGGTTAATTGCCATCGGGCCACTGAATTCATCATGGATTTATATAGAGGAGGATGCCCTCTATCAAACCCAATTGTCTTCAGCCTGGCCCAATGGCAAGTTTGCCACGAAAACAGTGCCAACTGTGCCAAGGGTGTTGATTTTTACTGTTTTGAATAAGTAACTGATGTTTGCAAAGGGTTAATTGCCATTGGGCCACTGATTTCAACATGGATTTATATAGAGGTGGATGCCCTCTATCAAGCAATGTCAAATCTAGCCTGGCCCAACTGCAATTTGTGCCGAAAAAATCAGTGCCAACTGTGCCATGGGTGCTGATTTTTTCTGTTTTGAATAAGTAACTGATGTTTTCAAAGGGTTAATTGCCATTAGGCCACTGAATTCAACATGGATTTATATAGAGGAGGATGCCCTCTATCAAACACAATTGTCTGCAGCCTGGCCCAATGGCAAATTTGCCACATAAACAGTGCCAACTGTGCCAAGAGTGTTGATTTTTACTATTTTGAATAAGTGATGATTTCAAAGGGTTAATTGCCATTGGGCCACTGAATTCATCATGGATTTATATAGAGGTGGATGTCCTCTATCAAACACAATTGTCTTCAGCCTGGCCCAATGGCAAGTTTGCCACGTAAACAGTGCCAACTGTGCCATGGGTGCTGATTTTTACTGTTTTGAATGAGTAACTGTTGTTTTTAATAGGGTTGCACCGATACCGATACTAGTATTGGTATCAGTGCCGATACCGGGTACTGCGGGAGTACATGTTACTCGTGCAGTGCCCCCAATATTTCCCCCGATACCAGAAGCCGGCATTGAGCCGGCTTGCCGGCATCCGAGGGGCTTGGGCGGCTGTCTGAATGCTCTATCGGCATTCGGACAGGCCCTGCAGCTGCTCTCCGCGATTATACTTACCTTCCTGAGTGACCCCGGTAAAGCTTCCGCACGTGCGCTCGTTGGAAGGCCCCCAGCCGCGATCACCAGGGACTCCCACGTGATCGCGGCTGGGTGCTTTCCAACGAGCACACGCGCAAAGACTTTGCGTTCATACTTACCTTCCTGAGCAATGCCGACAGAGAGCAGCTGCAGGGCCTGTCCGAATGCCAATAGAGCATTCGGACAGCCGCCCTATCGGCATTCGGACAGGCACCTGGAGCTCTCCGTTCATACTTACCATCCTGAGCGACGCCGGTAAAGTTTCACGTGGGTGATCGCGGCTGGGGGCCTTCCAACGAGCTCACGCGCAGAAACTTTACCGGCGTCGCTCCGGATGGTAAGTATGAATGGAGAGCTCCAGGTGCCTGTCCGAATGTCGATAGAGCATTCGGACAGCCGCCCCATGTCTGGTCTGGGGTCTGTGTGTGTGTGTATGTGTAACAGGGGTGTGGAAATTTTAAAAATATCTACTTGTCCAACGGACTAAGTGGTAGTCCGATCTACTTGTCCTGATAAGAAAAATAATTTCAACAAAATAGTGTTTAGAGGTCTTTATTCATAACAGCGTGCACATAATTTATAATGCCTACAGATATAGACCTCAGACCAGATAATGCCCACATATATAGACCACGGATCAGATAATGCCTACAGATATACAGTAGATCTCAGACCAGATAATGCCCACAGTGAATGTGGACATGCTATACAGTGAATGTGGACATGCCATACAGTGAATGTGGCATGCTATACAGTGAATGTGGACATGTTTTTTCCCCCTCTCCTATAATCTAGCCGGGGTATTTCCATGCTGAGTGCCTGCTGCTTCGTGGCCAGCCTTGTGTGCCAGGAAAATACTGAACCTCGTTTGACCTAGTGATTTGGGCATTTAAAGGGCACAGTGGCAAGGGTTAACTCAGATCCTCTTTGGGTAAGGCATTTTCACGGCCTCCGAGCTGCTCGCTTTTATCCCTGTGCCAGCGCCGCTTTCTGTTTACTATACCCCAGGAGATCCCGCTCCACCCTCCTCACGATAAACACTCACAGAGCGAGGGAAAGGGCTGCTTGGCATATTGCGTGGCAGAGCTGCTCACCTGGACACAGGGTCTGTTTCGTATCAGGCAGCCTCTGCAACCCCCCCCAAACGTCCTCCGAGACACCCCGTTCCATATTCATGCTTCTCGGCGGGTATAGAAGCAGTGCAGGATGCGGAGTGTGGATCGAAAGCTTGTGTGCCGCTCTGTGAGAGAGAGGAAGGAAGGTCCGTGAGAGTGGGCGTTCCTTCCACTCTCTGCGATCAGTGTACAAAGTGCGATCCTCCTATGGATGATCGCGCTTTGTTTCCCGACGGCACTCGTGTGCTGGGAGCAGTCCGGCGGGCTTCTTGCCCACCGGACTGCATCTCAAAAATATTTACTTGTCCGGCGCCCGGATCTTCATATAATGGGCGTCGGGCGATATAATTCCAACATCCCTGCTGTAATATATACACATACACACATTGAGCTGGGTGGCATATCCATGAGCTGGGGGGCATATCCATGAACTGGGGGCATATCCATGAGCTGGGGGCATATCTGAGAGCTGGGGGCAATATCCATGAGCTGGAGCATAATCTATGAGAGCTGTGGTATAATCCATGAGCTGGGGGCATAATCCATGAGCTGGGGGCATAATCCATGAGAGCTGGGGGCATATCCATGAGAGCTGGGGGCATAATCCATGAGCTGGGGGCATATCTATGAGAGCTGGGGGCAATATCCATGAACTGGGGCATATCCATGAGAGCTGGGGCAATATCCATGAGAGCTGGGAGACATATCCATGAGAGCTGGGGGACATATCCATGAGAGCTGGGGGACATATCAACAGAGATGGGGGACATATCCATGAGAGCTGGGGGACATATCCATGAGAGCTGGGGGACATATCCATGAGAGCTGGGGGCATATCCATGAGCTGGGGGCAATAATCATGAGAGCTGGGGGCAATATTCATGAGAGCTGGGGGCAATATCCATGAGAGCTGGGGGCATATCCATGTGAGCTGGGGCATAATCAATGAGAGCTGGGGGCATTTTTATATGAGGTCTGTTCTTATTGGAAAGCATTCACATGACATAAAATAAAAGTATCGGTACTCGGTATCGGTGAGTACTTGAAAAAAGTATCGGTACTCGGTCTTGAAAAAGTGGTATCGGTGCATCCCTAGTTTTTAAAGGGTTAAATGCCATTGGGCCACTGATTTCACCATGGATCTATAGAGAGTTGGATGCCCTCTATTAAAAAAAGTTGTCATTATGTTGGCCCAATGGTCAGTTTGGCACAAAAACAGTGACAACTGTGCCAGGCAAACAAATTTCATTATTTTGAATAAGTAACTGTTTTTAAAGGGTTAAATGCGGTCGGCCACCGATTTCAACATGAATATATATAGAATTGGATGCCTTCTATTAAAAACTGTTTTCGTTAGGCTGGCCCAATGGTCGGTTTGGCACAGAAATAGTGCCAACACTGCCATTGGCACCAATTCTCACAAATTTGAATAAGTAACTGATGTTTTTAAAGGGTTAAATGCCATTGGGCCACTGATTTCACCATGTAGTTATATAGAGTTGGATGCCCTCTATTAAAAACAGTTGTCGATATCCTGGCCCAATGGTTAGTTTGGCACAGAAACAGTGCCATCTGTGCTATGGGCACTGATTTCCATCAATTTGAATAGGTAACTGATGTTTTTAAAGGGTTAAATGTGGTTGGGCCACTGATTTCAACATAGAATTATATAGAGTTGGATGCCCTTCGTTAAAAACAGTTGGCTTTTGCCTGGCCCAATAGTCAGTTTGGCACAGAAACCAAGATCCTTTTTGGCAACAAGGCTGAGGCTCAACACTGCACGTCCACCGTGAGCTGAGAAGACATTGAACCCCCTTGGAGCAAATCACAAGCAGTTCTCATATAAATGCGTCCCCTCCACCCCCACCTCTCCAAAGAGAAAAGCTCCTGGAATAAAACCCCAAAAAATACCACCCCTTCCCAACCCCCCCATGAGGAAAGAAAAACCCTAAATTCAGCTGTGTCCTTGGCACCTCCGTACAGAGAATGGAAGCAACCCCCCCCACACACCCTCAGTATAGCAATACAGAACAGTGACCCCACATACTAGCATAAAGAACACATTCCCCCTCCCATCCCAAGTGTGGGGTGACCCTATGGGAGTGCTCTTATAGTAAACACCCCTCCCATCCCGTCCATATCAACACGTAAACCACTATTGACAGTCTGAACTATACAATGTGTCACGGATCCCCCCTAGAACTACGATGCTGGTCCCTGTATACAGAACCCTATAAACCCCTCCAATCCTTGAATGGTTGGTAAAGCTTACTATCTGCAGGGTACAACAGCCAGCAAGGGTTAACAGGTGCCTCCTGGCCACCCATGTGACCGCCACGAGCCAATATATCAATAGGCACCCAGCCAGCGAAAAGCGAGCACGGCGCTGCCGAGTACCACCTGGGACGCCAGACGAGGCATGGGCACCCCCAGGACCACTGGACCTGACTCAATGTCCATGTGGATTAAAAAGAAAAAAACTGTAACCCCCCATCCCAATCGAGGCAGACATCCATAGACCCAAAATCTTATAGCAGAACATAACAGTATCCCCACAGACAGAAAAGTAATACAAACCCCCCATCCCATGTTATCCATACTGAAACCGCTATTTATAGTGCGATCCATGCAATAGTCATGTGAATAA
Organism: Leptobrachium leishanense; assembly: GCA_009667805.1. Lineage (NCBI taxonomy): Eukaryota > Metazoa > Chordata > Amphibia > Anura > Megophryidae > Leptobrachium > Leptobrachium leishanense. The sequence continues at coordinate 47,988,810 of CM019072.1, forward strand.
TACAAAAAGAAAGAGCGTCCACTCCCATAAAGGCTCATCCTCACCGTGCACCCTTCGCCCCCGCCACTCCGGCATCAGTAAGGCCTGGGGCTAGGGTCCATGAGAAAGTGCACAAATGTGACGATCACAGAGTACCCTGGCTGGATACACGGCATCAGGGCCCAATAGTAGCACATACAACTACTGGGCAGAGTGTGTATTATAGATGCAGCTTTTGCCCCAAGAACGAGGCAAGACACATTTTAGGTTGAATTGCAAACAGAATCTGTTTCTTGTGCAAAACACAAGCTGTCCCTATTGTTCACCCTCCTGCCCACCCTCAGACATCCCGGCGCCGGAGCACCACTGCCTCCAGCCATTGCCCAGTCCCTGAATATAATGGCCACCACAGCCTCAGCCATTGCCCAGTTTGTGGAATGTCACCCATGTCCAGTCTGGAGATGGTTCGAAGGCCAAAGTCGGGTTGCAGCTGGTGGCGGCTTGATGCACGTAAGCAGTGGGCAGGAAAATCACAGTTTCCGAGCAAGCAGAATATTGAGAAACAGAAACACACATGGGGCATGTGAAAACAGGATGTAAAATAAGGGGCCCAATGGGGCAAAAAAGGTGCAGGGCAAAACAAAGGCAAAAAGTTTTTAAATGTGGTGGGACCCTGCAGCCTGTACCATCACAACAAACCAGAGCAATAGGAGGGTCAGTCGACCAAGAAAACGTCCGAAACAAAAATCATGGAGGAATGAAGGTTGAGGGGTACGGGACCAGGGAGAGCACGGCAGAACGGGAAGACGAGGGCCCGTCAAATGAGGGAGCACAAAACTGGAGGAGCGGAGGGAGCTACAAGGAGCTTCAAATGGTGGGGATGACAGGTGTTAACCCAGGCCTGGTGTTGTGGTAAGGCCAGTACCTCCGTTCCACGGCCTCTGTCCAGGAGCACGAATAGATCTGCTGGCATGGGGATCCCCAATGCCTCCAACAGTCAAGTGTAATCGGCCGGTGAGTGCAGGGATATGATGGCCCCATCATGGGGCAAAATGGAAACCTCCAGGGTAGCGGACTTCCTTGTGCGGAAGAAGCTCTTCAAGCATTGGGCTCTTCTCTTCTGAAGCGTAGAAGAAGCCACATCATTGAAGAGATTCTAGGCAACCCCCTCAATCAAGGCGGCGCCATAACAGGCTGCAAGCAGCAGGGCATCCTTGGTGGAGTAATACCAGCACTTGAGCACCACGTCCCACGGGGGGGTTTGTTGGGACCCAAGCATGGGCGCAGGGCTCTATGGATCCTATCTAGGCGCAACTCCACCTTCGGAGTGGTATGAACAACAGGGTGCGGAACAACTTGTCTCCAGGACATCTCCGATACAATGGTTGGAGCGGCGGGACCTGCTGTCCAGGTATTCTACTTCCTCCTGAAGCAACACGTAGTTGTCGCAGACCTCTCGTAATATAGCCTGCGCCTCGGCGTGATCAGTCTCCACTTGATGCTCGAGTTTGGCTATGCGGGTCCCCAGTGCGCCAATGTCCGTCCGTAGCCTCTCCAGGCCCGCCCTGACGTCAGTCTGAAGGTCATCCTTCATAGTTAGCAAGAGCTTTCTTGTCACACCGAGTACAAGGCTTACCTTTCGCCGACAGAAGGACTCATGACGACGCCATCCTGACAGCTTCTGAACGCACCACCGCCGACAGCAGGGGAAAATACTGGGCAATGTCAGCTTGGCTCGATTTTGGGCTCAACTTGCTCCTGGGCATGGAAGCTAAACCCCACAGGCTACAATGAAATCCAGGGCTGATCAGTGGAGGTTAGTGTCAGTTGTGGAAGCGCCACCTGCGCAGAAGGTCAAACCACACCACCCATTGTGCCACTGATTTTAATAGAGGGCATCCACCTCTATATAAATCCATGTTGAATTCAGTGGCCCAATGGTAATTAACCCTTTGAAATCATCACTTATTCAAAATAGTAAAAATCAACGCCCTTGGCACAGTTGGCACTGTTTTCGTGGAAAACTTGCCATTGGGCCAGGCTGAAGACAATTGTGTTTGATAGAGGACATTCACCTCTATATAAATCCATGTTGAATTCAGTGGCCCAATGGCAATTAACCCTTTGAAAACATCAGTTACTCATTCAAAACAGTAAAAATCAGCACCCTTGGCACAGTGTGCACTGTTTTCGTGGCAAACTTGCCATTGGGCCTGCCTGAAGACCATTGTGTTTGATAGAGGGCATCCTCCTCTATATAAACCCATGTTGAATTCAGTGGCCCAATGGTAATTAACCCTTTGAAAACATCAGTTACTTATTCAAAACAGTAAAAATCAACACCCTTGGCACAGTTGGCACTGATTTTTCTGCCCAAATTGCAGTTGGGCCAGGCTAAATTTGACATTGTTTGCTAGAGGGCATCCACCTCTATATGAATCCATGTTAAAATCATTGGCACAATGGCAATTAACCATCTAAAATCAGGTTTTTATTGAAATTTTACATACTTAGAATTCAACCGAATCAGAAACCAACTTCCACGAATAAGTAACTGGCCGAATAAGAAACTAACTTCAGCCTCGTCTCAGCCACATGGTCACTGGGAAAAAGATCACCACGTGACACGCCCCTGACACATGACTGGGAGGGGCAATCCACAGTGCTTCTGCGCAGTGTGTGCCTCTGCAAGTCACCATGTCTGCATTCACTGCACACATCGTGATTTCAGTTCAAGAGGTCAGCCTGGCATCTGCACTGCTTGGGGGGGTGGCAATTGCCCTGTTGCCCCCCCCTGGATCCGCCCCTGTGATAGAGTGGGTTATTGAAATATATGTTGCAGATAAAACCTCTCCACGATGTGTGGAGAAAGCAAAAACCATTTTTACTATGGTCACGCAGAAACACTGTTCCCACCCATCTCCAGATATGGTATTAAGCATCTGAATGCAGGCACAAGATGAAGGAAGTCCAATTCACTGAGTGGATTTCCAAAGAGAGGCATGGAACGCACCTTCAATCATCTGGTAGATTACGAAAGTGAGGCGTGGAACACATGCCAGAAGACGTCTGGGGACACATGCATATGGTTTATCTTAATTTAGAAGACTATAAAACATCTTACAGGGGACACTGATCCTTAACCAGCTGAGGAAGTCGCCTAGTGCGACGAAACGCGTCCTGGGTACCTGTTTTTATCCATTTGTTTTACATGTTTTTATTCTATTAAATTTTCTTTCGAAAAGAAGATCCAGCCTGTGTCTTTTTGGTGGTTTGTGGATTTGCCCGAGCCTGAAAAAATCCATATGCGCAAACCTTAGAGCTACTGAAGCTCCAACAAGTGTAAATGAAATATTGGCTGAAAAGCATATATACACTTATATTTTCATTCTGCACAAGGAGAGTTGCGCTGTCTTTTCTTGTCTTATATGTTTCCTTGATATGTGAAGGGAAACAGCTGTGCAAGGTGTGGATCACCTGTGAACAATATAGAAGAAAAAACAACCCAAACGTGCAGTTCCACTTAGAACCAGTGCTAGGCTCTATGTTTGTGAGTGAAACATCATTCATTGCATTTTATTTATAGTACAAGGTGGAAAGCCTGCCCAGAGGGCAGTCTATTGTGGATATACTGCCCCAGCTCATGGATATATGCCCCAGCTCGTGGATACTGCCCCAGCTCGTGGATATACTGCCCCAGCTCGTGGATATATTGCCCCAGCTCGTGGATATATTGCCCCAGCTCGTGGATATATTGCCCCAGCTCGTGGATATATTGCCCCAGCTCGTGGATACTGCCCCAGCTCGTGGATACTGCCCCAGCTCGTGGATATTGCCCCAGCACGTGGATATACTGCCCCAGCTCGTGGATATTGCCCCAGCTCGTGGATACTGCCCCAGCTCGTGGATACTGCCCCAGCACGTGGATATATGCCCCAGCACGTGGATACTGTCCCAGCTCCTGGATATTGCCCCCCAGCTCCTGGATACTGCTCCAGCACGTGGATATATGCCCCAGCACGTGGATATATGCCCCAGCACGTGGATACTGCCCCAGCTCGTGGATATTGCCCCAGCTCGTGGATATATTGCCCCAGCTCGTGGATACTGCCCCAGCTCATGGATATTGCCCCAGCTCGTGGATATTGCCCCAGCTCGTGGATATTGCCCCAGCACGTGGATATATGCCCCAGCACGTGGATATATGCCCCAGCACGTGGATACTGTCCCCCAGCTCGTGGATACTGCCCCCCAGCTCGTGGATATTGCCCCCCAGCTCGTGGATATTGCCCCCCAGCTCGTGGATATTGCCCCCAGCTCCTGGATATTGCCCCCCAGCACTCATGGATATTGCCCCCCAGCACTCATGGATATTGCCCCCCAGCACTCATGGATATTGCCCCCAGCACTCATGGATATTGCCCCCCCAAGCTCTCATGGATATTGCCCCCCCAAGCTCTCATGGATATTGCCCCCCAAGCTCTCATGGATATTGCCCCCCCAAGCTCTCATGGATATTGCCCCCACAGCTCATGGATACTGCCCCCCAGCTCATGGATATTGCCCCCCCAAGCTCTCATGGTTATTGCCCCCCAGCTCATGGATATTGGCCCCCCAGCTCTCATGGATATTGCCCCCCAGCTCATGGATATTGGCCCCCAGCGCTCATGGATATAACCCAGCTCAGACCCCAGACCAGACATGGGGCGGCTGTTCGAATGCTCTATCGGCATTCGGACAGCCGCCCCATGAGCTCAGGCATACTTACCTTTCCGAGCGGCGCCGGGGAAGTGAAAGTGTCCCCACTTCCGGTCTTTGAAGGACCCAAGCCGCGGTCACGTGACCGGGGCTTGGGTCCTTCAAAGAGCGGAAGTGGGGAAACTTTCACTTCCCCGGCGCCGCTCGGATGCGCTCGGCAGCCGGGTAGAGGCTGCGAGCGCAGCCTCTACCCGGCTGCCGCGCGCATCCAAGCCCCGAGCGGCGGAGGGACCTTTCCCTTCGCCGCTCGGGGGTTGGATGCGCGCGGCAGCCGGGTAGAGGCTGCGAGCGCAGCCTCTACCCGGCTGCTGTATGCATCTTGTAACCGCCGCGGCGAGCCGGCAGCCGGCTCGTGCCACGGCGGTTGCATGCGCGTGCAACCAACCGCCGCTGGTTGCGCGCGCATGCGCAGAGTAAGGCTTGGCGACGGACACGCCAAGCCTTACTCTTTTATAGTATAGATATATTTGATATACTTCACCATTGTGTAATTTTATATTCTGTTTTATGTACCAAAATATGGTCTGCTGATCTATGAGAGACACCAAGATCCTGATAGCAATTTTTATTGCGCTGATCAAGATACGTATAGGACTTACAGTAGTTTGCAGATGTGCCTCCCACTTGTTAAGGGACCAAAGGTAATGGGACATAATAATAATAATCATAAATCAAACTTTCCCTTCTTAATACTTGGTTGCAAATCCTTTGCAGTCAATCACAGTCTGAAGTCTGGAACGCATAGACATCACCAGACGCTGGGTTTCATCCCTGGTGATGCTCTGCCAAGCCTCTACTGCAACTGTCTTCAGTTCCTGCTTGTTCTTGGGGCATTTTCCCTTCAGTTTTGTCTTCAGCAAGTGAAATGCATGCTCAATGGGATTCAGGTCAGGTGATTGACTTGGCAATTGCATAACATTCCATTTCTGTCCCTTCATAAAATTCTTTGGTTGCTTTTGCAGTATGCTTTGGGTCATTGTCCATCTGCACTGTGAAGCGCCATCCAATGAGTTCTGCATCATTTGGCTGAATGTGAGCAGATAATATTTGCCCGAAACACTTCAGAATTCATCCTGCTGCTTTTGTCAGCAGTCACATCATCAATAAATACAAGAGAACCAGTTCCATTGTTAGCCATACATGCCCACGCAATGACACTACCACCACCATGCTTCACTGATGAGGTGGTATGCTTAGGATCATGAGCAGTTCCTTTCCTTCTCCATACTCTTCTCTTCCCATCACTCTGGTACAAGTTGATCTTGGTCTCATCTGTCCATAGGATCTTGTTCCAGAACTGTGAAGGCTTTGTTAGGTGTTGTTTGGCAAACTCTAATCTGGCCTTCCTGTTTTTGAGGCTCACCAATGGTTTACATTGTGTGGGGAACCCTCTGTATTCACTCTGGTGAAGTCTTCTCTTGATTGTTGACTTTGACACGCATACACCTACTTCCTGGAGAGTGTTCTTGATCTGGCCAACTGTTGTGAAGGGTGCTTTCTTCACCAGGGAAAGAATTCTTCGGTCATCCACCACAGTTGTTTTCCGTGGTCTCCCGGGTCTTTTGGTGTTGCTGAGCTCACCGGTGCGTTCCTTGTTTTTGAGAATGTTTCAAACAGTTGTTTTGGCCACGCCTAATGTTCTTGCTATGTCTCTGATGGGTTTGTTTTGTTTCTTCAGCCTAATGATGGCTTGCTTCACTGATAGTGACAGCTCTTTGGATCTTGAGAGTTGACAGCAACAGATTCTAAATGCAAATAGCACACTTGAAAAGAACTCTGGGCCTTTTATCTGCACATTGTAATTGGGGTAATGAGGGAATATAACACACCTGGCCATGGAACAGCTGAGAAGCCAATTGTCCCATTACCTTTGGTCCCTTAACAAGTGGGAGGCACATCTCCAAACTGCTGTAAATCCTACACCGTTCACCTGAGTTGGGTGTACATACCCTCAAATTAAAACTGTCAGTCTGCAGTTAAAGCACATTGTGTTTGTTTCATTCCAACTCCATTGTGGTGGTATATAGAGCCAAAGATGTTAGAATTGTGTCGCTGTCCCAATATTTCTGGACCTGACTGTATATATTTATTTATTTGCAAAGTATTTTACCAGGAAGGACACATTGAGATTTATCTCGTTTTCAAGTATGTCCTGGGTTCAAGAACATTGAAATTTTACAGTTGTTACAGAAATACAAAGTAATAAATGCAAGATATTAAAAAAAAGAAAAAGTATAAAGTATTAGGCAAATACATAAGAAAACCCCAAAGACATTTCCTTTTTTTTTTAAATTGAAAATTTTATTTTGTAAATAAGGCAGCGTACAATCAGACATAAAATAAGGGCCACATATGGCCATCCAAAACCGTCAGCTTAAATATAGCTTAAGGAAAACAATAAACATCCCCAGACAGGGGGGTCTCGGATGAAACGTAACAAACAAAAGGCGAGGGGGGGAGGGAAGGAGGGTGAAAGGGTAGTACAAAAATCGAGAGAATCCCCATCTGGTGGTCATCAGCAACAAAGTCATCAAGGTTCTCTATATAAAGGGGGGGTCTTGTAAAAAGTAAATGAGCAAAAAAAAGGTTCCAAAAATACAATAGAATACAAGTGGCTTCGCAGAGTCGCCTCTCCAGCTGTCAAAGATTGAACGTACAAAAGAAACAGAAACACATGTGAAATGTCCACATAAGCCGAAAGGCAAAAAAGGCATAAAAAAACATCCGAGAGGTCTCGCGAATCAAACATCGAAGAAGTAAACAAGAGAGGAGCCCAAAGTCACGAAGTCAGGAGTGGGGGGGTAGGAATATACCACATATTGATTCGGGAACCGGCAAAAAAGAAACAACGGAGTCTACACGTAGAGGTGCTCAGCCAGAAGTAGAAGGCACTTGGTCAGGAGCAAGTCCCATGCTAGAAATTATTGCCCAAGCTTCCTGGATCCGCGATAATGGAGGGAACATTCCCATGTGTCACCTCGAGAGAGCCAGCCAAGCCCCACCGGTAACGGACCTTTTTGCGTCTGAGGAAAGCAGTCACCTCCCGAAGGCGTCGTCGTGCCATCAGGGTCACGTAGGGAAGGTCTGACAGAGCTGTAGTTGCATTCCCTCAAGCCTGACAGGTGCACGGGCTCCCTTAGCTGTCAGAAGTCGTGACTTATCGGCTGCATCCCCTGCACCCGCAATTACACCCGTGGAACGTCTGCTGGTGCCGCCGCTGCTTTTTGGATCCGGTAAACCGCATCAAAAAGGTCCGGCGAATCAGGTGGGAGTCTAAGATGTGGCCTGCCATACGGTTCGTGAGTTTGAGCAAGTTCATTGCAGGTACCGATTCCGGGACCCCGCGTATACGGATGTTGCATCGGTGGTGACGGGTTTCCATGGCCTCAATGGAGCGGGTCAACAGGTCCACCTGAGATCGGAGGGCGTTCACTTGGGACGACAGGACCAGTTGTTCCTCTGCCAGAGCAGCGGATTGGGCTTGTCCCACCACGGCTTGGGAGCGGACAACCTCCACCTCAGCGCGGACCCCTGACAGCGCGGCAGACCAAAGGGTTTTAATTTCGTCAATGAATTTCCTGTAATCCCCTATAGTAGTGGGGCGAGTGTCATCTGAGATAGAATCAGGATCCGGGGCGAGGCAGGGAGTGGGCATCTCAGGAGTTATCGAGGTCCTCAGTCCCAAAGAGGTGCCCCGAGATGGCTGGCCCAGATCCCCGATGACAAGTCGGCAAGCAGATCGTTGGGTCAGGTCCCCACATCAGAATGCGAGTGGGTGTCCTCCGAATCCTCTGTAGATGGGTCAGATGCAGTCACAGGCACCTCCAGGGAGGCCGCCAATGCCAGAGCCTTCTTTCTCTTTTTTTGGGCTCGTTTGTGCGCAGCAGAGCTCATTGGCACCCCATCTTGCACCCGGGGGTTGGGGCAAGGCAATTAAATCCAGGGTCACCACCCGTCAGCCAGGATGTGTCTTCCTCCCTCGATGATCCATATCCCTGGGGAAGGTTAAGGGAGGGAGCCAGTGCTCCAGAACAGCAACCACCTCATAGGGAATCCCTGATGACCCTCTGACCTGTGTGTCTGCTGCCCCTGTGTCTTCTTCCCCATATCCAGGGAAGGCTCCGCAAAATGGCCACTGCAGCAAGGCCGCAGCAGGCCCGAGTTCTGTCCCCAAAGACATTTCTTGATTCTTGAAACCAGTTTATAACTGGAACCAACACACATGTAGATCACAATCAATTCACGTTACTCAATCAATGCAAAGGTGTCAATTAATCAATCAAAACCCAATACAAGAATATCCTCCAGTAATATAAGGGCGCTCTTTAGGGCTCCCCCCTAGTATGTTAATACATGTTTGCTTTCACGGAGGGGACCCAAACAATAGCAGTCTGAAGTCGAGTATCAACCGCCTCCCCAGTGATAACAGTATCCGTCCAGCACAATCAGAGGGGGAGGATAAACTGATACAAACAAACAACTTTAAAAACTGCAACACCAATACATGCTTTAAAACAAATTACATACAGCATAGCAATACTCAAATGATCCATGAATAGTCTTTGCTATGATCACCTGTAGTCTATGGGCATGAGGATGGCATTTGCTCTTCTCTAAAGGACGCAAAGTCCATATGTAGTGCAGGCAATGCCCTGAGTGTCTGCACCAGCCAGTCTCTGACACCTGGAATCCAAGTCCCTCAAAAGGTGGCAGAGGCTTCTGTCACATACACATATATGGGTAACCGTAGAGGTAGAATTAAAATAACTTTAATAGTTCTTCTCTTGCATCGGGGCGCTGTATTGAGCAGCGAGCTACACATACCCTTTACTTTTACGCTCATTTCTTTGTCATCTTTCTATTATTTTTTTCCTTCACTCTCCCTCCTCTCCCTTTTTTCCTTCTCCTCTCCCTCACCCTAGTTATCCTTCTTGAACCCTTTTCACTGACAACATAACTATCCATATCCGTTACTAATGGTGCAATGACAACATTTATATAATGCATAAGAAATATCCGCTTTTCACTGTAATTACATTGTACTGAGTACTCAATTTTCCATACATATTGTGCCTTCATTCGTCTCCATAAGACGAATGTGCCTTGTCTTTATTCTTTAATACATTTTAGATTGCAAATAACAGTACCGATTTGTGTTAAGAATTTTTTTTTTTTGTTTCTCACAGCTTCCCCATTGGACGGCTATATGACAACAAGAACATTTTACGGAGTAATCGAAGAAATTTGTTAGCTCTGGGACTTTGGCAACCTATTTACAGTGTTTACATCTCAAAGTTGACAACACTTTATCAAGACAGACGCCTGTCAAAATTTTCAATACCTCTTTTTATAATATCCACAATAACTGTTATTCAAATAGTCGAGCATCTTTTAAAAATTAGTAAATTATGTTTGTATAACAAAATATAAAATGGTGGTCGCATTTATGCTCTTATGTAGATAAATGTCATAATTATTATAAGGACCATTAAGTATAACCGAATTATAAACATGAGCAACATGTTTCATACAGGTTAGACAGTGTTATTTACAATTTTAATTCAAAAGACAGTACATTTCTGTTACATCTTGAAGTAGTTGACCATAAGAGCCTGTACTACTTGCATGATGAATGGGTTTTCACAGACAAATAATCAAATCTATAGATGTAGTCATAAGAGCTGTACTTGTAGAATTAGACCTTAGAATCTTTGATATTATATATGCATTGTTTCAGCTGCACATACTTAAGAACATTTAAACACAAATATTTATATAAAGAAAGTAAGTTAAATAAATTAATCACCACCCAGATGTGAACAAAGAAGTTGCATGGTGCTTTATTACTAAATTTGGAAAAGTGAAAAATCAAAGATGCAAAAGAACTTTAACGCTTACAAAATACATATATAAAATGTACGCTTAGATAAAACAGATGTGTATTTAAAGTGACTCCAGATGACACACTAGTAACTACAGGTGTGCAATGCCTACATTAAATGTTTACTCTTACAAGTGTAGCGCTCACCCCCGAAGGAGCCGCTAATTAACCCCAGGACAGTCTCACCGCGCTAGGAAAATCAATATACACCAGCACTGTTGTGGAGTTTTCTATATTATATACTTTACTGATCCCAATAAAGCGACATATGGTATTTAAATGACAGGAATTCGTAACGTGGGAAAAACACACGCCGGAAAAGAAATGGTTAACCCCTTCTGTTCTGGAGTATAAGTCCCGTAAAACAGCTCAAAATATGTATGTGCGTGTGTCTAGGGTATCCGGGTACTGTGTTCAACTGGCCAGTGAATGAAAAGAGCAATCTTCGACTAGTCATCCGTTGGGCCCATTCAGGAAACAAATAAACAAGTGCGCAATGTTCTGCGTTTTCACCAGGCCGAAGCCTTCTCACCCATCTGGTGTAACCGCTTGCCCTGGATCGATGAACGCTGGAGAAAAAGGATATTCTACCAAGATGATCTGTCCTCGCTGCCACTTGGAGCCCGATGCTGTTAACGCCTGCACTCCCGATCTGATTTTCCTCCACCGGAACACGAACACACAGGCCGCCAGCACTCCTCTCTGGTTTGCAACCTCTCCTCACACGAGGCCCTCCTTCTCTCAAACCGCACTTTGTCTGGAACAGCTCAGCGGAATATGCAACCGGCCGATGCACACTCTCTCTCTCTGATCACTGCAACAATGGATGCCGCTGTCTCTCTGCGCTCCAACTCTGCCAGGATCCCAGAAGTGTCATCTGCGACTGCTCTCTCCTGCTCCGTTCTGCCACTCTGGCCATCCGGCTCCTCACTTCCTCGCGCCAGAGAGCTCACTTCCTTCCCCTCTCCCAGGGGTTTCTGGGAAATGTAGTGTATAGTCCAGCTTAGTCTCTTATCATACATAATACTCTGGCTCCCTCCAGTGGTATAAGGTAACATTTCACAGAACCAGAGTTAATTTTAAAGCAGCGCTACACTCACCCCCTAAACTCTTGGGTCCTCCCAAGTGCGTGTAACGGGTACATAACATTTTAACATCTCACATTAATCAATACATTCAGGTACAGTAGCAGACATATAGTGGGTCAGATATACATCCTCAAGCTGACTCATGTCCCTAACTACCTCAGCAAGCATAGTAGACACTTCGAGCAGTCTTCGTACCGTCATGACAGCTTCTTCTGTGCTTTGTCCTGGTGAATCGTAAGTGAGTCTCTGAGGGGGTCGGATTGTACGTTTTAGGTTCAAATTCTGCGAGATCATCTCTAGACGATAGAGCTAACTCTTCAGGCTCAGTACTTTCTCCTGTCGTCTGAGTAGGTGTGTCTTCAGTGAATAACCATTCTAAAGAAGGTATAGAGCTGTACTCCATTGATGAGTCTTCTGCTGCTTCACACATAGATTCAGGAAAATCAGACCTCAAATCACACACACCCTGATCAGAGACCAGATTAATGTCTTCAAACTCAGTACCTTCCTCTTCGGGTGGAAAGGTCGCATTTACAGGCTCAGTTCTCTCATTAACATGGGGAGTATATATTTCTTCAGAGTATGAACCCTCCAGTGAAGGCATAGAACTGTAGTCTATGGACACATCCTCTGGAACTACAGGAATTTCTACAGGCTCGGGTACTTCTGGCTGGAACTCAGGAACTTCTACAGATTCGGGTACTTCGAGTCTGAATACGGGAGCATCAGGCCTCAGGTTACTTTCCCACTGGTCATAGGCCGGAATGACTTCTTCAGGCTCAGGTGGGCACACCCAGTTCAAACACCAGCCTTCTTCTTCACTGTCCTCTTCACTTTCTCTAGTGGAACGTAACAGCTGAGACTGAGTAACAGGCGGTGAACGAGGAACAGGCAGATTCGGCAAAGAAAGTTCGTCTCTAACTGGTATTCGCACAGCCTCTCTCAAAGGTAGCAAATGATTTCTGTGCCAGTTCTTTAAAGGTCCGGCCTTTCCATCCGGATGGATTTGGTATACTGGTAGGCTCGGCAGTTGCTTGCAGACAATGTAAATTTGAAAACTCCATCTATCGGCCAGTTTGTGCCGTGCAAAAACACCCAAGTTCTTTAACAAAACTCTATCACCGGGTTGTAAGTCCTGTACCCGAACTCTCAAATCATAATTTCGCTTATTTCTCTGTTCTCTACCTTGGGAGATCAACCGGACCTGTTCAAATGCATCAGCTAAGTTCTTTTGGAGTCTGTCCACATAATTTTTATGAGAAGTGACAGATGTCTGGTCAAGAGATAGGCCAAAGGCTAAATCAACTGGCAGTCGAGCTTCTCTTCCAAACATGAAACGATAAGACGAGTATCCTGTCGCATCACTCTCAGTACTGTTATATGCATGCACCAGCGTAGCTATGTGGTGACTCCAACTCTGCTTATCTTTAACCGACAACTTCCCCAACATATTTAGTAGAGTGCGATTAAATCGCTCTGGTTGAGCATCACCTTGAGGGTGGTATGGAGTTGTTCGAGTCTTCTGAATTCCTAATACTTCTACCAACTGTCCCTCTAGTCGACTCTCAAAGTCTCTGCCTTGATCTGAGAGAATTTGTTTTGGCAGGCCGTAATGAACGAAAAACTTCTCCATTAAAACTTTGGCCACTGTGGGAGCACGTTGGTCTTTTGTAGGAAAAGTCACTACTAGAATATTTGCCTGCCCACTAGTATCAGACTCTAAGCACAGGAAATCAATGCACACCAACTCCATGGGTCCTTGACTTTGTAGGTGGCTCATTGGAGCAGTTCGGGTTGGTAGGGTCTTCCTCTGAATACACCTCAAACACGAATGGCGGTAACTTTCAACTTCAGATCTCATACAAGGCCAGAAGAATCTGTCTCGCACCAGTTTAAAAGTTGTCTCTGCACCCAAATGTCCATGGTCATCATGCAGTGCCCTCAACACACTTCCTCTGTGCTTTGCTGGGAGGAACAGTTGTTGCGTTTCTTCAGCATTGTTCTTCAGCCGATCCCATTTTTTGCAGACCAATCAAGCCCCTTCAGGGGAATCAGTCAGTAGAAATCCCCTTTGTCCGGCATTCATAGCTTTTATCGTCAATGCGATAAGGGGATCTGTAGTTTGATCCGCTCTCAGGTCCTGTTTCGAGAGAGTAGGTAGGCTTTCACTCCTCAGCTGTGTAGGATTACAATAAAGTTCTGGAACGCCCGCAGCTATGACTCCTATGCAGTGGCGTCACTAGGGTTGGTGTCACCCGGTGCGGTAACTTATGGTGTCACCCCCCCCCCCCCCGAGTTTTACGGATTTTTTCTTTAACTACTCTTACTCCTAAATCAGTACTCCCACATAACACTGAATGCTCACAATACACAGCGCACATTACTGTGAGGTTTATTGCTGTGGAGCTCTCTCATATGCTCACACAAATTTTTGCCAACTGCCAGCAAGTACGGTGCCTGTTCGAAGGCAGTGAAAGCACACATGGATATATATTGCCCCCAGCAGCTCTGGATATATTGCCCCCAGCAGATCTGGATATATTGCCCCCAGCAGCTCACCCATGGATATATATTGCCCCCAGCTCACATATGGATATATTGCGCCCCAGCTCACATAAGGATATATTGCGCCTCAGCTCACATATGGATATATTGCCCCAGACCAGCTCACACATGGATATATTGCCCCAAACCAGCTCACACATGGATATATTGCCCCCAGACCAACTCACACATGGATATTGCCCCAGCTCTCATGGATATGCCCCCAGCACACATGGATACTGCCCCAAGCACACATGGATACTGCCCCCAGCACACATGGATACTGCCCCAGCACACATGGATACTGCCCCAGCTCACATGGATATGCCCCAGCTCTCATGGATATGCCCCAGGAACTCTCATGGATATGACCCAGAAGCTCTCATGGATATGCCCCAGCAGCTCTCATGGATATGCCCCAGCAGCTCTCATGGATATTGCCCCAGCTCCTCTCATGGATATTGCCCCAGCTCCTCTCATGGATATTGCCCCAGCTCCTCTCATGGATTTTGCCCCAGCTCCTCTCATGGATATTGCCCCAGCTCCTCTCATGGATTTTGCCTCAGCTCCTCTCATGGATACTGCCTCAGCTCCTCTCATGGATATGCCCCAGCTTCTCTCATGGATATTGCCCCAGCTCCTCTCATGGATATGCCCCAGCTCCTCTCATGTATATACTGCCCCAGCTCCTCTCATGGATATGCCCCCAGCTCCTTTCATGGATATTGCCCCAGCTCCTCTCATGGATTTTGCCCCAGCTCCTCTCATGGATATTGCCCCAGCTCCTCTCATGGATTTTGCCTCAGCTCCTTTCATGGATACTGCCCCAGCTCCTCTCATGGATATGCCCCAGCTCCTCTCATGGATATTGCCCCAGCTCCTCTCATGGATATGCCCCAGCTCCTCTCATGGATATGCCCCAGCTCCTCTCATGTATATACTGCCCCAGCTCCTCTCATGGATATGCCCCCAGCTCCTCTCATGGATATACTGCCCCAGCTCCTCTCATGGATTTTGCCCCAGCTCCTCTCATGGATATACTGCCCCAGCTTCTCTCATGGATATACTGCCTCAGCTCCTCTCATGGATATACTGCCCCAGCTCCTCTTATGGATTTTGCCCCAGCTCCTCTCATGGATATACTGCCCCAGCTGCTCTTATGGCTATGCCCCAGCTCCTCTCATTGATATTGCCCCAGCTCATGGATATGCCCTAACCCATGGATATGCCCCAGCTCATGGATAATGCCCCAGCTCATGGATATGCCCCAGCTCATGGATATGCCCCAGCTCATGGATATACTGCCCCAGCACATGGATATACTGCCCCAGCGCATGGATATACTGCCCCAGCTCATGGATATGCCCCAGCTCATGGATATACTGCCCCAGCTCATGGATAATGCCCCAGCTCATGGATAATGCCCCAGCTCATGGATACTGCCCCAGCTCATGGATATTCCCCAGCTCATGGATATGCCCCAGCTCATGGATAATGCCCCAAGCTCATGGATACTGCCCCAGCTCATGGATATTGCACCAGCTCATGGATACTGCCCCAGCTCATGGATACTGCCCCAGCTCATGGATAATGCCCCCAGTTCATGGATAATGCCACCAGCTCACCTCCTGCGCTGTGTGTTCTGCTCCCTCTGAGCGTCTGGCGGCATGGAGCTTGGGCGCTCACCTGGGGGAGCCACGTGACCAGCCGCGATCTCGCGAGAACTCTAGCTTCGGATGCTCGCAGGGAGCGAACACGCGGCGCAGGGTGAGACACCCGCCCTTAGGGTGACGGTGTCACCCTAAGGGCGGGTGTCACCTGGTGCGGGCCGCCCCCACGTTACAACGCCCCTGCTCCTATGGATTCTGCTTCGGTTGTCCCCTTGATTCGGCACTCAGCTCCCTGACATAGGGCTTGTACCCTGTCTGGAGTCAACCGAGTCCATTCTTTAGTGTAGGGCCTCCTAGAAAAAGCATCTGCGTCTCGATTATTTACTCCAGGGCGATACTTGAGGCTGAACCGGAACCCGGACAAAGCAGCTAACCACCGATGTCCTGTCGCATCCAGTTTCGCAGTAGTAAGGATGTAAGTGAGAGGATTGTTGTCAGTCTTTATCACAAATTCAGACCCATCAAGATAATCTTTCAGCTTGTCCACGACCGCCCACTTCAAGGCCAAGAATTCTAATTTGTGAGTGGGGTAATTCTTCTCTGAAGGCGAAAGACTTCGGCTCACATACGCTACAGACCTCAGCAGGCCACCGTATTCCTGATACAAGACTCCCCCGAGGCCTTCTCTGCTGGCGTCCACATGCAATTCGTATGGCTTATTAGGCTCAGCGTAGGCCAGGACAGGGGTCCGGGTTAGACTCTCTTTTAGTTTCATAAAAGCACTTTCACACTGATTAGTCCACTCTTCTTGAATCGATTCTCGGGCCTTCCGAGGCCCTTGAGCAGACGAATTTCGATTCTCCAACCTCTTCTGTTCTCAGGAGTTTATTGAAAGGTTGGGCTATTTTAGCGAATCCATCCACGAACCTTCGATAATATGAGCAAAATCCCAGGAAGGATCTAAGTTCGGTAATGTTTTGGGGTCTAGGCCAGGAAGCCACGGCTTCTAACTTCCGAGGATCTGTTGAAATGCCTTCTGCAGAGATGACATGTCCTAAATACGTAACAGAAGGCAGACAGAATTGACACTTCCCCAAGACAGTTTCAACCCCTCTTCATGGAGCCGCTTCAAGACCTTCTCCAACCGTTGCTCATGTTCTTCCAAAGTCCTTCCAAACACGACCAGATCATCTAGATACAGTAACACCTCTATCAGATTCATGTCTCCAACCGTCTTCTCCATTAACCGATGGAACGTAGCGGGAGTGCCCGTGAGGCCTTGAGGCATTCTATTGAACTCAAAGAACCCCAATGGATAGATGAATGCAGTCTTTTCCTTGTCTTCAGGATGCATTGGTATCTGGTGATACCCACTTCGCAGGTCTAGTACACTAAACCATTTTGCTACAGACAAACACTGTGAGGCCTCCTCTATCCGAGGAGTAGCATATTGATCGGGGATGGTTCTTTGATTTAACGTGCGATAGTCTATACATAAGCGAATAGAACCGTTCTTCTTGCGAACCACCACTATGGGAGAAGCATAAGGACTCCTGGATTCTTGAATCACCTTAGTCCTTTGTAGTTCAGCCAACTGTTCTCGTAGATCATCTAAGTCTCCCAGCGGAACTCGTCTTGACCTTTCACAAAACGGCTTGTCATCCTGCAGTCGAATGCGGTGTTCGGTACTCTTAGCACATCCAACGTCAAACTCATCCTTAGAGAACAAGTCTCTCCACTTTAGGATTTCGGCCTGTAGTCGTTTCTTCCATTCAAGCGAGATAGGAGCGTCCTTAGGATAGAACCGTTCAGCTGGAATCTCTTTGTCCTTCCCCCCCTAAGGCTAGGGTCAGACTGAGGCAGTGCGAACGCGCGTTCTGGCGCACATAATCACGGCCGTGCTAGCAGCAAATGCCAGGCAATGACGGCCAATATACGAAGTACGGTCGCACAAAAGTCCGGCTGCGCAACGCAAGTGGAAAATGAACGCATTTTTTCGAGAACGTTAAACCACTAGTACTGACGTACAGAGTGCGCTGCGTCCGCTAGCGGCGTGTGTGTGTGAATTGGAGACGTCAGACGCTGCTAATGTCCGGCCAACATAACGTCCAGATGCACAAAGTGTTTTATTGATGATCCGTACAAAATCACGGATGAAACTGCGCATCGTATGACCGCTCTCGCGTATTCCGTGAAAAAATACGTCCATTCTTCGAACGCACATTTTCACGGACAACGTGAAAAATGCGTTACTCTGACCCTAGCCTAAATCGGTAGGGGAGAGAGGCGTAAACAAAGCCACTTGTCCGAGGGGCATTCGTGCTTTCAGGACCACTGGAGAATCAGATACATTATATACACTGACGGAAATTCTTCCTCTTGCCCGTTTCAAAGCTCTTGTGGAGATTATCTCAGGGATTACTTCTACTCCGGCCTCACTCCCGCGACTGGGATCAGTTTCCAGTACCACATAAGGACCCGGTTGTGATCCATTCAACTTGACTGAAGCCCGGAAGCTCGCTACTTCTCCTGATTGTAGAACCTTCTCTGTTCCTCCCAATCTCCACAGCCACTCAATCTCCACTTCGGCAGGTGCTTTCTGCTCTTCGACCATTCGTTGATAGACCGGACGTAGCATCGGATGTACTCCTTTGGTAGAACCTTCTTCCATCACTATTGGAGTCAGGAGACGTCTCACCAGGTCAGTATTCGTCTCCACTATCATAGAACTCCGGCTGGCTCCCGATGGGCGAGGACACACAATGGCCAATGCATCACAGCCACCTGACTGTCCGACGACTTCTGAACCGAAACTCCAACTTCACCTGTAGATATCCATCATAGGGAAGCTTCTCAGTTCCGATACCCCAGATCTCAAGGTCCTCCAGCTTTTTCAAGGGCAGGTGCTTCAAGTGGTTCTCATAGAAATCTCGATAAATCAGCGTCACTTGGGCACCGGAGTCTAACAAAGCCTTAGTGTAGACCCCCTCTACTTGGATTGGAATGATGGGCGAAGGACCTATCAACTGTTCTGGAAATTTATTGGTAGCAGTAGGAGGTATAGGCCTAGTTCGTTGTACTCTAACCTTCTTCCTGATTCGTTGAGGTTTTGGGTGTGCATTGCTTTCCCGTAACATAGGGCCGGATACCAGGAGTAGTCCTGTCAGTCCTGACAGGCACAGCATTCGGCACAGATCTGTATCCTTTTGGCCTATCAGTTCTGGCTTGAAAATTGGAGCGGTTTTCAGTCGTCGGGCACCTAGTTTGCTCCCTCACCAGGGCCCTTGGCAGTTTCCCACCTGTGAGGTAGATAACAGCCCTTCCAAGGCCTTTAAGAACTCTTCAAATGTTTTTCAGTTCGTGCACTATGCTCGGAAATTACCCATTTCTCCACAAGTGAAACATCTCTTCCTTGAAGACTGAGGTGTACTTGTTCATGGGGGTTCCTTTGGAGGACCCTGGCCAGAGGCCACAGCAACTCCTGTTGCCCGCATATCAGTGAGGAACTTCTGCATATCGGTCTGTGTCTCTGCCACCTTCAAAATGACCAGGCACAGTTCCGTGTGTGCCTGTTCTAGTTCAGCTTGAGCTTCTTGCACTTTCTTAACAGTCTTTTGTATTTCACCATACGTCTGTATAGTTGACTCTTTCACAGTATTCTCTGACGGTGTAAGAGCGACAAATTTCTCTGATCTGTCAACTTCGGACCCATAGGTATCTAACTAACCATCTTCATTCGGCAAACATTCGTTATGTCTCACAGGTTGTGCGTAGGCTCTTTCGGCTCCCCTTAAGGACTTTTAAAGAAGAGCCTCTTCCTCGCAAACAGCTCGAATCAGCTCCATGTATTTCAACTCTCGGTTACTGTCACGACCTAACTACGCGCGCTGCTGCGCAAAGACGCCGGGTTAAGCCGCGCACTATCTATCCTAGACCCAGATAATTACGCGCACTTCTCTACCCGTCCCGGCCACACTACCTCTCACAACAGGCACGTAGAGCGCGATATACTGATCCCAGGATTGCAACGCAGCACAAGTCTTCTCCTGAAGCACGTACTCACTACGTCTCTCACAATCCTGAATTCACTTTCTTATTCTATTAGTAACGCTGCCACCAGTCCTCACGGACACTAAGCGCGTCGCAACAGGAGACGCAGGGCTTAGCAACCGCACTATCCTAGACTCTGACGGTGACTACGGATCCCACAATTCCCTGCCGTTTCCTGACGACCGCAACACGCAATTTCTTATATATAACCGAGCTTAAGGCAAATAGCAATTCTCCCAATCTCTTAGTTAGCATGGATTTAATCAGCCAGAGTCAAAACTTAAATACTTTTTGTTTATTTATGATAGAATCACAGTGCTTGGTTACATAAAAAAATCATAACTAGAATAAATCAATTACTTATACAATACACAGCAAAATATAAAGAAAAAGGTGTTAATCACAGAGCCTTACTTACGACAGAATAATCCGTAGCTAGCTACGGTGCCTCCTGGGACCTGGAGGTAGAAGGTAGGAACATGGACCGATCAGTCCTCTTTAGAAGGTGCCCCAAGTGATCAGCCCTGAGCCATGCTTGATTCGGAATATATATAGGGCTGCCTTTTTCTAAGTCCAGCCTCCTAGCTGGCAGAGCCTTTGCCTACAATTCCCAGAATGCCCATCTCTGGAGCATGCCCAGTGCACTTCGTCGTTAATCTTTAATTGCCTAAATGCGTCCCTCTTCCCTCCAGACCCCCCTTAGAGATCAAGGATGTGCTTCCTGTCTTTGAAGATTCGGTCCAGCTCTCTTGGGGCCGACCTGGCTGCTAAGGTGTGATTTTCTAGGTTAGTGTACAAAGAAATCCCCTTTTTACAGCTACGTGTTATATCCTCCCCCCAAGGGAGAAAGCTAAACATTTTGATTACATTTCAGCTGTGAACACAGGGCTTCACTTACCAAATGGCCAGACACAAATATGAATATACTCCATATGGAGGAGATATGTATGAACCGGCAGATAGACACATATATACAGGCAGACCCTTATATAGATAGAAATACAGGTCTAATCTGCCACAGTTACCTTCTCTGGTTTTCATTACAGGGTCTAGAGGCTGAGCACCCCTCAATATCTGCTGCATTCTGATCTGGTCTAACATGGCAGGCTCGGCTCATTTCTTGAGGAGTGTCTGGTGTAGAATCTTGTCCAGGCGCCTCATATACTCAGTCATTTTCTCACCTCTCCGCTGGTAGGTGTGTTGGTACTGATACATGAGTTCAGCTGCCTTTTCTGGTTCGCCCGAAGACTTCCTGTAATATATTTAAATAATCTAAAGCAGTACAGTCTTTCTTACTCAACTTCAGGTTTCTAACGGCCTCTGATGCAGGTCCCTTCAGGCTGTCTGTAATTCTCTGCTTCTTCTGTGCTTCAGGGATGTTCCACTCATCCAGAGCGTGCATTGCCTGTTCCACCCATTCCTCGAAGGTTTCTTCTCCCGCCAGAGTTGGCATGTTTCCTGAAAAATTCCTCAACCGTCGATAAAGGAAATTAGTTTGATCTTTGACATTTAGCCAGCAAGTCTCCGATAGCCACTCTGATCATGGCTAGCAGGCTGAGCGCGGGAACATGCGTGGAATCGCCATGTGACGCACTTGGCTTAATCAGTTGAACTTCCACATCGTCGGTCAGTTTCACACTTGTGCCCTGAAAACACACTGGAACACCCTTTCTCCACTCAAATAGAACATACATGTGAAAGGTCTCTGGGTTTGTTTTATTGTCCAGTATTAACCCCCGATGATCTGGCGTCAGCGCGGCCATGACCCGGCGTATCTGATCTTCGGCCCAAGCATCTGCGGTAATGTCCATGACTATGCTTAACCCTATCTGGCTTTTGTGCTCTCACACCATTTGGCAGCAGTGTCTGGATCCATTTTAACCCTTTAATTGCGGTATTTATAGAGACGGAAATCCCGGACGAGCCCCCACGCGTAGCGCTCACCCCCGAAGGAGCCGCTAAATAACCCCAGGATAGTCTCACCGCGCTAGGAAAATCAATATACACCAGCACTGTTGTGGATTTTTCTATATTATATACTTTACTGATCCCAATAAAGTGATATATGGCATACATGTACGGTATTTAAATGACAGGAATTTGTAACGCGGGAAAAACACACGGCGGAAAAGAAACGGTTAACCCCTTCTGTTCTGGAGTATAAGTCCCGTAAAACGGCTCAAAATATGTATGTGCGTGTGTCTAGGGTACCTGGGTACTGTGTTCAACTGGCCAGTGAATGAAAAGAGCAATCTTCGACTAGTCATCCGTTGGGGCCCTTAAGGAAACAAATAAACAAGTGCGCAATGTTCTGCATTTTCACCAGGCCGAAGCCTTCTCACCCATCCGGTGTAACCGCTTGCCCTGGAACGATGAACGCTGGAGAAAAAGGATCTTCTACCAAGAGGATCTGTCCTCGCAGCCACTTGGAGCCCAATGCTGTTAACGCCTGCACTCCCGATCTGATTCTCCTCTGCCGGAACACGAACACACAGGCCGCCAGCACTCCGCTCCGGTTTGCAGCCCCTTCTCACACGAGGTCCTCCTCTCAAACCGCACTTTGTCCGGAACAGCTCAGCGGAATATGCAACCTGCCGATGCACACACTCTCTCTCTGATCACTGCAACAATGGATGCCGCTGTCTCTCTGTGCTCCAACTCTGCCAGGATCCCAGAAGTATCACCTGCGACTGCTCTCTCTCGCTGCCCGCTCCGTTCTGCCACGCTGGCCATCCGGCTCCTCACTTCCTCGCGCCAGAGAGCTCACTTCCTTGCCCTTTCCCAGGGGTTTCTGGGAAATGTAGTGTATAGTCCAGCATAGTCTCTTATCATACATAATACTCTGGCTCCCTCCAGTGGTATAAGGCAACATTTCACAGAACCAGAGTTAATTTTAAAGCAGCGCTACACAAGAAATACATAATTACAAATTATAAATTTTCAGAATCTGTATCATTGCTCGCATAAAATCATAAAGCGTAGATAGGGTCCTAGAATGTCAGAAGCAGGAGCAAACCACTAAGCCGACACACCCTTTTATTGCCTACATTGTTGACATTAGCAGACTACAGAAAGGTAAAGGATGTGTGGGTGTTTAGAACTTTAGTTGGGGCCTAATCTTTAATTTTTCCTAAGATTTTTTTTTTTTGATTTGCACAGTATGTCAAAGGTCTAATTGTAATTAAAGTGAAATTAAAATTGTGACTTTTACTTAACAAAAATCATCTGACATAAAAAATGCATGTACATTTAAAAAGAACATAAACAGGGGGGGCGTGTCCGGCGGCTAACCAAGATGGCCGTGTGATCCCGGAGCTCCCCGTTCATCCCTAGCAAACATCAGCGATTCCGCAGCCCATCTCGCTCCTACCTGGCCCTAAGTGCTCTCCTCGGCTCCCGGACTGCTCCAGGTATCTGGAGATGCCCCCAAAACTCAAAAAGCCCCAACCACCGGGCCGTCTCCCTTCATTCTTTGGCAATTGCACGCCAGACCAGGAATCCTCCGCCTCTCCTAAGATGGCGGCCGCCACCCCGCGCCCGCCAGACAGCGGCCCAGCCACGCGAGGGGACATTCCGTGCTGACATCAGGGGTGATATCTAGGAGGGGCTGGCAGCATTCAGGGCCGAAATAGATGCAGTGGGGGCTCGAACAGATGCCCTGGAAAGGGCAAAAGACACCTCAGCTAAAGCCCATAACGATATGGTCAACACTTGGAGGTTCTCACTGAAGAAGTGTGCCAACTTCAGCGAGCCCAGGAGGACCAGGACAGTAGATCCCGGCAGAACAACGTGCGACTCAGAGGGGTCCCAGAGGATGTTACAGACCTGCAGGATTTTATGCACAGGTACCTGCTCAGTCTCTTCCCTGATACCTCCCTGGACATTGCTTATTTGACAGGGTACATAGTGCCCTTCGTCCCCGACCGCGACCAGGGGAGCGTCCTAGAGACATTATCGCCAGATTTCATTATTATGGGGTTAAAGACGCGGTGGTTGCAGCCGCTAGAACGCAAACTCCGTCCATCGACAACGTTATGCCGAAGTTGTTTATTGACCTCTCTTCAACTACTTTGCAAAATCGCCGTTCCTTTAAACCTATCACGGACCAACTGATTGCTCATAACATCAGATATTGCTGGGGTTTCCCGTTTAAACTTCTGGTTTCCCACCACGGCACGACGCATATCCTAGACGATCTTCAGAGGGCCGACTGCTTTCTCCATGCTCTGGGCTTGGCAGGTCCGCAATCCTCCCCACCACGGGAGAGACTTTTAACCCCATATAGGATGGAGACTGAATGGTCTCAGGCCTCCCGAAAAGGACAACGCCGGCGATCCTCATCTCCTCCACCCTGACTTTCGCCTCCTCATGTCGTAATCTGATGTCTGCATGAAGATAATTGGGTCCTGCGATGATGTATCGCCGCCGGACACGAAAATTTATCCGAGTCTTCGAGATGAAGAGTCTCCATTTGGATCCAGATAAGACCTGGACACCGAGCTTGGTGACGCCACTTGGTGACGCCGCTTTTTATTTTTTTTCCTTTTTACAGACGTTTTTATTTTCTGTTTTTTTTTTTTTAATCAAGGTCTCGTAAGGTCAGGTAAAATGTGGTTGTATTTCGTTAGATGTGATATATTATTCTGTTTGGGTACTCTACATTTCCTATTGCCAATTACTTCATGCCTCACCTCTTCTGATCTATCAGACTTCGGTAGAGACTGATGGCTCACTGAGGCTTCCCCTATTTTCTCCCCATCAATGCCGTTACATGTAATTTCGCATAACGTAAAACGGTTTAATAACCCGGTGAAACGCGTAAGGCAATGCGATCCTACGTCTCTCTAGGGGCGGATATTCTCCTCCTCCAGGAGGCGCATTTCGCTAAGGGTAAATCTCCACGTTTTTTCGATAAACGTTTCCCATTGCATTGCCATGCTTGTGCAAGTACAAAACATCAGGGTGCCTCTATTTTCTTTCACTCCCATATTAATTTTGTACTTCGTAAAAAAGTGTCGGATAAGGATGGAATGTTTCTTTTTCTTCAGGGTACAATTGATAATAGACCGATATCACTTCTCTATGTCTATGCTCCTAATACTCGGGACCCCACTTTTTATGACCATCTCTTGACTTTGCTAGAACCCTTCCCTGGGGGAGAGGTGATCATCGGGGGTGACTTTAACTCAATACTTGATTTGGTTTTGGACAGATCTTCTCCCCCCTACTCAGTCTGACTCTCACCCTAATCGATCCCGCCTTAAAGATTTTTTGACCCAAGCACATCTAGTAGATACATGGCGTCTCCTGCACCCGACTACAAGAGACTACACATTTTATTCACACCCAAACACAACTTATACGCGAATTGACTTCGTTTTTTTCCCTCAATGGGCAGCGAGAGATGTATTATCCACCGGATCCATAAGATTACGTGGTCGGATCATGCCCCTCTTAGTGTGGTCCTGGCAGATGGGTCCTTAGGCGTTTCCAGCCCTCCTTGGCGCCTTCCTGATGCCTTGTTACTTAGACCGGATGTCGTGACTGAACTAGAAACATAGAAACATAGAAAAATGTCGGCAGATAAGAACCTTTCAGCCCATCTAGTCTGCCCAATTACATGGATACTTTACCTGGATTTATCTTTTGTTTAGGATAGCCTTATGCCTATCCCATGCCTGCTTAAATTCAATTACTGTTTTGGCCTCTACCACTTCAACTGGAAGACTGTTCCATGTATCCACCACCCTCTCAGTAAAATAATGCTTTCTGGCTCGGCTAGACTCGGCTTTAACAAATTTTGTACAGGATAATAACCCCGCACACTACCTTCCAGATCTCCTGTGGACTACTCATAAGGCGGTCCTACGGGGCCGGTTAAGAGGTCTACAGGTGACCCATTATAAAAGATTGCGCAACCAAATGTCTGATTTGACCACAGCCCTTGCTAATTTAGAGAGGTTGCATAAAACACGTCCTGATCCATTGATCTGGAATCAAATACCACGGGGGAACTAAACTTCCTACAGACAGAGAGGGCACTAGGTGATCTTCGAAGGGTTAACTATTTTTTGAGAAAGGTAATAAACCAGACGCCATGTTAGCTCGTAAGCTGCGCGCCCTGCGTAAGCGTAATTCCATAGCGAAAATCCAGCGCCTTGGGAGCTCCCTCGCAGTAGCTCCAACAGACATAGCGGAAGAGTTTGCGCGTTATTAAGCTAAGTTGTACGACGGCACCATGGCCCCTTCTGATGAACAGAAATTACATAAGATTTGGACATTCTTAGAACAATTGCCACTCCGATCGCTGACTCAGTTACCACTGAGGAGGTCCTTCCGCTTCTGAAGGATCTCCGGACATCTAAAGCCCCAGGCCCGGGTGGGTTTAGCCCCCTGTATTACAAGAAATTCTGATTCAAATTGGCCCCACTCCTAGTTAATATGTATAATGGTTTCTTGGAAGGCAAACTCCCACCTAGAGAACTGTTTGCTGCCTCTATCGTGGTGATAGCTACCGCCCAATATCCTTGCTATCCATATGTAGATATGAAAATTTATGCAAAGGTCTTAGTTTTACGTATGAGCCGTCACCTGTCATCCTTAGAACATCCTGACCAGGTCGGCTTTATCCCATCTCGCGGAGCCCCTGATAACATTCGCCGCACGGTCAACCTAATCTCTGTGGCGCATGCTTCCAACTAACTATCATTACTGCTTTCTCTCGACGCCGAGAAGGCTTTCGATCGAGTGGACTGGACATACTTATGGGAAGTCTTGAGACAGTTTGGTGTGGGTGACAGGATGATCGGGGTATTCGTGCGCTTTACGCATCTCCGACGGCCTCCGTAACGGTTATGGGAGGGAGATCACACCCATTCGATATTCTGAATGGTAAGCATCAAGGGTGTCCCCTGTCCCCTCTCCTGTTTGCCCTTTGTTTTGAACCCCTGACTGAACAGATACGTCGACACCCGGATATCTCAGGAATAGAAGTGGGCGACATAAAACTAGTCATTTTGCAGACGATATCCTCCTTACGATAACCCGACCCCTTATTTCTTTACCGAACCTGTACAGTTGCCTTTCCTCCTTTGGCGCCCTCTCTGGCTATAAAATTAATATCACCAAATCAGAAGCACTGAATATTTCATTGCCTCAGGATGTTGTTACGCTCCTGCAGGACTCGTTTGCTTTTCGTTGGTGCCCCTTACGAATCCAATACCTGGGGATCTATCTCACCTCTCACATAACTCAACTTTACGAAGCTAACTATCCTGACATGATTAAGCATATTAAATCCCTATTGTGACAGTGGTCCTCTTACTCCATCTCTTGGATGGGCCGCATTTATGCTCTTAAAATGACAGCACTCCCGAAACTCCTGTATCTTTTCCGCACATTACCGGTATGGCAAGGGAAGCAACCGAGAGTTTCCAGAATGATACTACGCCGTCCCAAATCCCATGGAGGTCTAGCGGTCCCTGACCTAGCTCTGTATTATAAATCGGCACAATTGACACAGCTTCTTCAATGGTCCTCTAGAAGGGGTAAGGTCTGTTGGGTCGATATAGAAAGTGAATGTATCGCTCAGTCATGTTTATCACAGATACCCTGGAAACAGATCTCCCCGACGGAAAGGCATCAATTGTTACCCACCTCCACTCATTCATTGTCTATATAGTCTAAGATCAAACATCAGACGTCCCTCACCACCCCTACCTCTGGACTAATGCCCCTAAGAGATAACTTGCTCTTTCCCCCATGGGTTGGGGGGAGGGTCAAGCTTTTAATTGGTGGCAGAGGAAGGGCTTCACGACGTTGAGTGCGGTGCTATTACAGGGGAAGTTCCCCTCTTGGGAGTATTTTAGAGAATCACATGATATCCCTCTGCGGGAATTTCATAGATATTCTCAATCACGACATTTTGTATGTAGTCGCTTATCTATGGGCACCCCTGTAGTGACCCCATTTGAATGACTGGTTATGAGCAGCTCAAGCACAGCTGGAGTGACATCCCAATTGTATGCTCTCCTCCTCCACCCATCTCTCGATCGCCCATGCTCGTATCAGCGATTATGGGAGATAGATTTAGGTCGCCAAATATCCCGGGAGGAGTGGGAGGCGATAATGGAGTCCTCGATGGGGATAACAACATGTACTCTGGTAAAAGAGAATTGCTATAAGTTACTTTCCAGGTGGTACCTAGACCCGGTTAGGTTGCAAAAATTTACCCCACCCTAAACAGTTTGTGCTCTAGGGGTTGTGGCCTACGTGGAACATTTAATCACATTTGGTGGGAGTGTGGGCTGGTAACCATTTTGTGGACTTCAGTTTTTGCAATGATCTCCCGCGCTCTAGGTATGCAAGTGCTCCCCGACCCTGTTTTGGCCTTACTCAATAGCCCATCACGACATCATGGATTATCACGTCCTTCCCTCAGACTGGTCCACCGTATCTGTACGTCTGCCCGCATATGTATAGCCCGCTCCTGGAAACTGATTCTCCCCTCTCTACCGGAGATAGTTGCGAAGGTGTGGTATCTTTATAAGATCTGACAGCACAATTGCATGACACGCTCCAGCAATGCACTAAGATCTGGGAACCATGGATTACGACTCAGACCATCCCGTAATCTGGTATAGAACTGTTGGGCCCAGAGACCTTGATTTAATTTTTATGTATATATTTATCTGTTCCTTTTCATTTATTTTTTATTCCTTTTTCTTCTCTCTTTATTATTTTTTATTATTATTAATGTTGTTCTACAATTGATTCGCATATAAATTAGAGGCATTGTTATGACTCAGGGATAGGAAGCTGACTCGGTTCCTTTATTTTATTTGTTTAATCTTGTTACTGCTTCCTTGAGAGTATGCAACGCTTTATGTGCTTCCTTGAGAGCCTTGTTGCTGTATTATTGAAAAAAACTATAAAATTGTGTTATTAAATAAAAAAAAGAACATAAACAGGGTAATGATGGCTTGGTAGACTTCTAAATGTCATCAATTAATGCCACTGTCGCTCATTAATGCTATATTCTGGCCAGTTAGGTATAGAGGACCGGTTGCAGCAAAGGGAAAAATTTAATTAGCATCTTAGTTCTTACTTTCACATTTAACTGTAACCTTTCCAGGTCATTATTACTGCAGCAGAGGATGTGATTATTGGACCCTAGATGCAAGTCAGAATTTCCCTCTAGGGTTGTCAGTCCTGCCAGTGGGACCTCCCTCTGCCCACTGATGTCATAACGTATGTGCACAATGATGTCAGAAATGGGACTTCCTCTCTGACAGCTATGGAGAAATTGCATATCTTAGAAACTGTAGCACATAGAGGGTCATGCGAGGTATCATGAGAAATGCCAGAGTATGACCTCGCCAATGTTGGCATACATGACCAGGGTTTATGTAAAAATAATAAAATGGAGGGAGGACCCAGAAGGAGCCGCGATCAGACATCAGAGATGGCTCATTGTTGGGTCCCCGTGTTGTTCTTTCCAGAGACTCTTAACCTTTCAGAACTGGCATCATTTTTGGTCAGGCAGCATCCCCAAGTCCCTCTGCAGCACATAGAGTTCCCTAAGGTGCTGAGACCCGAGATTTGGTCAGGTCAGCGCCGAAAGAGAAGACCTGTGAAATTCAACATAGTGTTGCCCATAGCCCACGATAGCCGCTCTCAGATGACCAGGGGGGAGCTCTATCTTTAGCCTCTGGATTTGGAAGATAGATCACACCGCAACAATATACGGGTTACGTGGTGTGCCTGAAATGTAAATGTGCCTTAGAGGCCTATTTTCTGGCTTTCTTTGCTGCATTAACCCCCACAATCCCACATGTTAAGACTACTACGGATAAGGCCCATTGGGTACTGAAGACTCCAGCCTCCACTCCGAGACGTAGTTTTATGCCTACAATACCCCCAAAAAAATCCCATTGAAATGAATAGGGCAACACTTGATGCAAGTTTTCAAAAATTCCGTTGCGTTAGCAAATTCCATTCCAACTCTTTTTTTTTTGTATTAATAATTTTTATTATAAAAGAAAGTCATCACAACAAAGCACAAAATAAAATGGAATCGCAGGGCCACAGCAAGTCATCTGAAAAGAGAAACGGTTGGCCACGCATATTTCGTCATCTGCAAAAAGGTCATCTAGGTTAATAAGGCGACATCAAGAGCACTGCATGAGAACAGGACACAAAAATAAGAGAAAGTCTCCTAAAGACATCTAGCAAAGGAAGGGGGAGAAAATCAGGGAAAAAATTGTGCCTTCTCAGGCTAATTCCCGTACGGCCAAAAAGACTACGGGAAGGCCATGTGGGGGGGAGTAAATGGCACCCAGGCCCGTGCACTCGGGGGCCAAGTCGGGCACCAGGCCACAGCCGCACCTCCAGAGAAGTCCCGAATGAGCCAAAAAAAGCAAATAAAGGGGGAAGGGGGACATAAAAATAGAAAATAAAAAAATGAATAAATTAAAAAAATGAAAAAAAAATGCAATTAGCAAAATTAAAATAGAATATTAAAAAAGTCTCTTGAGTGGAAAGTAAATAAGGGAGGGAAAGAGGGACGGAGAAAAAAGTAAAAAAACAGTTTGGAAAAGAAAATAGAGGCGACATCAAGAGCACTGCATGGGAACAGGACACAAAAATAAGAGAAAGTCTCCTAAAGACATCTAGCAAAGGAAGGGGGAGAAAATCAGGGAAAAAATTGTGCCTGTTTCCCTGGGAGGGAAAGAGGGACGGTGAAAAAAGTAAAAAAAAACAGTTTGGAAAAGAAAATAAGGCGACATAAAGGGGGAAGGGGGACATAAAAATAAAAAATAAAAAAAAGAATAAATTAAAAAAATGAAAAAAAAAATGCAATTGGCAAAATTAAAATAGAATATTAAAAAAGTCTCTTGAGTGGAAAGTAAATAAGGGAGGGAAAGAGGGACGGTGAAAAAAGTAAAAAAACTGTTTGGGGGAGAAAATAAAATATAATTAAGGCAGGGTAATCCGAAAGTGGCGAAGTCCATGAACCAGTATCAAAGTCAGGAAGGAGGGAAAGACATCAGGAAGACAAGGTAAAGTCCGCTTCAGCCTGTATCTCTCCAAGAAGCTAGAACTATTGGTCTCATATGTTTCGCTTTGGGTGCGCAAAGTAATCGCACGGTAAACGGCAGCAGTCCTGAATCCCTGGCTTGCCAGCAGCTCCCATGAATCTCCGACACACATCACAGCATGCGGTAAGCCAGAAGCCTCCAAGAGTAGTAGTTGTTCTGTCCGAAGACATCGAGCTAAACCTTCTTGTCTCACAAACTTGGATACCATATTTATTTTGATCACAGATTTATTAAGACAAGCCAGGTGAAACTGTAATACAGTAAAAACAAACTTCATAAACATCACATTGCATGCATAACAGCATTTTCATTACTTGATGATACAGTAAACTTACTTTTTTAGCTCTCTAGGGGTAGATGGCGATGGATGAGAAACACATGCCTCGCTTCCAGTAATCACTTTCAGACACAAAATGGTGAATGCTTCACTTCCTGTCAAGATTCTACCCAGCATTCTCTGATTAATTATAACTTCCTTCCTATACATTACTAATATATATGAAATGGTTAACAGCCGTACTACCACAAAAGGACACTAGATGGTGCTACACTCCACTATAACTAATGTACCGTACATTACAACTTTACACAAATCTATCACAGATTCTTCTTATTAAAGCATAAACATTATGATAGACAGCACAGTAGTAGGCCCTGGGGGACAACGCATCCAGATCAGCGAATCTCACAGTTGCTCAGACGGCCAGAACGTCACCATCACAAAGACCACAGAGCTCTCCCTCAGGTAAGGGATCCAGGGATAGCTCCTCAACCGGGGCACCAGGGCCAGCATCACAGCTCGTGTTGTCTTTGGGGCGCCGCTCGACATCCACGGAGCCAGGAAGAAGAGACAGCATGGGCTCGATCGCACCCTCCAGCTACGGCATCCTGCAGGCCCGCAGCACCTCCATCATTTTCCGCTATTTAAATCTGGTATGTAGGCTGTCTTCATTAGGGATGAGCGGTTCAGGTTTGGACAGTTCGGAGTTCGGCCCGAACTTAGCCTGTTCGGGTAGATCGCGAACTTCGAACATTTCCGGGTGTTAGGCGCATGTTCGAGTCCACAATGCATCACAATGGCCCACAATGCATTTTCCCACTGGCCTGAAGCTCGTAATTGGCTACAGCCTTGCACCAGACCACAGGTCTGGTGCAAGACAGGTTCAACAGTATGCCAATCACCGCTCAGTCCTGATTGGGCAAATTTTGCCCAATCATGGGCTCACAGAGCTAAGTCCCGCAGCACACTATATAACGTTTCCACGCACCGATTCTTCACGCATTTCAAAGGAAATTTCAGAGGAGATTGTTGTGTGTTGTTACTGCCGGTCTGCCACGCTACTGGGGGGGTCTCATTTCTACAAAATATCAGGGAATTGATATGTGTGTCTTGTCACTGTGCCAGCAAGTTTTTTTGGGGTCACTAATTTCTTTAAAACATTTGTGAATTGAGGTGATCTTCTGTGTCTTGTCACACAGCCAGCAAGTTTTTTTGGGGCTCACTGATTTCTTTAAAACATTTGTGAATTGAGGTGATGTGTGTCTTGTCACACAGCCAGTACCACACAGTATTTTGGGGCTCACTAATTTCTTTAAAACATTTGTGAATTGAGGTGATCTGTGTCTTGTCACACAGCCAGTACCACGCAGTTACATAGTTATATAGGCTGAAAAAAGACATGAGTCCATCGGGTTCAGCCTCTCCCACAAAACCTACTGCTGTTGATCCATAAGAAGGCAAAAAACCCAGTCTGAAATGCTTGCCAATAGGGAGCATACTGGGAAAAATTCCTTCTTGACCCCAGAATGGCAGTCAGATTTCTCCTTGGATCAAGAAGCTTTTACCCACATATTAAATATTATAACCCTTAATATTCTGTGTCTGCAGGAAGTCATCCAGTCGTTTTTTAAAAGTCTGTACAGACTCTGACCCAACCACCTCAACAGGCAGAGAATCCCACAGCTTTATTGTTCTCACCGTAAAATAACCCTTCCTATGCTTTAAGCTAAATTTTCTTTCTTCCAGTCTAAATGGATGACCCCTTGGCCTATGTATAGACCTGTTAATGAATAGGTTATCAGACAGTGGTTGATAATGGCCCCGTATATATTTATATAAGGTTATCAGATCCCCTCTAAGGCGCCGTTTCTCTAAACTAAACAGGTTTAAGCTTGTTAGTCTTTCCTCATAACTTAACCCTTCCATTCCCCTTATTAATTTAGTTGCCCGTCTCTGCACTTTTTCTAGCGCTATAATATCTGTTTTTGAGACAGGGGCCCAAAATTGCACGGCATATTCAAGGTGCGGCCTGACAATTGATTTATACAGAGGCAAAATTATGTTTTCATCCCGTGAGTGAACTCCCCTTTTAATGCATGCCAATACTTTGCTGGCCTTGGCGGCTGCTGTTTGACATTGCACATTGTTACTTAGTTTGAAGTCTATGATTATTCCCAAATCCTTCTCCTGCTTGGATTTCCCTAACTCCGTATCATTTAGGGTATAAATTACTTGTGTGTTCTTCACTCCAAAGTGCATAACTTTGCATTCATCTAGATTAAATTTCATCTGCCATTTAAGTGCCCAGTCCCCCAATCTATCTAAATCCCTCTGCAGCGAAGTAACATCCTGCTCACAATGTATTACTTTTCCTAGTTTTGTGTCATCTGCAAACACTGATACATGGCTTTCAATGCCTATCTCAAGGTCATTTATAAATAAATTGAATAGTATTGGTCCTATAACAGACCCCTGAGGGACACCGCTTACCACTGGTGTCCATCTTGAAAATGTACCATTTATGACCACTCTCTGTACCCTATCTTTTAGCCAGTTTTCTATCCAAGAACAAGTATTTTCATCTAGACCAATTTTTCTTAATTTAAATAGTAATCTTTTGTGTGGAACTGTGTCGAAAGCTTTGGCAAAATCTAAGTAAATCACATCCACTGCGACCCCCTGATCTATACTTCTACTTACTTCCTCATAGAACGTAATTAGGTTAGTCTGACATGATCTGTGTTTCATGAAACCATGCTGATTTTTGCCAATTACATTATACCTCCCAATAAATTCCTGAATATTATCCCTTAGTAACCCCTCAAATACTTTCCCAGCCACAGATGTTAAGCTCACAGGTCTATAATTCCCAGGCACAAATTTTAAACCTTTCTTAAATATAGGGACCACGTCAGCTTTTCTCCAATCCTCTGGTACTATTCCTGAAAGAAAAGAATCTTGAAAGATTAAGAACAGAGGTTTACATATTTCAACACATAGCTCTCTCAGTACTCGCGGGTGAATTCCATCTGGCCCTGGGGCTTTATTCACATTCACATTGTTTAATTTCTGCAAAACCTTGTCCTGAGTCAACCAGTCACTTTGTATTAGTAAGTTTTTATTAATGAATTTCATGTCTCCTGTTATAGGTTTCTCTTTAATAAATACTGAAGAAAAATAATCATTTAAAATTTCTGCCTTATCCTGATCTTCAGTTAACCACTTGGCTGCTATGGACGCGCTCAGCGCGTCCAGCCAAGTGGTTCTCCTGTGCTACGGACGCGCTCAGCGCGTCCGAGCACAGGAGGCAGCAATCCGCCGGATTCCGGCGGATTTCTGCGCCCCCCGGTGCGGGCTGACATCTTGGATGTCAGCCCAGCACTCGGGAGCCTGGCGGGGACATTAGATGTCATCGCGGCTACGCGATGACATCTAATTCAGGCGCCCCCCCCGCATGTGCGGAGGAGGCGCCTGAAAGGGAGGGGGGAGGTCCTGCGGACCTCTCTCCCTCCCGATCGCTGGGGAGCAGGGGGTTAAGACAGGCACCGCTTGGAAGGGCACAGCCTGCCCTTCCAAACGGTGGCTCTCATTAACCCCTGGGGAGCCGGATCACGAATCGGCGCTGAAAAGCGCCGGTTCGTGATCCTTTCCCGGAGCTGGCCGACATCTTGGATGTCGGCCAAGCCTCCGGGAGCTCCCCCTGAGGACTGGCGTCATCGTGCTATACACGATGACGCCAGTCCTGGAGTTAACCCCTAGCTGCCACCAACGGTGGAGATAGGGGATTCCAATGAATCCCCTATCTCCCGATCCGTGGCAGCTAGGGGTTAAAGTTTGGTATTGTTGGATCGGCCAGAGCATGGCCGTTCCAACGATACCAAACACCACTGAGAAAAAAGTTTTTAAAAAAAATTAAAAATAAAAATAAAAAAATATTTTAAAAAAAATTATAAAAAAAAAATAAACAAGTTTTTTTTTTTTTTTGGTTTGTTAATGCAGCAATATTGTTCCCATTTCAATTAGAATGTGAACAATGATGCTGCACTAACGATTTTTGTATGCAGTGCGTTTGTTAAAAATCGCGTAATTTCCCCCAAAAAAAATGTAACGAGACCCCATCTCTAATTTTTTTAACAAGCGCACCCCATACAAAATATAACCACAATTGCTCGCATGTTAAAATGTGAAAAAAAATACCCTTTACACGTTGTAAATTATTGAAAATTCATATTTTATTGAATTTTTTGTTATAATATACAGACAGGTCATGACGTATACATATAATAATGACATATTATTAATCTGCCGAGTCTGACGGAAAGAACGATATATAATATGTCTGGGTCATATACTAAAATAAGCCTTCAAAACGCATTTAAACATGATGAGCAAAACCGGTAAATATGACCTCAGCACAGAGGCGTGAAATGCCTCAGCAGTGAAAGGGTTAACAATAACCCTGACTCAGATTTTAGTGAACCTACATTTTTACTCTTGGGTTTTTTAGAATTTATGTACCTAAAGAATCTTTCAGGGTTGGTCTTGCTCTCTTTGACTATTTCTTTTTCATTTTCTAGTTTAGCCCATCTAATCGCATTTTTACATGCTTTATTGGCTGCCCTATATGCTTTATAGGATGCCTCAGATTTATCAAATTTAAAAGCTTTAAATGCCTTATTTTTTATTTTTCATTTCCTTAGTTACCTTCCTACTAAGCCACATTGGTTTCAGTCTGTTTCTTTTATATTTGTTAACCAGTGTAATATATTGTGACGTGTACTTTTCTAGTGTTAGTTTAAAGCTATTCCACTTATCCTCAGTGTTTTTCCCATGAAAGAGTTTCTGCCAGTCAATGACATTGAGAGCTTCCTTTATTTTAATAAATTTGGCCTTTTTAAAATTATATGTTTTAGCATGCCCCTTATGAATGTGTTTTTTTGAGTTTATTTCAAAAGTCACCATATTATGGTCACTGTTTCCCAACTGTTCCTTTACATTAATATTTGAGAAAAGATCCACATTATTTGTTATAACCAGGTCCAGACAGTTATCTCCTCTAGTTGGTGTTTCTACCAGTTGTGACATGAAGGTATCATTTAAAATGTTCAGAAACCGGATTCCCTTTGCTGAATTACGAGTCACACTATCCCAATTAATGTCCAGGTAATTAAAATCTCCAATAAATTAAAGTGCTACCATGATCTGCAGCCTTCCTAATTTGCTCTAACAGTTGTTCTTCCTCATCATTATCTATATTAGGTGGTTTATAGCATATGCCAACCAATAGTTGACTTCCCTGTTTATTCCCCACCGAAATATTTGCCCATAAGTATTCCACATTTCCCTCATCGCTTTCCAGTTGTGTAATATTAGGCTTTAAATCCTGATTTACATATAAACATACTCCACCCCCTTTCTTATGTTTCCTATCCCTTCTAAACAATGTATAACCGTTTAAGTTTACAGCCCAGTCATGCGTTTCGTCCTACACCACGTTTCTGTTATTCCTATTATGTCGTATTGCTTAGTGTGTGCTATTACCTCTAGTTCCCCCATCTTGTTATTGAGGCTCCTTGCATTAGCAAGCATACATTTAATGTTGTCTCTACCCACACATGCTGAATGCGACTTTACATTACATGCCTCCACTGTTCTGACATTACCCATCCCCCCGTATTTTGGGGGTCACTAATTTCTTTAAAACATTTGTGAATTGAGGTGATCTTCTGTGTCTTGTCACACAGCCAGTACCACGCAGTATTTTGGGGCTCACTAATTTCTTTAAAATATTTGTGAATTGAGGTGATCTGTGTCTTGTTACACAGCCAGTAACACGCAGTATTTTGGGGGTCACTAATTTCTTTAAAACATTTGTGAATTGAGGTGATCTTCGGTGTCTTGTCACACAGCCAGTACCACGCAGTATTTTGGGGCTCACTAATTTCTTTAAAACATTTGTGAATAGAGGTGATCTGTGTCTTGGCACACAGCCAGTACCACGCAGTATTTTGGGGCTCACTAATTTCTTTAAAACATTTGTGAATTGAGGTGATTTGTGTCTTGTCACACAGCCAGTACCACGCAGTATTTTGGGGTCACTAATTTCTACAAAATATTTGGGAATTGTTATAATCCGTGTGTTCTCACTGGCTGCCACCCATCAAGGGGTCTCACTGATTTATAAGAGGTTTCACTGCCACCCATCAAAGGGTCTCACTGATTTATAGGAGGTTTCACTGCCACCCATCAAAGGGTCTCACTGATTTATAGGAGGTTTCACTGCTACCCATCAAAGGGTCTCACTGATTTATAAGAGGTTTCACTGCCACCCATCAAAGGGTCTCACTGTTTTATAGGAGGTTTCACTGCCACCCATCAAAGGGTCTCACTGATTTATAGGAGGTTTCACTGCCACCCATCAAAGGGTCTTACTGATTTATAGGAGCTTTCAATGCCACCCATCAAAGGGTCTCACTGATTTATAGGAGGTTTCACTGCCACCCATCAAAGGGTCTCACTGATCTATAGGAGGTTTCACTGCCGCCCAT
Source organism: Leptobrachium leishanense (assembly GCA_009667805.1). Lineage (NCBI taxonomy): Eukaryota > Metazoa > Chordata > Amphibia > Anura > Megophryidae > Leptobrachium > Leptobrachium leishanense. Next base: position 48,026,647 of record CM019072.1, read on the forward strand.
CAAGGGGTCTCACTGCATTTTAGGAGGTTTCTGCGAATTGTAATCTGTGTCTTGTCACTGTTGCCAGCTATCAGGGGGTGCTATCAGGGGGTCTCACTGACTTGTAGCAGATTTCTGCGAATCGTAGTTTGTGTCTTGTGACTGGCACCCAAAAGGGGGTCTCAATGATTTATAGGAGGTTTCTGCGAATTGTAATCTGTGTCTTGTCACTGGCTGCCAGCTATCAGGGTGTCTCACTGAGTTATACCAAAGTTCTGTAAATCTTGAATCTTTATACCAGAGTTGAATCAGAGTTCTGTATATATTTAATCTATATATCACTCACCATGTCTGAAAGAACAAAAAGGACAAGCAGACGCTCCCAGACACAGATAAGAGGGCAAGCATCAAAGGGTCTCACTGATTTATAGGAGGTTTCACTGCCACCCATCAAAGGGTCTCACTCATTTATAGGAGGTTTCACTGCCACCCATCAAGGGGTCTCACTGCATTTTAGGAGGTTTATGCGAATTGTAATCTGTATCTTGTCACTGTTGCCAGCTATCAGGGGGTGCTATCAGGGGGTCTCACTGACTTGTAGCAGATTTCTGCGAATCGTAGTTTTAATCTATATATCACTCACCATGTCTGAAAGAACAAAAAGGACAGGCGGACACTCCCAGACACAGATAAGAGGGCAAGCAGCCCCTGTGTCGGGAGGCTGTGCCTCTGCAGGGGCACGCTTGTCCTTTATAACTGGTGCTGGCCGTCTTCTTAACCTGCAGCAACATACAGAGGATTTAGTGGATTGGCTAGCCAGGCCATCCTCATCCTCCGAGTCCTCTGCCAGCCAGGCTTCTAGTGCTTTACAGTCCACCTCAGCTGCCAAAGCATCTAATGCAGCCTCCATGTCCACAGCTACTCCTGCCGTAGCCTCGCTATCACACACGGAGGAGTCAGCTGAATTGTTTGACTACAATGACAGTGACATGCTGCTTGAGGATGTGCAGCAACTACAGTGCTCTGATTCAATCTCTGAGGTTGAGCAAGGGAGTATAATCAACCTAGAGGAAGGGGGTGCCAGTGATGACACACAAATAACTGGCACTCACGTTGCCCCAGCAGCTGCAGCATACTGCCAAGTTGACTCCAGTGACGAGGAGATAGGGGGTGAAGATGACATTGATGATGAGGTCACTGACTCCACCTGGGTGCCAGATCGAACTGAAGAATCAAGTGAGGAGGAGGGGGAGGAGGAGGCACAGCAAACACGAGGCACAACATCCTCTATGACCAACCGTAGCACTAGCCAGTCCAAGGCATCAGATGTCAGAGCTGCTCCGGTGCAGAGCGCTGTTGTCTCAAAGAACACATGCAGGAACTCTGCTGTCTGGGACTTCTTTAAGAAATGTGCAGCAGACCCCACCGTTGCTATTTGTAATCTATGTCAGAGGAGGCTGAAGCGTGGGATAAACACCGGACACTTGGGTACCACGTGCTTAAGGCGACATATGACCACCCGCCATGCATCCCGTTGGCGCAAAACTTTGCGTAGGTCCTCCTCATCTGTCTCTACCCCCACTGTATGTCCTGTCATGTCATTGCCTACAACCTCCACTGACAGGGATGATGCTACAGTAATGGATGTACCAGGTCCTTCCTCACAATGTGACATCCTCCCAGCAGCTGAAGATTTACGCAGTCAGATTACGTTGCCGCAGCTGCTGCAGGGTAAGAAAAAATATAGTCCCAACCATCCCCAAGCACAGCGTCTAAATGCCAGCTTAGCAAAATTACTCGCATTGCAGCTGCTGCCTTTCCAGCTGGTCGACTCTGCTCCCTTCTGTGAATTTGCTGAATGTGCTGTACCACAGTGGCAGGTTCCAAAATGCCATTACTTTTCACGCAAGGCCATTCCAGCACTATACCAGCACATGGAAGACAATGTTATCCAGTCATTGGGAAAGGCAGTCAGACACAAGGTGCATGTGACTTTAGACACGTGGTCCAGCAAGCATGGACAGGGTCATTACATTTCCTTCACGGCACACTGGGTAACTCTGATTGCAGCTGGGAGGGATCCAAGACGGGGCTCTGTGCTGGAACTTGTTCATGCACCACGCCTCCAGAAAGCTGCTTGTATGAGGTCTGTCTGCTCCACCACCACCACCTCTCCCTCTTCCTCCTCCTCCTTCTCTGTCTCTGGTGAAGTGGCAGTTAAACCGACGCCTGACAGGGTCTACGCAATGGCTCAAGCAAAAAGAAGCCATACTGTGCTTGAGCTGGTTTGTTTAGGGGACAGGAGCCACACCGGGCCAGAAATTCAGTCAGCTCTGCAGGGCCAGGTGCAGAGATGGTTAACACCACACCAGCTTGAGCTGGGAATGATCGTCTGTGATAATGGCAGCAACCTTCTCTCCACCCTACGCAAGGGTAAATTGACGCATGTACCATGCCTAGCACACGTCCAAAATCTAGTGGTACAGCGTTTCCTAACCAAGTACCCAGGGCTGCCAGAGCTTCTCAGCCAGGCCAGAAAAGTCTGCATCCACTTCAGACGGTCATTCCCAGCAAGCGTTCGCCTGGCAGAAATTCAAAGAGAATTCCACCTTCCCACAAACCGTCTGATCCTTAACATGCCCACCAGGTGGAACTCGACATTAGCAATGCTGCAGCATCTGCACAAGCAGCAGAGGGCCATCAACGAGTACCTGTGTGAGTATGGCACAAGGACAGGTTCAGGTCAACTTGTTTCCCCCCCCCCAGTGGCTGATGATCAAGGATGCATGCACTGTACGGTCCCCATTTGAGGAGGCAACGAGGATGGTGAGCAGGGACAGTGCATGCATCAGTGACACGATTCCTTTAGTGTTCCTGCTGGAGCACACTCTGCGGGGAATTATAGATGTGGCTCTAGAGGCAGAGCAGTGGGAGGAAGAGGAGGCCTTCCCTAGCTCTCAAGGCCCCAGTCTTTCTGCAGACAGCATTCCAGCGGGTCCTACTCAGATCAGACAGGAGGAGGAAGAGGAGGAATATTTAAGTAGTGGGGGCATTGAAGGTGGGGATTCCTCAAGAGAGGGGTTCGTGTGCCCAGAAACAGAAGGGCTAGTGCGTGGCTGGGAGGAGGAAGGGCATGATACGGTCATCCTCATGGACCAAGAAGACTTGGAAGCTAATGCCACCTCCAACCTACGCTGCATGGGCTCCCTAATAATGCAAAGCCTGCTAAAGGACTCCAGGATTCGTGCTATCAAGGAGAGGGATCATTACTGGTTGGCAACCCTTCTTGATCCACGATACAAGGGTAAAGTTGCAGAGCTCATCCTGCCCGCACAGAGGGAGCACAGGATGAAAAAACTGCCACTGACTTGGGTGCACTGCCACTGACGCCTGTATCAGATTCATATCCTCAGAGGGGTTACGGTGTGACGGCACTGTTGGGGACGCTAAAGGACCAATTTTGAAGCACCTATTGTTACTTTCATCCAAAGCCTGCATAAGTTTCACAATAATTTAGGCCAAAAAATCAGTAAACTTTTTCTGCGTGTCAGAAAATGTCTCCACTTTTCATACAGACTGCCGCCCCAAGCAGTTGTTTATGGATAGATTAAAGGAAAAGCATTTACCGTCATTTGAAACATCATTTTTTTGTTTTTAAGTGTTTCTATACATCCTACAAATCCGCCACTTCACGGGCAGGTTATGGGGACCTCCTAGGCACGATATTTGAAGGAATTTTTCGTTTTTATTCTTAACCCTTATTTCATGGAAAACTCACTGTCTCTTTAAAAACGTATTTTTTAAACTTTTTGTCCTTGTTTCCTGTCCCCCAGGGCACTACCAGGACCCCCATACACCTTTTATGGCAAATATGTAGCATATATGCCCTCTTGGAGGGCACTCTAAAAACCGAATCTTCAGCCCCATTGACTTGCATGGGGTTCGGGTTCGGACCCGAACATTTGGAAAAATTCGGGTTCGGGCCCGAACCGAACTCGGGGGGTGTTTGGCTCATCCCTAGTCGTCTTCTCCTGGAAAAATGAGGGGGGAAACCCTCTAATGGCGCGTTCCTTTTAAATCTGTGTGTCTGCTAATGGTGTGCTGCTGCCTGAATGAGGGTGAAGGGTAATGCTTTGCTATATTACCCCGGGATTGAGTAATGTGTGTAAGGATACCCTCTGTCAGGCGCTGCTCACTAGTGCTATGTTCGTAAAGCACAGCTGGGAATCTTTAGGTTAACAGAGTGTCCAGATTCTGACACATGCAGACAAATGCACAATGCAAAATTATAGCGTACAGATTGGTACGGGTTGACAGATTATGTGATGCAGTATTTCTCAATCACATACGGAAATATTGTTTGTATGAAGCACGGAATTTATAATGAGAAACAGGTATTCTAGTGACGGCCCAGGGTATACTGCCCTCTTGTGGCGGTATGCAATAATTATAGAGTGAATCACAATATATTCATGGGTACTGGCTGCACACGATATGTGTCTCTAAGCTTATACAGTCAGGAGTGGATCCTTTACTAGCACACAGAAGTAGTGACTTATCCTTAGTGCATCAATATGTGGATGATTATCAGGTATTTCAGGGGATGACCTTATGGGAGAAATGACTCTCCTAAATGTCCATAGGGTCCCTTGTCCTTTTTGGGGTAGTCATAGTGTTCTTTATAAGGGTATCACCGACCCTTTAAATCAGAGATCTCAACCTCCCTGGCGGTCTAATGTTTTCAAAATTTCGTGTCTAAAAGCGTCTCAATTTTTTTTAAAGGAAATGTGTTTTTGTACATAGTTAGCATGTAATAATTAGGAATCACGCACTGAAATCCATGCAATCAAGAGTCCTTACTGGTAAAATCCTTTATAAATAAATAAATAAATAAATAAAAATAGTAAATACACTGAGTCCGATAAAGTTTGAAACACGACATAATAATTTATTATCCCAAAAATAATTATCCAAAATAATGCAAATAAATGATATTCAATAAAATACAACAAAAAACACTGAAATCTGTCTGCAAACAAGGATGTATGGTCTATTTCTTATCATGTAGTGCCACCTAGTGGCTGTTCATAAACATTACACTGTATAATCCAAATGTAAACTGTAAAAAAGATATATTTTATGCTGGCCCCGCCCCCTGCATCGTGTGACTCGCAGGGAGACTTCCAGGAAGCAGCTCGCTGCGATCACACTGCGGGGGACAGCGAGGGAGCCAGGAGGAGGTGAGTAAACATCCAGCCCGAGTGTGACTCGGGGTTACCATTCACGGTAGCGAAATTTAACCCCGAGTCACACTCGGGAATACCGCCAGGGAGGTTAAAGTGTATTCTTAGCATAAGTTGTTCAATTCTTCTGTTGTTGCTGCCCTTTTTCTTCTTTTACCTCAGAAGACACAAGGTAGAGACAGGCCAGACAATAGTGCGTACTGTTATAGAGTGAGTTAAAAAAAATATATCTTTCTCTCACTTACATGGTTCAGAGCTAAATAATGCTTTTCAGTCCATATAGGTGACGAATCCCTTCTTTTATCAGTTATCTCCTCGGTCCTTGTGTACAGGCTCCACGTATCCTCTAGTACTGATAATGCTGGGGGAAAAAGGTGGTTGCCACACTAAAGGATGCCACTGGATGCCGAGATAGGTATAAAGTAGGGGATTTTAATGGCTAAATATGGACAGTGGAATAAAAACGTATAACAAAAACATATAATTCAATGGGAGGGTCTCCAGGACGCGTTTCGCCGGTGGCAATACCGGCCTCTTCAGCTGTAGACCCCTCCGAGAAAGTGCGCCTATTTTTAAGTTCATTCTGGTAACTGAGGCTCTTCCTATTGGTTCTTAGTCCTTTCGGTTTCGGTGGGCGCGCAGTTCCCGTGCGCATGCGCGTCTTTGCTTACTTGATCCTATCGTCTTGTAGCATGCACCTGCACAGTGAGTCCTTCAAGCAATAAAATGACATGGTGGTGACCTGCCAATCGGGGGAGGTCTTCTCCGGGTCAATGCTCGGTTGGGTCACATGGTGGTGGCCCGTCAATCCGGGCAGTTCTTCTCCGGGATGGTTTCGGTTTCCTTTTTTCTTCGAGTGGTTATAGGCACATTGCCACATAATAATGATAGTAGGGGACAATTTATGAGGTACAGTTGTGTTCAAAATTATTCAACCCCCACTGAAATTGAGTGTTTTGGCCAGTTTGACATTGATTTTGATCATTCAGTCATCTTGCTTACAATTAAATCAAAGAGGCACGTGTAGGTCAGACAAATATAACATAACATTTATAATGAAATAACCACAAATGTCTTTTCTGTGCTCACATCATTATCAGTTTTATTCAACCCCCAAGTGACATTCAATCTTAGTACTTAGTACAACATCCTTTTACAGTTATAACAGCCTTTAAACGTGAAGCATAGCTTGACACAAGTGTCTTGCAGCGATCTACAGGTATCTTCGCCCATTCGTCATGGGCAAAAGCCTCCAGTTCAGTCACATTCTTAGGCTTGTGCACTGCAACTGCTTTCTTTAAGTCCCACCAGAGGTTCTCAATCGGATTTAAGTCAGGTGACTGCGATGGCCACTCCAGAATGTTCCAGCCTTTAATCTGCAACCATGCTCTAGTGGACTTGGAGGTATGCTTGGGATCATTGTCCTGTTGAAAGGTCCAACGTCTCCCAAGCCTCAGGTTTGCATCACATTGTCATCCAATATCTCCTGGTACTGAAGAGAATTCATGGTACCTTGCACACGCTGAAGCTTCCCTGTACCTGCAGAAGCAAAACAGCCCCAAAGCATGATTGACCCCCCACCATGCTTCACAGTAGGCGAGGTGTTCTTTTCTTCATAGGCCTTGTTCTTCCTCCTCCAAACATAGCGTTGATCCATGGGCCCAAACAGTTCTAATTTTGTTTCATCAGTCCACAGAACACTATCCCAAAACTTCTGTGCTTTGTCCACATGACTTTTGGCATACTGCAGTCGACTCTTCTTATTCTTTGGAGACAGCAAGGGGGTGCGCCTGGGAGTTCTGGCATGGAGAACTTCATTACGCAGTGTGCGCCGTATTGTCTGAGCTGAAACTTCAGTACCCACATCTGACAAATCTTTTCTCAGTTCCTCAGCAGTCACACGGGGACTTTTCTCCACTCTACGCTTCAGGTAGCGCACAGCAGGCGAAGTCAGCATCTTCTTTCTGCCACGACCAGGTAGCGTTTCAACAGTGCCCTTTGCCTTGAATTTGCGAATGATGCTTCCTATGGTCTCTCTTGGTATGTTTCACATCTTTGCAATCTTCTTATAGCCATTGCCCTTCCTGTGAAGAGTAATCACCTCTTCTCTTGTCTTCCTGGACCATTCTCTTGACTTCACCATGTTTGTAACCACACCAGTAAATGTCTAGAAGGAGCTGAATATCACAGTCATTTTAAAGCTGCCTAATTGGTGCTTATTATGCTTTATTGCTGCTCTGTGACATCCACAGGTGTTTTCAATACCTGATTGAAAACACTTGAATGAACCTCTGTTCTTCAGAGTGGTAGTCTTTTTAAGGGGTTGAATAATTGTGTCAATGAAGAATTCACAAAAGAAACATTTACTACTGTATTACAAAACCAATTGATGTAATTTTAGTTGCATATGGTTCTTTAAAAAGTCCTTGTAGGATTTCATTCTGAATACAATTACAAATGTACACTAAATTCCCTAAAACCCTTTACAGCATTGGGGGTTGAATAATTTTGAACACAACTGTATATGATGAAACGAGGGTCAGAGCTATGTGGTAGGGATAATATCGGCATCCAGGATATAATGGATATTTTCTCTGTGTCACCAGTGATGACATCGTATGTAGGCTAGAAGGATGAGGAAAAACCACAGATGCTAGTGGTCAGAGTTCCTTAAGGTGTTGGGCTTTTTCTGGGATGATGTTTCTAGGGTCTACCTTTTAAAGCACTGGATAGTGGAACCCAAGATCATTTAAAGTGTTCCCATAGAGTGGTATCGGGTCTCTCGAAAACTTATGCTAATGGTATGAGTCACATACCAGTGGGGGATGGCCCCCAGTTCTGGAAATACTGTATTGGAGGAGGAAGGATGTTGGTGGCTAAGGATAATATATGATGATATCCTGTCTTTAGAAGGGTGTCTTAAGTTTTCTTTACATTTCAGAGGGTGTCTGAGAATCGTGACAACTGTGAGATGACTTTTGCGGTAGAAGTGGTACAGGAAATGGCACAAATTCGAAGTCCATGTTTAGCCCGTTGGGGTGCATGGAATCGAGTTCATAGATGCATTTCATCTCTTCTTGTCCAATCTTTTTATTCATGTCTCGTCTGTTAGTCTTCATCATCTCCTGACAGCACTTACATGTATGCATCTAGGCCCCTGTTGCGTTAGCAAATTCCATTCCAAATTGTATGTTACCATGAATGAAACAGAGGGCAATTTAAGTCGTTTTGTGAAAAACTGTTTTGTGCTCAGGAAATCAAAGATTAGCAGTTTCTGGAAAACCCATTTGAAATGAATAGGACAACACATGATGCAAGTTTTCCAAAATGCCATTGAGACTGCAAATTGCATTCCACCTCTTACTTGTGTGTTGCCATGAAAGGAATAGAGGCCAATCAAGTCTTTTAATGAAAAACGGTTTTCTGCTCAGGATATCAAAGAATAGCAGTTTCTTGAAAATCCCATTGAAATGAATAGGGAAACACATGGTGCAAGTTTTCCAAAATGCCGTTGCGTTAGCAAATTGCATTCCAACTCGAACTTGTGTGTTACCTTGAAAGTGACACAAAGCAATTCAAGTCTTTTCATGAAAAACAGTTTTCTGCTCAGGAGATCAAAGAATAGCTGTTTCTTTAAAATCCCATTGAAGTCAATAGTGCACACATGGTGCATATTTTCCAAAACGCCGCTGCATTAGCAAATTGCGTTCCAACATTAACATGTGTGTTACCATGAAATGAACATGGAGCCATTCAAGTCTTTTCATGAAAAACTGTTTTCTGCTCAGGAAATCAAAGATTAGCTGTTTCTTGAAAATTCCATTGAAATGAATAGGGAAACACATTGTGCAGGTTTTCTAAGAGGCAGTTGCCTTAGCAAATTCTATTCCAACTCTAACTTGTGCATTTAAATGAAAGGAACACAGGGCAATTCAAGTCTTTTCATGAAAAACTGTTTTCTACTTAGGAAATCAAAGATTAGCAGTTTCTTGAAAATCCCAATGAAATGAATAGGGAAACACATTGTGCAGATTTTCTAAGAGGCAGTTGCCTTAGCAAATTAAATTCCAACTCTACCTTGTGCGTTACCATGAAAGGAACACAGGGCAATTCAAGTCTTTTTATGAAAAACTGTTTTCTGCTCAGGAAATCAATGATTAGCAGTTTCTTGAAAATCCCATTGAAATGAATAGGGAAACACATTGTGCAGGTTTTCTAAGAGGCAGTTGCCTTAGCAAATTAGATTCCAACTCTAACTTGTGCGTTACCATGAAATGAATAGGGATGAGCCGAACACCCCCGTGTTCGGTTCGCATTCGAACTCGAACAATTTCAAAAGTTCGAGTTCGAACGCGAACACGAACCGAACTCAATGCAAGTCAATGGGACTCGGAAGTTCGATTTTTAGAGTGCCCTGCAAGAGGGCATATATGCAAGATATTTGCCATAAAAGGTGTATGGGGGTCCGGGTAGTGCCCTTGGGGGACAGGAAACAAGGAAAAAAGTTTAAAAAAAGTTTTTAAAGGAGCAGTGAGTTTTCCATCAAATAAGGGTTAAAAATAAAAACAAAAAATTCCTTCAAATATCGTGCCTAGGAGGTCCCCATAACCTGCCCGTGAAGTGACAGATTTGTAGGATGTATAGAAACATTTAAAAACAAAAAAATGACGTTTCAAATGACGGTAAACGGTTTTCCTTTAATCTATTCATAAACAACTGCTTGGGGCGGCAGTCTGTATTAAAAAAGGAATTACAAGAGTGGGTGTCTGTGGAGGCGCTTACTAGGTAACTGTGGTTCCCTAAAAGGGGGGGGAGTGCTGCCTACAAGGGGTTGCACATAAATCTCAACCTAAATGTGAAAATAAATGTGTAGAAAAGGGTAAGGGTCCTAGTGGCGCAGTGGGTGCTTCCAAATATGGAGCAATCTAGAGGAGTATTTCTAAATGCTGATATTATGGCTCAACTCTATTTATCAGGTGGTGATAGATAAAAGTACTCAAGTGAGTCAATGTTACACTAGTATTGTGCAAATAGCAATTCTGTGCAAACGAACAACCTTGTGCAAAATAAGCAACAACAATGGTGATAAATCCTTAAGTCATGCGTACAAATCTGCTCCTATAGCACAAAGTGTATAATAATCCACATGTGCAAAATGCATATAAAGTACATATAAAGTGCATGTGGTAAGTCAATGGGGCCTGATGGGATCCACCCTAAATTATTAAAAGAGCTCAGTGATGTAATAGCAAAACCATTAACAGATTTATTTAACCAATCCTTGTTAACGGGAGTCGTCCCAGAAGACTGGAAATTAGCAAATGTTGTGCCCATTTACAAGAAGGGTAGTAGGGAGGAATCGGGGAACTATAGGCCAGTTAGTCTTACGTCAGTAGTGGGGAAATTAATGGAAACCATGTTAAAGGAAAGGATTGTTGAACATCTAAAGACACATAGATTACAGGATCAGAAACAACATGGGTTTACCTCAGGGAGATCATGCCAAACTAATCTTATTGATTTTTTTGATTGGGTAACAAAAATAATAGACACAGGTGGTGCAGTAGACATTGCTTATTTAGATTTCAGTAAGGCTTTTGATACTGTTCCGCATAGAAGGCTTATCAATAAATTGCAATCTTTGAGCTTGGATTCCAATATTGTTGACTGGATTAGGCAGTGGCTGAGTGACAGACAACAGAGGGTTGTGGTAAATGGAGTTTATTCGGTGCAAGGTCTTGTTACCAGTGGGGTACCTCAGGGGTCAGTACTTGGACCCATTCTCTTTAATATTTTTATTAGTGATATTGCAGAAGGTATTAATGGAAAAGTATGTCTTTTTGCTGATGACACAAAGATTTGCAACAGGGTTGACGTTCCTGGAGGGATCAGCCAAATGACAAATGATTTAGGTAAACTAAAAAAATGGTCGGAGTTGTGGCAATTGAGTTTTAATGTGGATAAGTGCAAGATAATGCACCTGGGACGTAAAAACCCAAGGGCTGAATATAGAATTTTTGATACAGTCCTAACCTCAACATCTGAGGAAAGGGATTTAGGGGTCATTATTTCAGAGGATCTAAGGGTAAGTAGTCAATGTAATAGAGCAGCAGGAAATGCTAGCAGAATGCTTGGTTGTGTAGGGAGAGGTATTAGCAGTAGGAAAAGGGAAGTGCTCATGCCACTGTACAGAGCACTGGTGAGACCTCACTTGGAGTACTGTGTGCAGTACTGGAGACCGTATCTCCAAAAGGATATAGACATCTTAGAGAGAGTTCAGAGAAGGGCTACTAAAATGGTGTATGGCTTGAAGGAGAAAAGTTACCAGGAAAGGCTTAATGATCTTAACATGTACAGCTTGGAAAAAAGATGAGACAGAGGAGATATGATAGAAACATTTAAATACGTAAAGGGAATCCACAAGGTAGAGGAAGGGAGTATATTTAAAAGGAAACAAAATAGCAAAACAAGAGGACATAGTCTTAGATTAGAGGGGCAAAGGTTTAAAAGTAACATCAGGAAGCATTATTTTACTGAGAGGGTGGTGGATACATGGAACAGTCTTCCAGTAGAAGTGGTAGAGGCCAAAACAGTAATTGAATTTAAGCAAGCATGGGATAGGCATAAGGCTATCCTAAACAAAAGATAAATCCAGGTAAAGTATCCATGTAATTGGGCAGACTAGATGGGCCGAAAGGTTCTTATGTGCCGACATTTTTCTATGTTTCTATGTTTCTATGTGCTCATATATCCTATTCCATTCGTAAAGTGCAGACACAAAATTTGTGTTGATGTGACATCAAAAAAGTCATAAGACAGTCCTTTTATTAAGTTATCTGATGGTCTCTGTATGGCCTATGACTGTATAAAGTGCACGTGAAAAAGTGCAAATCTCAAAATGAACAAGGTCAGTGACTCCTAGTCACCAAACAGTATGTACTGTAGGTCACACTTCAGACAAAATGTTTCAACGTTATGCTTCCTCTCCTCAGTTGGTAGATTCCGTAGCATATATGAGGAAGACAAAAAGAGAGAGACAATAGTGCAGACTGTTGTAATTTGTGAAGTGAAAATATATATATATGAAAATCACTCACAAATTATAGAGCCTAATAAGTCCTGGCTCTAGGTTGGAATGCCTCACGTCAAATACAGGGTTCCTGGGTCTTCCAGTTATCCTCAAATAAAACACATACATGTATAGCACTTTGTGCTATAGGAGCAGATTTGTACGCATGACTTAAGGATTTATCACCATTGTTGTTGCTTACTTTGCACAAGGTTGTTCATTTGCACAGAATTGCTATTTGCACAATACTAGTGTAACATTGACTCACTTGAGTACTTTAATCTATCACCATCTGATAAATAGAGTTGAGCCATAATATCAGCATTTAGAAATACTCATCTAGATTGCTCCATATTTGGAAGCACCCACTGCGCCACTAGGACACTTACCCTTTTCTGTAATAAAAAAGGAGACATTTTAGGACACGCAGAACCAGGGTTGGACCCTGCGGTCCAATATTAAAACGATATGAATCTGGTACAGGCATCTGTACACCCAAATATTGTGCCTTTGGTGGCAGCGAGTGCCTACACACCGTAAGTAACCCCTCTATGGTATTGTGGAAGAGTGCAGGGTTGGACCATGCGGTCCTATATTAAAAAGATATGAATCTGGTAAAGGCATCAGTGTTCCCAAATATTGTGCCTTTGGTGGCAGCAAGTGCCTTCACACCGTAAGTAACCCCTCTGTGGTATTGTGGAAGACTGCAGGGTTGGACCATGCGGTCCTATATTAAAAAGATATGAATCTGGTAAAGGCATCAGTGTTCCCAAATATTGTGCCTTTGGTGGCAGCAAGTGCCTTCACACCGTAACCCTTTTGTGGTATTGTGGAAGAGTGCAGTGGTGGAGGTTTTGTGAATGCAGAAGAGATCCCCGATCTATTCCGTTACGTCAGCATCAGTGGATTGATAGCTGCTGATCCAGGACTGATTAATTTTTATAAATGTCAGCCGGTCTACAGAGTCGGTGGACAGACGCACTCTTTTGTCTGTGACAAAACCTCCAGTGGCACTGAACGTCCTTTCAGAAAGCACGCTGGATGAAGGGCAACCTAGTAGCTGCATAGCATATTGGCTAAGTTCTGGCAAGTGATCCAATCTCAACACCCAGTAAGCCAGTGGATCATCTGCTTTAAAGGTATCCAGGTCTGCCCTTGACCCTAGGTAGTCCTGCACCATATGGTGAAGACGATGGCAATGGGTGCCTACATTTGACGTCCCTGGGCGTCGTGGACTAAAAAAATTAAAAAGGCATCAGTCAAGCAGCCCCGGGCTCCACCGCTCTTCCTCTGATCATCCGCAGCCTCAGAAGCACCTGTGTCATCACTTAGTAACCTACCAGTGCCTGGAAAGGTGTTACACAAGTGTCGATTTAGAGCGTATTCAAGTTGTTTCATCCTGTGCTCCCTCTGTGCGGGCAGGATGAGCTCTGCAACTTTACCCTTGTATCGTGGATCAAGAAGGCCAACCAGTAATGATCCCTCTCCTTGATACCACGAATCCTGGGGTCCTTTACCAGGCTTTGCAGGATAAGGGAGCCCATGCAGCGTAGGTTGGAGGTGGCATTAGCTTCCGAGTCTTCCTGGTCAATGAGGAGGATGACCCCATCGTGCACTTCCTCCTCCCAGCCACGTACTAGTCCTTGTGTTTCTGGGCACACAAAACCCTCCCTTCAGGAATCCCCACCTTCAGTGCCCCTACTACTTAAATATTCCTCCTCATCCTCCTCCTGTCTGATCTGAGGAGGACCCGCTGGAATGCTGTCTGCAGAAAGACTGGGGCCTTGAGAGCTAGGGAAGGCCTCCTCTTCCTCCTGCTGCTCTGCCTCTAGAGCCACATCTATAATTCCTCGCAGAGTGTGCTCGAGCAGTAACGCTAATGGAATTGTGTCACTGATGCATGCACTGTCCCTGCTCACCATCCTCGTTGCCTCCTCAAATGGTGACAGTACAGTGCATGCATCCTTGATCATCAGCCACTGTGGGAGAAAAAAAAATCAAGTTGACCTGTACCTGTCCTTGTGCCATACTCACACAGGTACTCGTTGATGGCCCTCTGCTGCTTGTGCAGATGCTGCAGCATTGATAATGTCAAGTTCCACCTGGTGGGCATGTCACAGATCAGACAGTTTGTGGGAAGGTGGCATTCTCTTTGAATTTCTGCCAGGCGAACACTTGCTGGGAATGACCATCTGAAGTGGCTGCAAACTTTTCTGGCCTGGCTGAGAAGATCTGCCAGCCCTGGGTACCTGGTTAGGAAACGCTATACCACCAGATTTAGGACGTGTGCTAGGCATGGTACATTCGTCAACTTACCCAGGCGTAGGGCAGAGAGAAGGTTGCTGCCATTATCACAGACGACCATTCTCAGCTCAAGCTGGCATGGTGTTAACCATCTCTGCACCTGCCCCTGCAGACTTGACAGAATTTCTGGCCCGGTGTGGCTTCTGTCCCCTAAACAAACCAGCTCAAGCACAGTATGGCATATTTTTGCTTGAGCCATTGCATAGCCCCTGTCACGCATCGGTTTAACTGCCACTTCGCCAGAGACAGAGAAGGAGGAGGAGGAGGAAGATGGAGAGGTATTGGTGAAGCAGACAGACCTCATACAAGCAGCTTTCAGGAAGCGTGGTGGATGAACAAGCTCCAGCACAGAGCCCCGTCTTGGATCCCTCCCAGCTGCAATCAGAGTTACTCAGTGTGCCGTGAAGGAATTGTAACGGCCCTGTCCATGCTTGCTGGACCACGTGTCTAAAGTCACATGCACCTTGCTGCTGACTGCCTTTCCCAATGACTCCATAACATTGTGTTTCACGTGCTGGTATAGTGCTGGAATGGCCTTCCATGAAAAGTAATGGCGTTTTGGTACCTGCCACTGTGGTACAACACATTCAGCAAATTTACGGAAGGAAGCAGAGTCCACCAGCTGGAAAGGCAGCAGCTGCAATGCGAGTAATTTTGCTAAGCTGACATTTAGATGCTGTGCTTGGGGATGGATGGGACTATATTTTTTCTTACGCTGCAGCAGCTGGGGCAACGTAATCTGACTGCGTAAATCTTCAGCTGATGGGATGCTGTCACATTGTGAGGAAGGACCTGCTACATCCATTACTGTAGCATCATCCCTGTCAGTGGAGGTTGGAGTCAATGACATGGCAGGACATATAGTGGGCGTAGAGACAGGTGAAGAGGACCTACGCAAAGTTTTACACCAACGGGATGCGTGGCAGGTGGTCATATGTCGCCTCAAGCACGTGGTACCCAAGTGTCCGGTGTCTTTTCCTCGCTTGAGCGTCATCTGACATAGATTACAAATAGCAATGGTGCGGTGTGCTGCACATTTCTTAAAGAACTTCCAGACAGCAGGGTTCCTGGATGTGTGCTTTGAGACAACAGCGCTCTGCACCTGAGCAGCTCTGACATCTGATGCCTTGGACTGGCTAGTGCTACAGTTGGTCATAGAGGACATTGTGCCTCATGTTTGTTGTGCCTCCTCTTACTCCTCCTCACTTGACTCCTCTGTTCGATCAGGCACCCAGGTGGAATCAGTGACCTCATCATCACTCGCTATCTCCTCATCACTGGAGCCAACTTGGCAGTATGCTGCAGCTGCTGGGGCAACATGAGTGCCAGTTATTTGTGTGTCACTGGCACCCCCTTCCTCTAGGTTGATTATACTACCTTCTTCAACCTCAGAGATTGAATCAGAGCACTGTAGTTGCTGCGCATCAAGGAGCATGTCACTGTCATTGTAGTCAAACAGTTCAGCTGACTCCTCCGTGTGTGATAGTGAGGCTACGGCAGGAGTAGCTGTGGACATGGAGGCTGCATTTGATGCTTTGGCAGCTGAGGTGGAGTGTAAAGCACTACAAGCCGGGCTGGCAGAGGACTCGGAGGATGAGGATGGCCTGGTTAGCCAATCCACCAAATCCTCTGTATGTTGCTGCTGCACCAGTTAGAAAGGACAAGCGTGCCCCTGCAGAGGATGCACCACGTCCACCACGACCAGAGGCACAGCCTTCCGACACAGAGGCTGCTTGCCCTCTTATCTGTGCCTGGGAGCATCAGCCTGTCCTTTTTGGTCTTTCTGACATGGTGAGTGATATATAGATTAAAGATATACCGAACTCTGATTCAACTCTGTTATAAAAATTGGAGATACGGGGGCGTGTTTTGGCGTGGTATGAGAGCGGACGCGTGATCTGTTCTCTCCGTCCTGACGAGCACAGAACCCGCTATCGATAGGAGCTGAACGACCCGAAAACCAACTCAAGGTACCGCTGACTATCCACTGATGTCCCCTGCCAAGATTACCAAGATGAAGGGGGCCTAGGGCGCCTCGGTGGCTCCGCTCTTTCGCCTGCTCTCTTCTGGGCCTAGCCGCCAAGATGGCGGCCAGACATCTCCGACTGCCTCCTCCACATGCTCCAGCCCGGGCGGACCCCCGGAGGCGGCCACCAAGGGAGACGTGCAGCAGATACCCGGTCGGCTGATCAAGGTCCAGCAATTTGTAGCCGGTGAGCTGGACAAATCGGCGCGGGCCATTCGGGCGGAAGTGCAGGCAGTGGGAGCCTGGACAGCCGCGCTGGAGGACGCCGTGACGACCCTGTCCCGGGGGCATAACGCGGTGGTACACCATTCTAACGGGCTGGTGGAGCGGATCCTGCATCTAGAACAGCAGGTGGAGGACCTCTCCAACCGCTCGAGAAGAAACAACCTGCGGATCCGGGGGCTCCCGGAATCCGTATCCTCCGCAGCCCTTAAGGACACCGTCATGGGCATGATGCGAACCCTTCTACCCGACCTTACAACGGATCAGCTGCTACTCGACCGCATACATCGGGCACTGTGAGCTAGAGCAGCTCCTCCGGCAGGGCCCCGCGACGTGGTCTTCAGATTTCATTATTTCACCTCTAAAGCAGCTGCGCTGCGGGCCTTGCGGGACACCCCTCTTATGTACCAGGACATTGAGCTCCAGGTCTTTCAGGATCTGGCACCCAGCACCCTGGTGAGATGGCGCCCCTGGAGACCTCTGGCAGATCACCTGCGTGGCCACGGTATACATTTTGCTTGGGGCTTCCCTCTCAAGATGCTGGCCTTTCACAATGGCACCACCACCATCTGTGCCTCTCTGGTGGGGGCTCCTGTCTTCCTGGTTCAGCTCTGCCTCCCGGCTTTGGAGTTGTCCAAGTCACCGGATTCGTTACAGCCCTTGGAGCCCGTGGAGGTTGAGTGGGAAGTTGTCCCTCCCTCTGGGTCTCCCCGTCCCCCGACATGAGGACCCGAGGCAGTGATTCTGGATCCAGCAGCACACTTGGTGGGATGACTCTACTCCGGGGTAGTTTTTTGCCACTGATTAATGGGGCATCCCGGGTCGGTGGCACTCGGGGGACGATGCCCTGTGGGGGTCCGGTTTTCTGTGCCCCCCCCAAGGCGCCGTATGGGAGCTCCTGGTTCTTCTTATTATTATTGTTCTCTAAGTTCAGTATCTTGTTTCTCCAGTTGATTACCGAATGTTTTAGCTCATCTGTTTATCATCTCTCAATGTATTTTTTATGGGTTCTGTTTTACTTCCTATACTTGCTGCTTCATGCGTCAATTGAGGAGGGTACATGTAAGCAGTGCATGTCCTCCTTTTCCGTCCCACCTTTCGAGGGATTACACGAGACTCTCTTTGGATTGTCTCGGGCCTTCTTCTTTTGCTATTTTATTCTTTTTCTTCACTTCCCCCTTTTCTTTCCCTTCTCGTGTCGCTTCATTGTTCGACTTGTGTATGTACGTGTTGTCCTGTCCGTGTCTTTCGTGTGCCAAGAGCTACTGTGGTTGAGTAGCGCCGGAGGATACAATCACCTCTCCACCCAGTTTATAGATGTCACCTAGTACGGTGCACGTCCTTTCACTTAATGTGAAAGGCTTAAATTCCCCCCAGAAGAGGAGACTGTTATTCCGAGATCTCCGACGAAAGCACATCGACATAGCTTTTCTTCAGGAGACCAGGTTGTCCAGACAGGACTCGGGTCGGCTGCGGGACCCCCGCTTTCCCCAGGTGTTCTACTCCTGCGCTTTTAACAAACATAATGGGGTGCCTATCCTTATTCATAAAAACTGCCTTTTTACGAAACCTGCCATTTATACGGACCATGCTGGTCGATACGTCATACTGTCGGGTGTGCTGGGGCAGAGACCTATTTCACTGGTTAATGTTTATGCTCCCAAAATGCCAGATAAGAGTTTTTGGGAGTCTCTCCATGAGGACCTAGACAGAAGTGCTGCTGGGGAGATAGTCATGTGTGGAGACTTCAATGCAGTCCCGTGCCCCTCTATTGATCGGTCTCACCCTGACACTGACCCTACCCCGAGTACTGGCTCGAGACAGGATGTTTTGTTCAATTCTTTCCTAACTCAACGAGCCTTGGTGGATATCTGGCGAATCACTAACCCCTCCACAAAGGACTATACTTTCTACTCTAACCCTCACGGATCCTACTCTAGGATCGACAATATTCTTCTTTCCCCTTCTCTGCTCTCCTTGGTGAGGACGACCTCGATTGGGTCTATCAGTTGGTCGGACCACGCCGAGGTCATCCTCGAGCTTTGTCTCCCTGACTGCTCCCCGGTCTGGAACACGTTGCAGGACTCGGGACTAGTGAAGGAACTAACGAAGGAGCTTGAAGCGTACTTCCGCGAGAATCTTACGGAGGACGTTCCCTTTTCCACCATATGGGCAGAGCATAAAGCAGTACTACGGGGTGACATCATCAAGAAAGTTTCCTTTCGCAAGCGTCTTAAATTGCAGCATATCCTGGATTTACAGCGCACGCTACACACACTAGAGCTCGCCCATAAACAGACGCCCTCACAAGAAGGTTTTGACCGCCTGCAAGACACACGACATGCTCTGAACAGGTTATTGCTCGAGGATGTAGCCAGATCAATGACCTGGACAAAGCGCAGATACCATGAGTCCGCTAATAAGATGGACACTTTGCTGGCACAACAGCTCCGTCCTCGCCCCCCCCCCCGCTACGCGTATTTCCTCTCTAAAGGTCAGCTCCGGAGGGCCCCTTAGCTCCCCACAAAGCATTAAGCGCGCTTTTTTGGAATATTACTCTTCCCTTTATAACCACTCCCCGCTCCATTCGTCTTCCAACGCTGCACGTATGGCAGATATTCATTCTTTTCTTTCTAGCCTAAAACTGCCCAAAATCTCAAACACCCAAGGAGAGGCACTTGCAGCGGATTTCTCCCTGGAAGAAATCTCGGAGGCCGTATCCTCCCTCAAATCACATAAGGCACCTGGACCGGATGGCTTTACGGCCCAATACTATAACGCTTTCTTCCCAATCCTGGGACCCCATCTGGCCACTTTGTTTAATTCGGTCAAGGGTGGATGCCCCTTCCCAAGCGATTCACTGCTGGCTTCCCTGGTTGTGCTCCCGAAACAGGGCAAGAATCTCTCGTCTCCCTCGGGGTTTAGTCCCATCTCCCTGTTGAACCTGGATGTCAATATTTATGCCAAACTTTTGGCGACCAGGCTCAACCCTTTGCTGCAGTCCCTGGTCCATCAGGACCAGGTGGGGTTTATCCCGGGCCGCCAGGCGTACGAAAACACCCGAAGGGCGGCTGGTGCGATCTGGCATCTGGAAAAGGAGGGGCGTCCTTCTCTGCTCCTTTCAGTGGATGCAGAGAAGGCGTTCGACCGCATAGAGTGGCCCTTTCTCTTCTTCCTGTTGGACCCTTGTCTTTCCCTCCTGCTTTCTGCTCTGCTGTCCGAGCTCTCTATACTAACCCTAGGGCTGACGTTTCCATCCCCGGCGCGCCAGCAAGCCCCTCCCTATCCATAATGGCACCCGACAGGGCTGCCCTCTCTCCCCTCTGCTCTTTGCCCTTACTCTGGAGCCTCTACTGATGCACATTCGTTCCTCTCCGGACATCCAAGGCATAATGATTAACATCAAAGCTTTTAAAGTGTCAGCTTACGCAGACGACGTACTCCTCACCCTGACTTCCCCCGAGTCCTCCCTGGTGGCCACCACTGCACTACTGTCACACTTCTCAGTGGTTTTGGGTTACAAGGTAAACCTTGACAAATCAGTCCTGCTACCTTTCCATATCCCCAGGCCCAGACTTCCGGCACTGGCTACTCGATTCGGGTTTAAAATAGCACCTGCCTCGAATCCATATCTGGGTATTCACCTACCGAGTACGTATAACGACCTGTATAAAGTTAATTATCCACCACTGTATGCTAAGCTCCGGCGGGAGATGGAGGTGTGGAGCAGCGAAAGTATATCCTGGCTCGGGAGAGTCCACTCTGAAGTGGACAATGTAGTCCTTCCTCGGATGCCAGTCTCTGGTCTAATTCGGTGGAGAAATTAGGTAAGATACATGCGCGCATAAAGAAATCACACAGACAACGAAGAAGTCTATGTAGCTTCTCTGGTCAAAGCCAATGATTCCTCTGTTTAATGATAGGTTTCGATACATGTTTTATAGTAGTTTGCTGCGTAAGCGAGTCAACTTAACATTTTGATTGACTTCAGCATAAAATTGCGGACATACAGTTTATTTATTAATTAAATGAAAATCAAATATCAGCTATTTCCAAGGGTCAAAGTATCATTTCGTCATCTGCAAAATCAGCAATGTTCTCTACATCCTGGGTGACCTTGTGATGTCTGGAAGATGTTCTGTAACATGTCTGGAAGATGTTCTGTAACAGGATGCAAAACACAAAACATTTGTCCTTCTTCCTACTTGTGGTTAATTGTTTTGCAGGGCCACCTGCTTGCGGTTCATTATTTCTGCAGGGATGGCGAAATTACGCAAGATACATTTTGGTTTTATCTGAAAAGACAGTTATATTAATTTCGTCTTAAAGTTATAGCAAACTTAACCTAAATGAGCATTTTTCTAGGCCTTTTTCTAGGCCCAAGAATATTATAAAAGCAGATATATATTCTTGTCCACAACAGTCCCCCCTAAAAATGCACATTCCTCAAGTGTCTCCTTGGAGACGAGCCGAACCTTCATCCGTTCCCCTAATAGTCTCGCCAGCGATTCCAAATCTTCACCAAGTTTGAGACGAAGAATCCTATTGATCCAACCCCTTTGTACCTTGGACTACGGCATGACTAGACTGGTGGGTCAAGAATCGGGCCTTCAACTCGTCTTGTAATGGGTCACTAACCTTGGCTCAAAGTTAAATCACAGACGGGTTTCTCGAGGGAGGCGACGCATGGATTCATAATTCTGTGGTTGAGTTGTCACTGGTGGGCGGATATTGTCATACATCTCATTCACAGGAACTTCCAGAAATTCTAGACTAGCATAGGAAGTGCCAATATTTTCCCCAGTGTACCCACACACTTGACTAAGCAGAACAGGTGTAGTGAATTCCACAGTTCTTTCTACAACCTTTTTAATGCAGGGTAAAACACAACATCCAATCACCGCCAACAGAACCATCACTACCAGGATAACTATCCCTATTTGTGTGAGGATTTTCTGCCAGCCACTCATCCAACTAAAATACTGATCCCATGGATCAGTAATTCCAGAGTTTTTCTTCAGTTCTTCAGACAGGCCTTCCAATTGTTTAATGGCTTTAGTGACCTTACCAGTGGGGTCTGTGTTATCCGGGATAAAGGTGCAACAGGAGCCACCAGTACCTTTCAGCATCTTACAGACCCCACCCCTCTCTGCCAGTAGCATATCGAGGGCCATTCGGTTCTGGAAGGTCATTGCAGAGGTCGGGCCCAGCTGGTCGGCCAAACCCTGGAGGGCATCTCGGGTATAGTTAACAAACCTCTGTTGGTTGTAATAGATATAGTTAATCCAATCAACATTCTTGTTGATGGTCACCATGGGTATTAAAGCTTCAAATCCCGCCTTTACCTGGTCTCTAGCTTTGAACTCATTAGGCAGCCCCCTTGGGACTCCTATGACATCAAGGTAGATGTGGGGATCGAAACTGCCAGGTACAGAATTCGCCTCTCTCCTTTGTCTAGTGAGTCCGGGGGTGTGGGCTGTTGGCAGATCACCATCAAAGGGCAGGATGTGGAGGGGCATGATGGCTTTAGCCAGAGCACACTCACCGTCCCACGCACCTACCAAGCGGGAGCGGACACGCATGTCACCGCAGATCCAATAGACATCTCCCAGGGAGATCACCTGGTTTTGCACCTTCTCCTTCTCCACAGCGCTGTACTGCGCACAATAACCTTCTGTGAAGTTTCCAACTACCCGGCCACCGGTTCCCCAAGATGAGTGACAGGTGTAGTTCCCGGGGTAGATAGTGATACTCTCTGAGAGTCTGGGGTTTCGTTTCTGGAGGGGGTATTTGGACTTCCATTCTTTGCAAGCATCGTGACTTAGAGTGGTGTTGGTAAACAAACTGAGAAAACATTCCTCGACATCCTCGGGGATATTGAGAGGTACCGTACCTAGATGAGGCCTAGCAGTACCACACACATAGCAATTGGTTCTGTTGTGGGACTGAGCGGTATATTTCATCCATTTTAACCAAACATTCATATCTGAGTATCCTGTTTCAATGGCCATAGTATCCTCGAACGTGGGATCAGCGATGGCCACTATACCATTGGAAGAGATCATCATGTGATGATTAAGGGGTTTGGGCTGTTGGTGTTGAGGGACCCAGTCAGGGGCAAGGTACATATCTCGTAGGCGGAATTTTCCCAGGGTCTGCGGATTCTCTGAACCCCTTTACCCACAAACCCAGAACATAGATACCTGAATCCCCTGGTCCTGGATTTTCTAGGGTTAGAATTAGTTTCAGTGCTGTTGCCCCTGTTCTAAACCGCACTTCCCCATCATCATCTGACTCCTGGAATTTGTACTTGGGGCAGGTGTTTGGGACCATTTACAGTGTCATACGAGCGAGAAGTGATTTACCATTTTCATCTTTCTTATTTAAGGCGATTTGTGGTTTATGTCCCCAGGGAACTCCCGTATTCCATCCCACCGATGCCCAACTACTGCACTCCTGTCCCCAATAGCTATTGTTAACGCGCATGTATATGTCATAATCATGTGGAATCCCATTTCTCCAGATACATTGCAAGCGGGGGCCTGGGCATGGGTGTATATCACAATAGTTAAAGGTGTATGTAGCTACGCGAGTGTTAGAAGAATTGTACCAGAAAGTGGTTAGTTTGTTTTCGGCAGCAGCAACTCCCATGCCATCAGCAATCTGTTTGACAACCTGTGGAATTATGTCAATGCCCATCTGTTCCCCCACAACTTCTTGCACCATAGCAACAGCCGCTTGTCCCATTATGACAGCCACATTTTGCACCTGGATTCCCACCCCCCAAATGAGAAGGATATACATAATCATGGTTGGGTTGTTGTCTGGTCCATTTCTGGTGAACAGGTCTTTTTACAGTGGAACGCGTGGATCCAGGTGGATTTTCCTTCCATCTTTACTGACGTTGCTGTTGTGAGGAGGACCTGGAAAGGACCGTCGTATCTGGGCTCAAGTGGATGTTTCCGAAGAAACTTCTTCACTAGTACCCAATCTCCCGGGACTAGTTGATGAGTGCCGTCAATACTTTCAGGGTCTGGAATGCAAGAGAACACCTGACCATAGATATCAGTTAATGTTTTTGAAACACTGGTGACATTTGTTACTAGGCTGTCAGATTGTGTAGACCGATGAGGGCATTCATCATTGTATTTGAGAGGTGTGAGGGCCCATATGCCTATTGTACTACAGCCGGATAGAGTGCTATAGGTAAGCACACTTTATCTCTTAGTTCTGAGACAGAAGTCTGTACTAGTAGTGGGACTAGCTACTCGAGTTCCTTTTCCTGTGTCTGAGTGAGTCCGTCCCGCTGCCTGGTCCGCTAAATGAGTTAATATCAGCTTCTGGTGTATTAAACTTTCGATGTGCTTTTTCTTTTAGCACTGCCACCTGTGTAAGTGCGTGTAGTTCCTGTTTTTTCTTTGGTCAGAAACGGTGGGGGCGAGGGGGGAAGTTGAAAATTCCTCATAGTTACCAGCATTACCACTACCAGAATCAGAATCACAATCGGAATCACCCCCCCTGGAAAAGGATAGAGAGCAGCGGGTTTAGACTCCGACATCCGGAGAGAGTGACATTATCCGGGAGCAGGAGGGAATATTGCAGGTGCAGGTGCCTTGCGGAAGACAGCTATTTGCGCTGGGGTTTTATTTGGGGGTAGGCAGAAACGTCATGTGGTGCCAATACTCGGGGCTGCTGACGTCTTTCTCATTATGCAAATTAATACTTAATCAGCAGGCATCACTAGACTGTTGTAACTAATATCCTGAGCTGTTAGAGAATTGGAGGGTAAAACTTTTCTGGCATTAGTAGCTGTATCATGTACATAGCTAGGTCACACTCTGTCTGTGGGGAAGTCATTAACTAGAAAATCCTCTAAATTAACTAGAAAATAAAAACCTGCAATCTTCTGATACTGACAGTATACCATATCTATTTTAAACCAAAATAAGCTATTGCAGCAGGGAAAAAACTTGCTCTACCTTTAAATTGCAAAGAGTTGTATACTTCTTTTTTTTGTTTTTCTTCTCAATCTGCAGGGTTAAAATATCTGATCTGCACGGTCATAGGAAAAAAGAGGAACCAATTTAATCTTTCTAGTTTCACTTTCTGGTCTGCGTCCTGCTTCCTTCTTTTTTTATTATTCCTACATAAAAATAAAAAAAACATAATACGGGATATTTTAAAGCTCACTTTTTTTTTTTCCCTTAACTCTTAATTCTACCCAGCTCCGTAGCACTCTGTCCTGCAGAGCAATACTAATTTGTGTTGTTAATATCTTACATTGTATTACTTTGTATTTCTGTAAATGTAACACTTCAATGTACTTGAACCCAGGACATACTTGAAAACGAGAGAAATCTCAATGTATCCTTCCTGGTAAAATCCTTTATAAATAAATAAATAAATAAATAATACTGATAGGATGCGTAGCCTCTCTATCACTATCCTGAGAATAGTTTGTATAAAACTATTTTGTACTAAATAATAAACCATTAGGGCGTCAGCAAAAACTCCCTCCATCAACATAGACAAACGATTCTATCTACAAGTATAATAATTCCGCATACGTACGTCTTGTACTTCACATATACACTACAACAGTAAACAATGCATAGTCTCTTGGCAAACAACCAACCATGGAATCATGTCATAAACAAAGCAGGTGTCATGTCTCACCTGTCTACTTTGCTTACCGTACTTTACATCTCTGACATACATACATACTTGTCCTTCTTAATGCTCTCTACTGGCAAGCAACCTGTAGTAATGCTCTCTACTGGCAAGCAACCTGTAGTTGCCATATCTAGGATAGGCTTTCCTAACCTCTTCTCACATTGACTCATCCGCATCCTATAGATTATTAGATTCTGGTTTCAAAAAACTTTCATCCCACTTATAAAAATTCATCATTTTTTGTAACCATTTACTCGAGTCGTAACAGGCGTCCCTGTCCAACCGCCGATTAAATTTATACCTTTTGCGTCTCATACTTTATATACATACACATATACATCCATATATACAAATACACACACTATATACACAAATATATATATATATATATATTTTTGGTTGTTTGGTTAGACATCATCCTGGTGGAAAGGCCTAAGCCAGGGATTGTGGGTCATGGGAAATTATCAGATACAATGGCAGTATCCTGTCAAGGGCCATTGGCGGCATCTGAGCTTTGGATGGGGGCCGTCGCCTGCGGGGTGCTTTACAATCCCGTTTGAAATGGCTGGATTCTCCACAAGTAAAACAGGTTCTTGGTGGACGCCTCCCCTCCCCACCAGGCTCCCCTTCCATGGTGCCTGCTGTCATACTGAGAGTGGGCTGCTGTGTCCAGGTGACATTATTCTTGGGAGTCGGGGGTATGTCTTGGGTGTTTCGGTAGAAAGGGTACGTGGTGTCGGTGTGCTGGG
The DNA here is from genome assembly GCA_009667805.1 of Leptobrachium leishanense. Taxonomy (NCBI): domain Eukaryota; kingdom Metazoa; phylum Chordata; class Amphibia; order Anura; family Megophryidae; genus Leptobrachium; species Leptobrachium leishanense. Next base: position 48,052,912 of record CM019072.1, read on the forward strand.
GTGGAAAGGTGATAAGATCTTGGTGCTGGGGTGGAAAAGTCGTGAGCCGGCTGCGGGCGACCTGGGGTGTGGTTGCAGGTAACCCTATGTGGGACGTTAGGGAATCATCAGTATGATTTACTGAGTCATAAGAATGACTGGAGAAAGGTGGTTGACCCGGGTCACTGGTCCGGTCTATCGTTTGGAGAGCGGTATCTAAATTGGGCAAGTGAGGCATAATAGGGGATATTGTTGGTACCTGGCTTGTGGCTGTTAATGAGTACATGACAGGACGAGTGGTGTAGTACGACCCATCGATACATAAAACAGGGTAGAGACCTGTCGGCCGTTTGTGGGCAGTTGTCGTTTGGGTTGGGGTTATTATTTTCTTTTTGGATACCTCACCATAGGAAGGAGGCTCAGAACTTGGAGTGAGACAATAGTAATTAGTTTTTCCCTTCGTCTTATGTATTGTTTCTATCCACCCCTCGTTCTCAATTTCTTTTGCAACCCTATACCAAGCCTGTGCTACATTCCATAATCCATTATCAATCAACATTCCTTTCTTATTCTTCAACACATTTTCCCATTCTTCTACCTGTAATCTGGGATTATCTAAATCACAAATCTTGCCTAAAATCTTTAGTTTCGTTTTCGTTACATTTCTTTTGCCTGTCCTTTACTCAACTAACTTGCATGGCGACAACCAACCAGTATGGAGCCTGTTCCTTTCCCATTCTCGATTGTTAGCTTTGTTTTCCCGGTCACTCTTCAATTCACGTAGTTTATCAACAGTCAGAAATGAGGATAGACCTATATCTATCGTGTCCTATTTGTTACCACGACAATAAAGCGTCTCGTCCTCCCCTATATTCCAAATATAGGACTCTGCTAGAAAGGTGTAGCTAGCACCTCTCCATCGCGCAGCATATATATCCTACAGGGTCACCTGTTCCTACTAGCTATATATATTCTTGTGAGTTCCTAATAGATACGCCTAATGCATCATCTATCCCAGTACCCACAAAAACTCCTCTGACTGTCAATCAAACTATACTTCAGAGATATATCGCGTCCTACTACCAAGCTTGTGATCGCCTGTTACCGTTAGGAAAGTCCTACTACCAGGTATGCGTCTATTTCATCACATCACGTGTTACTGCTGGAGATAGCTAACCAGGTACACACCACTTGTTACCGCTGGATCACGATAATCTCTCTGATCAACAACCAAACCACAATTTCTATCAGGAAATATGCCGTCAATACAAAGAACCGTGAACAGACGTACAAACAAAATCAGACAACTGGCATGCGACTCGTGGGTCAGTATAACGGGCACCTGGGCAAAGTTAAATAAACCCCACTTTTGATGCCTTTCCCAAGTGTCACACTGGGGTTTCCCGGGTAGGATCACAAACCAGAACACGTCACCGATAAGATATCAAAAGGTAGCTTACCTGTGAGGCTACGAAGTTGATCAGGCTCCGGTTCTGGTGTGGTCCCGCCAGGAAATCCTTGGTGGTGGCACGATAGCAAAAACGTTTAACCCAGGGCTCCACGTTGCAGGCGCCAAATTGAAGTGGACAATGTAGTCCTTCCTCGGATGCCAGTCTCTGGTTTAAATCGGTGGAGAAATCAGGTAAGATACATGCGCGCATAAAGAAATCACACAGACAACGAAGAAGTCTATGTAGCTTCTATGGTCAAAGCCAATGATTCCTCTGTTTAATGATAGGTTTCGATACATGTTTTATAGTAGTTTGCTGCGTAAGCGAGTGGGAGTCAATTTAACATTTTGATTGACTTCAGCATAAAATTGCGGACATACAGTTTATTTATTAATTAAATGAAAATCAAATATCAGCTATTTCCAAGGGTCAAAGTATCATTTCGTCATCTGCAAAATCACTAATGTTCTCTACATCCTGGGTGACCTTGTGATGTCTGGAAGATGTTCTGTAACATGTCTGGAAGATGTTCTGTAACAGGATGCAAAACACAAAACATTTGTCCTTCTTCCTACTTGTGGTTAATTGTTTTGCAGGGCCACCTGCTTGCGGTTCATTATTTCTGCAGGGATGGCGAAATTACGCAAGATACATTTTGGTTTTATCTGAAAAGACAGTTATATTAATTTCGTCTTAAAGTTATAGCAAACTTAACCTAAATGAGCATTTTTCTAGGCCTTTTTCTAGGCCCAAGAATATTATAAAAGCAGATATATATTCTTGTCCACAACAACTCTATTAAAATGAATCTATTACCGCATCTGCTGTACCTGTTCCAGGCGCTTCCATTTCCCGTCGACCCGAGTGACCTCAGATTTTTGCAATCGAATATCGATGAGTTTGTGTGGCGGGGGAAGAAGGAGAGTGGCCCGGTCGACGCTATACTGACCACGAGAACTGGGGGGACTCGGTCTTCCTGACCTGATGGGATACTTCCAAGCCGCTCAACTTGCGCAACTGGTGGCTTTGCACTCGCCGCCCCTCACCCACCGCTGGGTGGACTTTGAAACAGCATGCATGTGGCCGGTAGACCCCAGAACTTGAATGTGGCTCCATAAACATCTCAGGCCACCTCCACCCTTGCTCTGCCCTCCGCTACAACACTCAATCACCCTGTGGGACTCTCTGGCCTCCAAAAAGAAACCCCGCCACCACACAACCTCAATGCTCCCTCGGTGGAGAAACCCGCGATTTCCACCGGGGCTATCGCCCGAACGTTTCTCTAAATTTGTCAAAGGAGTCCTCAGAGTCAGGGATATGTACGACCGCAATGGATGCCTCTCTTTCGACTCCATGTCAGCTCGCCTTGAACTGTTGCCGCCAGATCTCTTTTGTTATTTGCAGCTCCGCCATTTCACTTCTACTACCGAAAACAAGTTGGCTGGCTCCTCCCCTCTTACCTTCTTCGAGAGCCTCTGTCTGACTGGAGAATTGCCTCGAGGACTCATCTCCCGCCTCTATGCCCACCTGGCTAGAACCCCCTCACTGCCCGCCATCACGTACATGGCTGCCTGGGAAAGGGAGTTGGGATCGACTCTTGAGGGCGATGAGTGGTTAGATATTTGGGAGGCTGCCAGGAAAGTCTCGATCTGCACAACACTACATGAACAGGCATTGAAGACGATGATGAGATGGTACACTACTCCGGTACTTCTGCATAAGGCCAATGCTGCTGTCCCGGACAACTGTTGGAGGGGATGTGGGGGCAGAGGCACTCAGGCACATATGTGGTGGACATGCCCCATGATATCGAGATACTGGGACTCTGTACAAGCTCTAATGGAACAGGTCTTTGGGCCTGGGATACCTAGGGACCCCTGGACCTACTTATTTGCCAACCCAGCCCTGGATTTATCCCTACACCGTAATCGCCTCCTCTCCAAAATCTTGCTGGCAGTGAGAAATGCAGTGGAGGAGACCTGGAGGTCCCTGCAGCTCCCCTCACAAAAGCGACTGTTTCGGATAATGGAGCACATTCAAATAATGGACGAACTGTCAGCAAAAATACACCATACGTCATCGGCGTACTGGAACGTTTGGGACATTTGGGACTCTTTCGGGGCTAATAGCCAAACGTGATCGCTGTATTCGGTGTCTTGCCTGAAACACAGTCTGGTGATGGTTACTACTATCTGATGCAACTCGCTCACTGGCTTCCTATCAGCCCTTTCAGTGTCTTGGCATGTAGTTTAGTGTTGTCTTGTCATGTCTTGGTGTGTTTCGTCCTCCCCTCCTCCCTTATGTCATCTCTCTCTCCTTTCCTCTTGCCCCATGCCGTTCTGGGAAACCTGGGGCTTCTATCTTCACAACTACAAAACGGGTCTGAGCAAGATCCTTTCGCCGTTGGTACCATGTATTGAATATCTGTTTGATCTGCTCTGATTTCCTTAAATAAAGTATTTAAAAAATAAGAGATATGCTGCAGAACTCTGATTCAACTCTGGTATAAAGATTAAAGATTTCCAGAACTCTGGTATAACTCAGTGAGACACCCAGATAGCTGGCAGCCAGTGACAATACACAGATTACAATTCCCAGAAACCTCCTATAAATCAGTGACACCCCCTGATGGGTGGCAGTGACAAGACACAAATTACAATTCCCAGAAACCACCTACAAGTCAGTGAGACCCCCTGATAGGACCCCGTGATAGCTGGCAACAGTGACAAGACACAGATTACAATTCGCAGAAATCTGCTAGAAGTATGTGGGACCCCCTGATAGCTGGCAGTGAGATTACAATTCCCAGAAACCTCCTATAAATCAGTGAGACCCCCTGATGGGTGGCAGTGAGAACACACAGATTAGAACAATTCCCAGATATTTTGTAGAAATAAAACCCCCACAATTGCTGGTGGCAGAGAGAACACAAAGATTAGAATTCCTAGATATTTTGTATAAATGACTGACCCCCAAAATAGTTGGTGGCAGTGAGAACACACAGATTACCACAATTCCCAGATATTTTGTAGAAATGACTGACCCCCCAAAATTGCTGGTGGCAGTGAGAACACAAAGATTAGAACAATTCCCAGATATTTTGTAGAAATGAGACCCCCACAATGCTGGTGGCGGTCACAGGGGGGCCTGACCTGACATGGCACAGAAGGGGTGTGAGCTACTGGAGCAGAATATAGACATGAACCGTGAATTACTTAAGCAGTAAACAGACCTGAACCATGAATTGTATAAACAAAAACAAGGGTTTTATTACAACATGAAGTAAATACCTGAGCAAGAGAAATAAACCATAATACTGAGAGATACAAAAACAATACTAGATACAGGGCTAATAAACAGAGCAGAAAACAAAAAGCAAACAGAGAGACTTAAACACTAGAGAAAAACATAAACATCAGACATAGCAAAAACAGATTTAAACAAAAGAAAGCATGAGACCAGAACTTAAACGAGACATAAATAAGAAACCCAAACAAGAGCATAAACTAGAGAAGAGCTAGGAGAGCCAGAGCGACAGAACCTAACCAGACCTAGAACAAAAGCAGATAGAGGCTGAGCAAAATGACTAAGGCTAGAACAAGACAGGCTTAAAGACCAAACAGAGCTAGGAACAGATTGAGAACAAGGATTCCCTGGATATCGAATAGAGCATGAATATCAAATTGGGCATGGATATCAAACAGAGCGGGGATCAGACCGTGAACAAGGATTTCCTGAAGGATTATCAGAATGAGGCAGCGCCCTTCTTATATAGCACAAGACTTAATGAGAACAAAATAGAGTCCAGGTGAGATCCAGGCTGGAACGTGAATCACAGTTCAGAACTAGGATTTAATGTCCACTACTGCCAGAGGGGGCACCAGAGACCCAGGACGTCACAGTGGCAGTGAGAACACAAAGATTAGAACAATTCCCAGATATTTTGTAGAAATGACTGACCCCCAAAATTGCTGGTGGCAGTGAGAACACAAAGATTAGTACAATTCCCATATATTTTGTATAAATAACTGACCCCCAAAATTCCTGGTGGCAATTAGAACAATTCCCAGATATTTTGTATAAATGACTGACCCCCAAAATTGTTGGTGGCAGTGAGAACACAAAGATTAGAACAAATCCCAGATATTTTGTATAAATGAGACCCCCACAATAGTTGCTGGCAGTGAGAACACAAAGATTACAACAATTCCCAGATATTTTGTAGAAAGGAGACCCCCAAAATAGTTGCTGGCAGTGAGAACACAAAGATTAGAACAATTCCCAGATATTTTGTAGAAATGAGACCCCCCCCAATAGCTGCTGGCAGACTGGAAGTGAAAACACAAACTAACACAACAATCTCCTCTCAAAAAACACGTGCTGAAGGCTGTGTGAAGCCTTATATACTGTGCTGCGGGACTTAGCTCTGTGAGCCCATGATTGGTCAAAATTTGCCCAGTCAGGACTATGAGCCGTGATTGGCATAGTCTTGCAACTGTCTTGCACCTAAACTGTGGTCAGGTGCAAGGCTGTAGCCAATTACAAACTTAAGGCCAGTGGAAAAGTGCATTGTGGTCCATTGTGGTGCATTGTGGGCGAACATGCGGAAATGTTTGTAGTTCGCGAACATGCGAACAGGCGATGTTCGAATCGAACTCCGAACCGATCGAACCGAACAGCTCATCTCTACCCTGAGGCATCCATCAGACCCTGCTGACTGTGCTTGTGTGCCAGCACCCTGGAACTTTGAAGATGGTGCAGAAAATTGACAAAGTGTCAGGGTCACCCACGTCAACCCTGCAACATGCACAATGCACATTCCTGGACTCTGACGTTCTACCCTGGAACCTCACCTGCCCTTCATCCTCCCTAATCAGTCCTGCATTTAAGGAAGTCACACCCTCTACCATGGACTTCCTCATTGAAGTCCCAGACTGTATTGCAGCGCAGAGCTTATCCCAGAAGCGCCTGATCCAAAGCCTTTCCTGAGGACCCTCTATTTCCTGTACATTTTCCCTTCAAGCCGGTAACACCCCTGTGCATCCTGATTCCCCCCATCTTGAACCCCTGGCTACCAGACCCCATTGATCTTGGACTTTGACCACCCTGATTGCCGCCTTGCCTAGACCCCCTGCTTTGCCCACAACCATTCTATTGCCTGCCCCCTGCCTGATACCATTGCTTCTAATATCCTGTGTTTATGTATATATCTGTTTATTCAATGCTTGCCCCAATGTGCTGTTAAATTCCTTTTGTCTCTTTCTGCTCACTTCTCCGAGTATCTTTAGTTTCCTCTTGCTATCCCTCCTTTCTCCTGCTTTCTAACTGCTCTCATCTTTAGTTTTCCCTAACCTCCCTTCCCACTACTCTCAGCCATCCCTTTGGCCTCAACCTCCTTTTCCTGCATCTCCTCTCCTCCTCCCATAGCTATTCCCCATTGTACCCAGTCTCCTCTAGTGTCCTGTTCAGATCTCTTGTATCTTTTTTTTATGTTCTGGTGTTTATTATTTAATAAACCCTTTTGTTACCCTGCATACCTGCCTTTTTCACTGCATCCTGGGTTCACAACCCCACCTGCACCATTTATCCCAGTCTGAACGCATGACACAAAGTGAGAGGTCTCGTCAGTGGCAAGCGATCCATTTGGGATCTAAGCTTGCCCTGCCGTTCTGGAAGGGGGGGGGGACATATGTCATGGAACTGACGTAGCGCTCCAAGCTTCAAACCTCAAGAGACATTATGTTCATTTATATTGTGTTGTGTAATTTTTTTTGAAATTCAACAAGTTTTTATTGAAAGGCAGCAAACAGTACAAAAAAAAGAGAAATAACATCAGGGTCTCATATCGGATGCGTTACTTTCACCAGCAAATAGACCCATCACAAATATAAACGTAACAGTGATCGTAACGAACAGCACCTTCCGTTTCAAATAAGAGGACGCGGATGTGTCTACAGCATTCAGTGCCGTAAGATGGAGGTACTTAGGGAAACCGCTTTTACTTGGCAGTGTCACATTAGTGACTAGGGTTGAACTGTTCGGTTCGATATGTTCGGAGTTCGATTCGAACATCGCCCGTTCGGCTGTCCGTTGAACTCCGAACATTTCCGCGAGTTCGCCCACAATGCACCACAATGCACTTTTCCACTGGCCTGAAGCTTGTAATTGGCTACAGCCTGCACCTGACCACAGTTTAGGTGCAAGAGAGGTGCAAGACTATGCCAATCACGGCTCAGAGTCCTGATTGGGCAAATTTTGCCCAATCATGGGCTCACAGAGCTAAGTTCCACAGCACACTATATAAGGCGTCCCTCGCAGCCCCAGCACGTGTTTTTTGAGAGGCGGTTGTTGTGTTAATGTGTGCTCTCACTGCCACCAGCTATTGGGGGGGTCTCACTTCTACAAAATATCTGGGAATTGTTGTAATCTGTGTGTTCTCACTGCCAGCAGCAATTGTGGGGGTCTCACTTCTAGAAGATATCTGGGAATTGTGGTAATCTGTGTGTTCTCACTGCCACCTATCAGGGGGTCTCACTGATTTATAGGAGGTTTCTGGGAATTGTAATCTGTGTCTTCTCACTGTTGCCAGCTATCAGGGTGTCCCAAATACCTCTAGCAGATGTCTGTGAATTGTAATCTGTGTCTTGTCACTGCTACCCATCAGGGGGTCTCACTGATTTATAGGAGGTTCCTGGGAATTGTAATTTGTGTCTTTTCACTGCCACCCATCAGGGGGTCTCACAGATTTATAGGAGGTTTCTGGGAACTTTAATCTGTGTCCTGTCACTGTCTGCCAGCTATCAGGGTGTCTCACTGAGTTATACCAGAGTTCTGGAAATCTTTAATCTAGATAACACAGTTGAATCAGAGTTCTGCATATCTCCAATGTTTTATAACAGAGTTGAATCAGAGTTCTGTATATCTTTAATCTATATATCACTCACCATGTCAGGCCAAAAAGGACAAGCAGACGCTCCCAGGCACAGATAAGAGGGCAAGCAGCCTCTGTGTCGGGAGGCTGTGCCTCTGGTCGTGGTGGATGTGGTGCATCCTCTACAGGGGCACGCTTGTCCTTTCTAACTGGTGCTGGCCATCTTAAGCAGCAGCAACATACAGAGGATTTGGTGGATTGGCTAACCAGGCCATCCTCATCCTCCGAGTCCTCTGCCAGCCAGGCTTCTGGTGGTTTCTAGTCCACCTCAGCTGCCAAAGCTTCTAATGCAGCCTCCATGTCCACGGCTACTCCTGCTGTAGCCTCACTATCACACACGGAGGAGTCAGCTGAATTGTTTGACTACAATGACAGTGACATGCTGCTTGAGGATGTGCAGCAACTACAGTGCTCTGATTCAATCTCTGAGGTTGAGGAAGGGAGTATAATCAACCTAGAGGAAGGGGGTGCCAGTGACACACAAATAACTGGCACTCATGTTGCCCCAGCAGCTGCAGCATACTACCAATTTGGCTCCAGTGACGAGGAGATAGTGGGTGATGACAATGATGATGAGGTCACTGACTCCACCTGGGTGCCTGATCAAACAGAGGAGTCAAGTGAGGAGGAGGAGGAGGCACAACAAACACGAGGCACAACGTCCTCTATGACCAACTGTAGCCAGTCCAAGGCATCAGATGTCAGAGCTGCTCAGGTGCAGAGTGCTGTTGTCTCAAAGCACACATCCAGGAACTCTGCTGTCTGGGAGTTCTTTAAGAAATGTGCAGCAGACCGCACCATTGCTATTTGTAATCTATGTCAGATGAGGATCAAGTGTGGGAAAGACATCCCACGCTTGGGTACCATGTGCTTGAGGCGACATATGACCACCTGCCATGCATCCCATTGGCACAACACTTTGCATAGGTCCTCCTCCTCCTCATCTATTTCTACCCCCAATTTATGTCCTGCCGTGTCATTGCCTACAACCTCCACTGACAGGGATGATGCTACAGTAATGGGTGTACCTTGTCCTTCCTCACAATGTGACAGCATCCCATCAACTGAAGATTTACGCAGTCAGATTACGTTGCCCCAGCTGCTGCAGTGTAAGAAAAAATATAGTCCCAACTGTGGCAGATTAGATCTGTATTTCTATCTATATAAGGGTCTGCCTATATATATGTGTCTATCTGCCGGTTTATACATAGCTCCTCTCCTCCATATAGAGTTATATTCATATTTGTGTCTGGCCATTTGGTAAGTGTATCCCTGTGTTCACAGCTGAACTGTAATTAACAGGGTTAGCTTTCTCCCCTGCGGGGAGGATATAACACGTAGCTGTAAAAAGGGAATTTCTTTTGTACACTAACCTAGAAAATCACACCTTGGCAGCCAGCTCGGCACCAAGAGATAAATTCAATAAATTGCAATCTTTGAGCTTGGATTCCAATATTGTTGAATGGATTAGGCAGTGGCTGAGTGACAGGCAACAGAGGGTTGTGGTAAATGGAGTTTATTCGGCGCAAGGTCTTGTTACCAGTGGGGTACCTCAGGGGTCAGTACTTGGACCCATTCTATTTAATATTTTTATTAGTGATATTGCAGAAGGTATTAATGGAAAAGTATGTCTTTTTGCTGATGACACAAAGATTTGCAACAGGGTTGACGTTCCTGGAGGGATCAGCCAAATGACAAATGATTTAGGTAAACTAAAAAAATGGTCGGAGCTGTGGCAATTGAGTTTTAATGTGGATAAGTGCCAGATAATGCACCTGGGACGTAAAAACCCAAGGGCTGAATATAGAATATTTGATACAGTCCTAACCTCAACATCTGAGGAAAGGGATTTAGGGGTTATTATTTCAGAGGATCTAAGGGTAAGTAGTCAATGTAATAGAGCAGCAGGAAATGCTAGCAGAATGCTTGGTTGTGTAGGGAGAGGTATTAGCAGTAGGAAAAATGGAAGTGCTCATGCCACTGTACAGAGCACTGGTGAGACCTCACTTCGCTTACTGTGTGCAGTACTGGAGACCATATCTCCAGAAGGATATAGACATCTTAGAGAGAGTTCAGAGAAGGGCTACTAAAATGGTGTACGGCTTGAAGGAGAAAAGTTACCAGGAAAGGCTTAATGATCTTAACATGTACAGCTTGAAAAAAAGACGAGACAGAGGAGATATGATAGAAACATTTAAATACGTAAAGGGAATCCACAAGGTAGAGGAAGGGAAACAAGGGAAACAAAGTAGCAAAACAAGAGGACATAGTCTTAGATTAGAGGGGCAAAGGTTTAAAAGTAACATCAGAAAGCATTATTTTACTGAGAGGGTGGTGGATACATGGAACAGTCTTCCAGTTGAAGTGGTAGAGGCCAAAACAGTAATTGAATTTAAGCAGGCATGGGATAGGCATAAGGCTATCCTAAACAAAAGATAAATCCAGGTAAAGTATCCATGTAATTGGGCAGACTAGATGGGCCGAAACGTTCTTATCTGCCGACATTTTTCTATGTTTCTAAGAGATGGGGACACAATCTTCAAAGACAGGAAGCAAATCCTTGATCTCTAAGGGGGGTCTGGAGGGAAGAGGGACGCCTTTAGGCAATTAAAGATTAATTGACAAGCTTACTGAGCACGAGTGAGAATGGCACTCTGGGAAATGGAGTCCAGGACACTGGGCCATTTGTGGGTGGGGGCTGGAAAGACCAGGAAGTGTATAAATTCGGAACACTGGCCATGTGCTTTGGCTGATCACTTGGGGTACCTTCTAAAGAGGACTGATCTGTCCATGTTCCTATCTCCAGACTCCAGGAGGCCATGGCTGCTAGCTTAAGGAATTATTCCTTGTAAGTAACGCTCTATGGTTAACCCTTTTTCTTTTTATTTTGCTGTGTAGTGTGTAAGTAATTGATTTATTCTAGTTATAATTTTTTATGTAACAAAGCACTGTGATTCTTTCTATATCATAAATAAACAAAAAGTATTTAAGTTTAGACTCTGGCTGATGAAATCCACGCTAACTAAGAGATTGGGAGTATTGCTATTTGCTTTAAGCTCGGTTATATATAAGAAATTGCGTGTTGTGGTCGTCAGGAAAAGGCAGGGAATTGTGGGATCTGTAATCACTGTCCGAGTCTAGGATAGTGCGGCTGCTAAGCCCTGCGTCTCCTGTTGCAACGCGCGTAGTGTCCCTGAGGACTGGTGGCAGCGTTACTAATAGAATAAGAAAGTGAGCTCTGGGATTGTGAGAGACGCAGTTAGTACTCGCTTCAGGAGAAGACTTGTACTGCGTTGCAATCCTGGGATCAGTATATCGCGCTCTACGTGCCTGTTGTGAGAGAAAGTGTGGCCGGGACGGGTAGAGAAGTGCGCGTAATTATCTGGGTCTAGGATAGATAGATAGTGAGCGGCTTAACCTGGCATCTTTGCGCAGCAGCGCGCGTAGTGGTCGTGACAACTGGTGGCAAGCGGTGGGATATCAGGTTAGTATTTGGATCTGTGAAGCAACATAGATCCAGATACTAAAGAAATTGGTTTTCCAATTTCCAGAGCAGAACGCAGTGCATTTATTAGAATTTACACAATACCCAGCAGTTCCCTTCCCCTTCTTTGTTTTTCTTTTCTATCTTTTATTTGGCTGGAGTGAGAATGTCACAACAATCATCTAAAAAAACCTTGGAACAATTACAGTCCTCTCCTCCTGTTTCCAACCCCAACCCTCTCAGATTGTGAGTTCCTACGGGAATAGGGCCCTCATCTCCTCCTGTACTGGTTGTCAAATGTTGTTCAATGTATTGTAACCCTGTCTATACTGTGCTTATTGTACAGCGCTGCGGAATATGCTGGCGCTTTATAAATAAAGAATAATAATAATAAATATGTTGAGACAAAAATATTTCGACGAAGGGTAAAAAGAAAGATGAACTTTTGCAAGCTCTCGAGGATTATGAGGCGAGGCAAGCAGTCCAGGACGCAGCAGAGCAGGGTACCACGCTTGACCCAGCCGAAGGAAGCGCAAGTCCAGTGGAAAGGACAGTGTCAAGTGCTTCGCCCAAGGGTGATACTGCCCTGGATGTTTACTTGCAGACTGTTTTAAAACATGTGGACTCTGCGGACTCTCAGATGCGGCTTCGGCTCATCCTGCAGTACCAAGAGCGAGAGGAGCGCAGAGCTGAGGCTGAACGCGAAACTGCAGAGCGCAGAGCTGAACGCGAAGCTGCGGAGCGCAGAGCTGAGGCTGAACGCGAAGCTGCGGAGCGCCGAGCTGAGGCTGAACGTGAAGCTGCGGAGCACAGAGCTGAGGCTGAATGCAAAGCTGCGGAGCGCAGGGCTGTGGGTGAGCGAGAAGCAGCAGAGCGCCAAGCCGAACGGGCACATCAGCTCGCTCTGGCACAGGCAAGCAAAACGCCACTATCTCCTGCCCCTGCGGGCGCTGCAGAACTCTCTACGGCCAGACCTCGTGCCGAGAACTTTCCCACTCTTGACAAAGATGGGGACCTAGATGTGTTCCTGCGAAGTTTTGAAAAGACTTGTCGACAGTACCAGCTGCCCAAGGAGCAATGGGTCAGGTACCTCACTCCTGGACTAAAAGGTCCAGCGCTTGAAGCCTTTGCAGAATTATCAGCTGAGAGCGACCAGGACTATGAGGCGATTAAAGCCTCGCTGCAGAGACATTATAACCTCACGCCAGAGGTATATCGCAAAAAGTTCAGGTCCTTGCAGAAGCGGGCCGCGGAGAGCTACTCTGCAGTTGTGAGCCACCTGACCACCCTATTTCGACAATGGGTCAGGGGGCTAAAGATTGATACCTTGGAAGCCCTGGAAGACCTGTTAATCAAAGAGCAGTTCGTGCAGCTGTGCCCACCTGAGATCCAGGAATGGCTTCTGGATCGCAAACCCGAGACGGCCCTGGAAGCTGGTGAGCTGGCCGATTTCCATGCGGCCAACAGAGCATCCGTGGACCAGAGCAGAGGTTCCCCCAAAGGATCATCAGGATGGAAGCCCAACTCAGCACGACCCCCCGACATCACAGCGGCAGCGCCCCCCTCTGTGCCAGTCTCTGCCGGGGAGGGGGGAGAGAATCCTTCTTCACCTGGAAGAAGTGTGCGCCGTCGCTGTTTTATTTGCGACAGTGCCAACCATCTCCTGGCAGCGTGCCTGCAGAGGAAGAAGCCTGCATCCACAGCTGGAGGAGGATATCCCTCAACATCACCCTCTGTCCTGTTTGTGACCAGATCGGAGGGCAGTGCCAACGTGAACCAGCAAGCAGTCATTGTCGGGACTCAGGTATCTGTGGGTTTACGCGATACGGTGGCTGAAGTAACTTTGGTGCGTCCAGGGTTAGTCAGCCCTGCAGACTTTATTCCTAGCAGGACTCTAGCAGTAAAGGGTTTTGGTGGGGTACGTCCTGCGGTGCCAATGGCCCGGGTTTATCTGGACTGGGGAGCTGGGAGAGGTCTGCGGGAGTTGGGAGTGTCTGAAAATATTCCTACAGATGTGTTGCTGGGCACGGATTTGGGTAAATTGGTGTCACAGTATGTGCTGGAAAGGGATGCTGGGGATTTACTTAGGCCCACTAGTGGCTCTACAGTGGGGAGGGATGTGTGTGGGGGTGCACAACAGGATTCCTGACGGGAGGGCAGGAGATGGCAGTGAGTCAGTCTGCGCCTGCGCCAGGTGTGCCTGAGATGTTGTGTGGTAGCATGAGGGGGCAGTGTGACTGGGAAGAAAAGCAGGGGGTGAGTGAATGCCCGCCTGCACCCGAGTCAGCTGGTTCCCCGGACCCCATGCGTGGGGAGGTCGCGGTGCCCATGGTGGAAGTGGGTACCCGCTGGCGGTCGGCGGAGAGTAGGACACAAGGCCTGTCTCTGCCGTGTGATGGTGTGGATCAGAATGCCTGGGAAGGGTGGCAGGATACTGTGGTGTGCCTGCCTAGACCAGACTCAGGTTTGTCTGTGATGCCATATGGTTGGGAGCAAGGGCAAGGGATGACTGCGGGTCTGCTTGCGCCTAAACCAATCAGGACTCTAGTGCCCGGTGAGAATGGTGTGGATCAGAATGCCTGGGCGGGGTGGCAGGATACTGTGGTGTGCCTGCCTAGACCAGACTCGGGTGTGTCTGTGACGCCACGCGGTTGGGAGGGAGAACAAAGGACCAAGGCAGGTTCCTTTAGGGCTGAACCAACTGGGTCGGTGGTGCTGGAGGGAAGGTGTGGGCATTGGAAGGCCTGGGATGAGCAGGATACTGCGGTGTGCCAGCCTGTGTCACGGGTGTCTGAGACTGTGCGTGGCGCAGAGGGCATACTGGGTGGTCGGGAGGAGAGGCCTAGGGTGGCAGAGGGTTACCCAGGGCCTGAACCATCCAGTTTGGTGGTGCCAGGTGAAAGGAGTGGAGGGCAGAACATCCTGGATGGGCAGGATACGGTGGTATGCCAGTCTGTGTCACATGTGTCTGAGGCTGCGGGTGGCACTGAGCGCATGCTGTGTGATCAGGAGGAAGGGCCTGGGGTGGACAAGTGTTGCCCTGGGGGAAAGCCAACCAGATTCCCAGTACCACAGGAAACTGGTACTGAGCAACCTCCCTGTGGAGGAGGGTGGCATACGGCTGTATGCTCATCGATTACGAAGCAAGGCGTGCTTGATAAACTGTGCGATAAAGTTGGGAAACTGTGTGCAATGGGGGGCGAGGTGAGCGTGGAGAATCTTGTGCCCCATCTGTATGGTTCCCCAAATTCTGATTGTGCGGGGACAGTGAGAGACGGGGAGGCAGCGGGTCCTGGTGGGGCTCCTGGGACCTCCCAGATATCTGCCCAGAGCCAGGTACGATACCTGACTCCATTGGCAGATGCAGGGGGGACGTTTACTGGGGAGAGAGGCGCTTCACCCGGTTTCTCCATACCCCCTGCTGTAAGAGAGGCTCCAGAGCAGGCTACGGGTTACGAGGATTCTGCTGCCTGTAAGACTGAGGTGTGAGCTGAGAGTGGGCACCCGTGCTGCACCTGGAGGGGCTGCATAAGCACAGGGGCTTCCCCGAGTCTGTGCCATGTTGCGAGTGCAGTATGAATGACCCCCTCCCCCCGGTTTGGGAGAGGTGGGGAAGAATGGTGGAGTCGCCAAAGGCCTGCATGGGGCAATGCGTGATGCGGTTGGGAGAGGGAATGCACACTTTGGTGGGCAAAGTGCACAGACATGTGCGTCCCCCACTCCGTCATAGCGCCGGCGACTGGTGCAGGTGCCAGATGCCCGTTGGCAAACCCGTGTTAAGACGCACGTGAGAGGCATGTTAGTTAGCCTCCCTCTCTGCGTCTTCCTTTGTATGGGAGATGTGGCAGATTAGATCTGTATTTCTATCTATATAAGGGTCTGCCTATATATATGTGTCTATCTGCCGGTTTATACATATCTCCTCTCCTCCATATAGAGTTATATTCATATTTGTGTCTGGCCATTTTGTAAGTGTATCCCTGTGTTTACAACTGAACTGTAATTAACAGGGTTAGCTTTCTCCCCTGGGGGGAGGATATAACACGTAGCTGTAAAAAGGGAATTTCTTTTGTACACTAACCTTGAAAATCACACCTTGGCAGCCAGCTCGGCACCAAGAGATGGGGACACAATCTTCAAAGACAGGAAGCAAATCCTTGATCTCTAAGGGGGGTCTGGAGGGAAGAGGGACGCCTTTAGGCAATTAAAGATTAATTGACAAGCTTACTGAGCACGAGCGAGAATGGCACTCTGGGAAATGGAGTCCAGGACACTGGGCCATTTGTGGGTGGGGGCTGGAAAGATCAGGAAGTGTATAAATTCGGAACACTGGCCATGTGCTTTGGCTGATCACTTGGGGTGCCTTCTAAAGAGGACTGATCTGTCCATGTTCCTATCTCCAGACTCCAGGAGGCCATGGCTGCTAGCTTAAGGAATAGTTCTTGGTAAGTAACGCTCTATGGTTAACCCTTTTTCTTTTGCTGTGTAGTGTGTAAGTAATTGATTTATTCTAGTTATAATTTTTTATGTAACCAAGCACTGTGATTCTTTCTATATCATAAATAAACAAAAAGTATTTAAGTTTTGACTCTGGCTGATGAAATCCACGCTAACTAAGAGATTGGGAGTATTGCTATTTGCTTTAAGCTCGGTTATATATAAGAAATTGCGTGTTGTGGTCGTCAGGAAATGGCAGGGAATTGTGGGATCTGTAGTCACTGTCCGAGTCTTGGATAGTGCGGCTGCTAAGCCCTGCGTCTCCTGTTGCGACGCGCGTAGTGTCCCTGAGGACTGGTGGCAGCGTTACTAATAGAATAAGAAAGTGAGCTCCGGGATTGTGAGAGACGTAGTTAGTACGCGCTTCAGGAGAAGACTTGTACTGCGTTGCAATCCTGGGATCAGTATATCGCGCTCTACGTGCCTGTTGTGAGAGAAAGTGTGGCCGGGACGGGTAGAGAAGTGCGCGTAATTATCTGGGTCTAGGATAGATAGATAGTGAGCGGCTTAACCCGGCGTCTTTGCGCAGCAGCGCGCGTAGTGGTCGTGACACCAACCATCCCCAAGCACAGCGTCTAAATTCCAGCTTAGCAAAATTACTCGCATTACAGCTGCTGACTTTCCAGCTGGTGGACTCCGCTTCCTTCCGTGAAATTGCTGAATGTGCTGTACCACAGTGGCATGTTCCAAAACACCATTTCTTTTCACTGAAGGCCATTCCAGCACTATACCAGTACGTGAAACACAATGTTATGGGGTCATTGGGAAAGGCAGTCAGCAGCAAGGTGCATGTGACTTTAGACACGTGGTCCAGCAAGCATGGACAGGGCCGTTACAATTCCTTCACGGCACACTGGGTAACTCTGATTGCAGCTGGGAGGGATCCAAGACGGGGCTCTGTGCTGGAGCTTGTTCATCCACCATGCCTCCAGAAAGCTGCTTGTATGAGGTCTGTCTGCTCCACCTCCACCTCTCCCTTTTCCTCCTCCTCCTTCTCTGTCTCTGTCTCTGGCGAAGTGGCAGTTAAACCGACGCTTGACAGGTGCTACGCAATGGCTTGAGATGGTTTGTTTCGGGGACAGAAGCCACACCGGGCCAGAAATTCTGTCAACTCTGCAGAGATGGTTAACACCACGCCAGCTTGAGCTGGGAATGGTCGTCTGTGATAATGGCAGCAACCTTCTCTCCGCCCTATGCCAGGGTAAGTTGATGCATGTACCATGCCTAGCACACGTCCTAAATCTGGTGGTACAGCATTTCCTAACCAGGTTCCCAGGGCTGGCAGAGCTTCTCAGCCAGGCAAGGAAAGTCTGCAGCCACTTCAGATGGTCATTCCCAGCAAGTGTTCACCTGGCGGAAATTCAAAGAGAATTCCACCTTCCCACAAACCGTCTGAGCTGTGACATGCCCACCAGGTGGAACATTCAACATTAGCAATGCTGCAGCGTCTGCACAAGCAGCAGAGGGCCATCAATGAGTACCTGTGTGAGTATCGCACAAGGACAGGTTCAGGTCAACTTGTTTTTTTTTCCTCCCCGCAGTGGCTGATCAAGGATGCATGCACTGTACTGTCACCATTTGAGGTGGCAATGAGGATGGTGAGCAGGGACAGTGCATGTATCAGTGACTCAATTCCTTTAGTGTTCCTGCTGGAGCACACTCTGCGAGGAATTATAGATGTGGCACTAGAGGCAGAGCAGCGGGAGGAAGAGGAGGCCTTCCCTAGCTCTCAAGGCCCCAGTCTTCCGCAGACAGCATTCCTGCGGGTCCTCAAGTCAGACAGGAGGAGGATGATGAGGAGGAATATTTAAGTATTGGGGCATTGAAGGTGGGGATTCCTCAAGGGAGAGTTTTGTGTGCCCAGAAACCCAAGGACTAGTATGTGGCTGGGAGGAGGAAGTGCACGATGGAGTCATCCTCATTGACCAGGAAGACTCAGAAGCTAATGCCACCTCCAACCTACGCTGCATGGGCTAACTTATCCTGCAAAGCCTGGTAAAGGACCCCAGTATTCGTGCTATCAAGGAGAGGGATCATTACTTGTTGGCAAGCCTTCTTGATACACAATACAAGGTTAAAGTTGCAGAGCTCATCCTGCCTGCACAGAGGGAGCACAGGATGAAACTAGGGATGAGCTGTTTGGGTTCGGACGGTTCGGAGTTCGACCCGAACTTTGGCAGTTCGAAAGTTCGCAAATTTCAAACTTTTTGGATGTGTTCGGTTCGAGTTCGAAAACAAAAAGAAATTTTGAAAAAAGTATAAAAAATGCTTAAAAAATACTAAAAAATCTAGAAATAAAGAGACTCTTTACTGCAGAATATTATAAGCAACGGTTTATTAGATATTGAATTAAAAACTAATGTGTACATGGAAAGATTATCAACTCTAAATGACCTCTGTTCACAAACGGGCATAACACCAGGTGTTTTTAGTCTGGTAATCAATTTGATACATTGTACACCATACTGAGGGTAGGGTGGTGTCTGCTTCTGATTGAGATTTGAGAATTAATTTCCCTAAAACATCCTAATATGCTGCATTTAACCCTTTCGCTGCTGAGGCTTTTTACACCTCTGTGCTGAGGTCATTTTTACCGCTTTCGCTCATCAGGTTTAACCACATTTTGTAGCCATATTTTGATATATGACCCAGACATATTATATAACGTTCTTTCCGGCAGACTT
The DNA here is from genome assembly GCA_009667805.1 of Leptobrachium leishanense. Lineage (NCBI taxonomy): Eukaryota > Metazoa > Chordata > Amphibia > Anura > Megophryidae > Leptobrachium > Leptobrachium leishanense. The sequence goes on from CM019072.1 coordinate 48,071,938, forward strand.
GGCAGATTCATAATATGTCATTATTATATGTATACGTTATGTCATGTCTGTATATTATAGCAAAAATGCAATAAAATTAGAATTTTCAATAATTTATTATGTGTAAAGTGTTTTTTCTCACATTTTAACATGCGATCGTTTGCGGTTATATTTTGTATGGGTGCGCTTGTTAAAAAAATTAGAAATGGGGTCTTGTTACATTTTCTTTTGGGGAAAATTTCACTTTTTTTAACAAACGCGCTGCATACAAAAATCGTTAGTGCAGCATTATTGTTCACATTATAATTGAAATGGGAACAATATTGCTGCATTAACAAAACAAAAAAAAACTTGTTTATTTTTTTTTTAGATTTTTTTTAAAAAACATTTTTCATGCTCATGTTTGGTATCCTTTGAAAGGCCATGCTCTGGCCGATCCAACGATATCAAACATTAACCCATAGCTGCCACGGATCGGGAGATAGGGGGTTCCAATGAATCCCCCTATCTCCACCATTGGTGGCAGCTAGGGGTTAACTCCAGGACTGGCGTCATCGTGCCATGCACGATGACGCCAGTCCTCAGGGGAAGTTCCTGGAGGCTTGGCCGACATCCAAGATGTCGGCCAGCTCCAGGAGAGGATCACGATCCGGCGCTTTTCAGCGCCGATTCGTGATCCGGCTCCCCAGGCGTTAATCACAGCCACCGTTTGGAAGGGCAGGCTGTGCCCTTCCAAACGGTGCCTGGATTAACCCTCTGCCCCCCGGCAATCGGGAGGGAGAGAGGTCCGAAGGACCTCCCCCCTCCCTTTCAGGCGCTTCCTCCACACATGCGGGGGGGCGCCTGAATTAGATGTCATCGCGCCGCCACGATGACATCTAATTGCTCCGCCGGGGTCCCGGAGTGCTGGGCTGACATCCAAGATGTCAGCCCGCACCGGGGGGCGCAGCAATCCGCCAGAATCCGGCGCATCCATAGCACAGGAGAACCACTTGGCTGGAAGTGCTCAGCGCGTCCATAGCAGGCAAGTGGTTAACTGGTGTTTGAAAAAAATTCAAAATAACATCTAAGGCTAGGGTCAGATGAGCGCATTTTGTACGGACTGTGCGTCTGTGCAGTACGGACGTTCTTACTGACTGACAACAAGGTAGTGGCCACACAGTCTGTTTTTTTCACTGACGTATTTTTTGACTGTAGCAGGGAAAATAAATTAAAATGAAAAAACATTCTGTCCGTCAAAAATGCTGGATGTATAAATGCAGTCCATCTGACCTCGTTTCATCACTCACATACAAAGCTACACGGACGTTGCGGACGTGGTGCAATCCGCACGTCCGTTCTAGCAGTATTACGTTCTTGCCTAACCTGCGTCCGCCATGCATCCGCACTTCCGTGCGGATGTACTTCGTGTGTGGGGCTCCATTGGTCAGAATGCTATGCTGCCACGGACGTACAAATGTGCAGCAACACGGACGTGATAACTGCGATCGTCTGACCCCAGCCTTAAGCAATGTTATTTTTCACCTCGGGATTAAACATTCACAGGGTTATTCAGAGAGCGGTGAAAAGCAGGAGAATAACTGGTGAAGTGAAAATTCTAGGTCAAAATAGCCAAACCAGAAAAATTCTCCCATTTAACTCACTTTCCAAATCGGCTATTTGGTCTAGATTGTTCTCTTCTCCTGCCAGTTCTCCTGGCTTTCACCTCTCTCTCAGGGTTGTTCAGAGAAAGGTGAAAACCAGGAGAATGGCAGGAAAAAAGAACAATCTGGACCAAATAGCCAATTTGGAAAGTGAGATAAAGCTAGGGTCAGACTAACGCATTTTTTCACAGCGACCGAAAGTGCGTCCGAACGCATTACCATATTTTTTCACGGAATGCGCAAAAACGGTCATACGATGCGCATTTTTGTGCGTGATTTTTTACGGATCCAAACCAGGAAACTTTGGGTGTCTGGACGTTATGTTGGCCGGACATGAGCAGGGTCTGACGTCTCCAAATCACGCACACACGCCGCTAGTGGACGCAGCGCACTCTGTACATCCGTAATAGCGGTTCTGCGTTCTCGAAAAAATGCGTTAATTTTCCACTTGCGTTGCGCAGCCGGACTTTCGTGCGACCGTACTTCGTATATTGGCTGTCATTGCCCGTCATTTGCTGCTAGTGCGGCCGTGATTAAGTGCGGCCGTGATTAAGTGCGCCTAAACACATGTTAAAAATTCGCTAGTCTGACCCTAGCCTAAATGGGAGAATTTTTCTGGTTTGGCTATTTTGACCGAGAATTTTCACTTCTCCAGTCATTCTCCTGCTCTACACCGCTCTCTGAATAACCCTGACAGGGTTATTCAGAGAAAGGTGAAACTCAGGAGAATGACTGAAGAGAAAATTCTAGGTCAAAATAGCCAAACCAGAAAAATTCTCCCATTTTTCTCACTTTCCAAATCGGCTATTTGGTCTAGAATTTTCCATTCTCCAGTCATTCTCCTGCTTTTCACCGCCAAAAAATCAGAAAACTTTTTCTGTGTGTCTGAAAATGTCTCCTCTTTTCATACAGACTGCCGCCCAAGCAGTTGTTTATGGATAAATTAAAGGAAAAGCATTTACCGTCATTTGAAATGTCATTTTTTGTTTTTTACATATTTCTATACATCCTAGAAATCCGCCACTTCACAGGCAGGTTATGGGGACCTCCTAGGCACGATATTTGAAGGAATTTTTCGTTTTTATTTTTAACACTTATTTCATGGAAAACTCGCTTTAAAAACTTTTTTTTTTTACTTTTTGTCCTTGTTTCCTGTCCCCCAGGGCACTACCCAGACCCCCATACACTTTTTATGGCAAATATCTAGCATATTTGCCCTCTTGGAGGGCACTCTAAAAACCGAATTTTGAGCCACATTGACTTGTATGGAGTTCGAGTTCAGGTTCGGGTTCGGATCCGAACATTTGGAAAGTTCGGGTTCGGCTTCAAACTGAACTCGGGGAGTGTTCGGCTCATCCCTAGATGAAACAACTTGAGGACGCTCTAAAGTGACACTTGTGTAACACCATTACAGGCTGTCGGATATAATCTCTGCACGCGAATACAACACGTTATATATTGGACTTATCAGCCAAGCCTCCAATATGTCTATATTGGACTTACTGGACCTACCTCGGCAGTTGCCTTCAATATATCAGGGATTATTATTTCATAAGAAACTTATATGAGACACAAATATCAATCGTTTATATCTCTTAGAAATTATCCTGAATTCTTTTAATTGTCTGGGTTTTGCTTTAAAAAATACAATAATCAATAATCGGATAAAAATATACATATATATTTATTACGTATACAAAAAAGTTTCAAATCTCATATCATAAACAAAAATTTATAAACCACAATCCATCAGCATATAAAGACTAGCTTCACAATATATGTATCTCCGGTTAGTAACTGCATATATGATTAATATCATTTAACTTATCAGTTAGTAACTAATACACAAATGGTTAATAAACATTTCTGCTTAATACAACATGCATTTCACAGCAAACAATGTTTAACCAGCCAGCTCTTATAGATATATATATATATCTCTATGCTACATGGAGCAACAAAAGAGGAGCTAATTTAATGATAAGTAATAAAAATTTATTTAGTGAATCCTCCCCTAATCTCGAGAATTAAACTTCAAATCTTTTGCTTTTTATTTTACTACGGAGGTACCCCACTGGTATCAAGACCTTGCGCCGAATAAACTCCATTTACCACAACCCTCTGTTGCCTGTCACTCAGCCACTGCCTAATCCATTCAACAATATTGGAATCCAAACTCAAAGATTGCAATTTGCTGATAAGCCTTCTATGCGGAACAGTATCAAAAGCCTTACTGAAATCTAAATAAGCAATGTCTACTGCACCACCTGTGTCTATTATTTTTGTTACCCAATCAAAAAAATCAATAAGATTAGTTTGGCATGATCTCCCTGAGGTAAACCCATGTTGTTTCTGATCCTGTAATCTATGTGTTTTTAGATGTTCAACAATCCTTTCCTTTAACATGGTTTCCATTAATTTCCCCACTACTGACGTAAGACTAACTGGCCTATAGTTCCCAGATTCCTCCCTACTACCCTTCTTGTGAATGGGCACAACATTTGCTAATTTCCAGTCTTCTGGGACGACTCCCATTAGCACGGATTGGTTAAATAAATCTGTTAACGGTTTTGCTATTACATCACTGAGCTCTTTTAATAATTTAGGGTGGATCCCATCAGGCCCCATTGACTTATTTGTCTTTACTTTAGACAGCTGCTGTAGAACCTCCTCCTCTGTAAACTGATATGTAAATGTCTCTTTAGTGTTCTCTCCTAACTGAGGTCCCTTTCCTTCCTTTTCTTCTGCAAAGACTGAACAAAAATATTCATTGAGGCAGTCAGCAAGACTTTTATCCTCTTCTACATACCTTCCTTCCTTTGTTTTTAATCTAACTAATCCTTGTTTTACTTTTCTTTTCTCGTTTATGTATCTAAAAAATGTTTTGTCCCCCTTTTTTACTGACTGAGCTATTTTCTCTTCTGCGTGTGCTTTGGAAGCCCTTATAAATTGCTTTGCCTCTTTCTGCCTAATCTTATAGGTTTGCCTATCTTCTTCACTCTGAGTTGTTTTATAATTATTGAATGCTGTCTTTTTGTTCTTCACTATTTTGGCCACTTCTACAGAGTACCACAGTGGTTTCTTCCCTTTTTTGTTTTTGCTAACAAGTCGAATGCAATTGCCTGTGGCCTTCAATAATGCTTCCTTTAAATAATCCCATTTCTCCTGGACTCCCTTTAAACTCCTCCAGTCTGATAATGACTCCTTCACACAAAATCTCATTTTAGAAAAATCAGTTTTTTTAAAGTCTAAAACTTTTGTTTTTGTGTGGTGCGGCTCCATCCCTGTTCTTATATTAAACCATACTGACTGGTGATCACTAGATCCCAAATTTTCACCTACAACAACGTCCGATACCAAACCTCCATTTGTGAGTATTAAATCCAATATGGCCTCTTTACGGGTCGGCTCCTCAACTACTTGTGTTAGAGATAATTCCAGTAGGGAGTTTAGAATATTTGTACTCCTGGTGCACCCAGCTGTTTTGGTTTTCCAGTTCACATCAGGAAGATTAAAGTCCCCCATGATAATAACTTCCCCCTTCATTGCCATTTTGGCTATTTCCTCAAGCAGCAGATTATCTAGCTCTTCTACTTGTCCAGGGGGTCTATAGATTACACCTACACGAGCTACTGTATGATTGCCAAATGTTAGCGTAACCCAAACTGACTCTATGTTCACCTCGCTCACTTTTATTTGGTTCGTTTTTATGTTGTTTTTCACATACAGGGCCACTCCTCCTCCTTTCCTACCTTCTCTGTCTTTTCTATATAAAGAGTACCCCGGTATTGTTATGTCCCAGTTATTTTTCTCACTGAACCATGTCTCAGTAACCGCAACTAAATCTACTTTTTCAGCTGCCATCATTGCCTCCAGTTCATTGACTTTATTGACTAAACTGCGAGCATTTATAGACACGACTCTGAGCTTGTCATTTTTTTCCCCGCATGTTGCTTGCACCCTCCGATTTAGTTTTGGGGGACAATCAGGCAGATTGTTTTTTACCCTTTTGTCCCCCCCTCCTAGTTTAAATATTTCTTTGAGAAACCTTTGAACTTCTCACTGAGAACATATGTTCCCCTATGAGTAAGATGCAAACCATCTTTTTTATACAGTTCCTTTCTGCTCCAATTAGAGCTATCATGGGACACAAAGCCAAATCCTTGCTCTCGACACCATTCCCGAAGCCACAAATTAAATTCCCTATTGCGCATCTGCCTATCCTGAATGTTATGCACAGGCAAAACTTCAGAGAATGACACAGTGGACGCAATCTGCTGTATTTCACCTCCAAGAACACAAAAATCATCCTTAATCTCAGAAACCTCATTGCTAGCTGTCATGGAGCTGATGTAACGCTCCATGTTTCAAATCCCAAGAGACTTTATGTTCATTTATATCGTGTGTTTTTAAATATATTTTACATCGTTTGGTTTTAGTTTAATTTAGTTTAGTGTAAAATGGCATAGCTTTGGTTTTAAAAATACTTATATTCCTGTAGGTAAATGTGTTTTGTGTATACAGTAAACAAGCTTTACTGCTGTGTAATTTATGCACCAGGGTTTTTCCCATTATCTAGCTGCATGTTTAATTCAAGGGATCTCTGATAGTGTGTGTTTAGTCTGATGTGTTAGAACAATGGATATACAAATGTTGTGTGAGCTGAAAGGCTAAAGAATGTCAAGAATGTTTATTGTAAATAACTGACTTAATGTAATTAGTATGGGTATGCAAATTATGACTGTTGGACTTCAGCATAAATGGTGGCGTTTGGTTCATTAAAAAGTCAGAGAACTCTCAGAGCTCAGAGAGAGGATCCTGTTTTAAAGCATACAGCCGCGCCTGGTGTCTTTATTACAAACTACGCTACACTCCACACTCACCCTCAGAAGGCAGAGAGCGGCCTTCTGGAGATTCCTAACGGCTCCAGGGCAGAGGAACAGAAGCAGGCAGGTCAAGCCGCTCGAGGCGCTGAGGACAGCGCTCCCAGTAGCCAGGCTGACCGCAACGAAGGGGTGTCTGGAGAGCCAGGACAGACGGAAGGGAACGGTTCCTTCACACTAGCCAAGTCATTTGTCCCTAGATGGACTAGAACATCCACTTCCCCTTGCTGCTTTGCTTGTTTGACAATATTGAGAATACGTCTCTTGTCTCTACGAGCAGTAGCCCCAGGAAGACATCTCACCAAACCACTACTCTCCAGCTCAACACCTCTTATGATAGAATCACCCAGCAACAATTGCCTTCTATCATGTCCCACCTTTTCCTTATTGTTCTTGGTTGCAGTCCTGCATACCTTAGGCATAGGGGATGGTGGTTCCTCAACTATGGTGTCTGAGCCTACTTCCGTCTCACCACTACACTCTGAAAGTGCCTCAAAAGAATTAAGAAGAGCCACAGACTGTGGGACATGCCTTATATACACAACTCTAAGTCTACCAGATCCTACAGTAGTCCATCTGCCACTCCTAGGAGGCCTCTGTGGCAGTGGCTTTGTAACAGTCATAGCCATAGCCTGAGTTTGTCTAACAGATAATTTACAAATCTCAGACTTCAAACAGGCAATTTCCTGCTGCAATAAAGAGAGCTGCCTACATATCAGGCACAACTCCAAACCTCCAAAAATTGGATCTAAAAACAAATGCATGACAGCTCTTACACTGGACCAAGCCTGCCATTATAAAAGAATGGATTTAAACCAGCAAATCTTACCTTTTTGTAGGTTTTCTACCTCCTGTCTAACCTCAGACTACCTCCAGAGTATCTCCAGGAAAGTGCTCACTTTAAAGGCTTCCCAGAGGGGGCGCAGGACGTCACAATAGGTCTACCTGGTGGGTTAATTAAATCATTATGAACTTTGGGGAGAACATAAAAAACAGGTACAATAGGATTCTCTTTTTTCAAAAACTTTTTTAAGGTCTCATCTATGATGTTTTTGCTTAAGGCATCCTTCAAAATTACATCAATTTCCTTTTCCAACTTGTGTATGGAACTAAATTCACATATACAATATGTACGCTCATTGGCCAGTTGCCCATTAATCTCTTCAATATATTTTTTCTTGTCCATTACCAAGAGGGAACCACCCTTGTCCGCATTCTTTAAAATTATATTTTTGTCTTCTTGAAGACATTTCAAAGACTCTTTTTCTTTGTGTGTCAGGTTTGTCCGCCATGGTCATGGAATTTCAACAAAAAGCAATCAATATCTTTTTTCACAAATTCTATGAAAGTGTCTATCACAGGTGTAGAGGGAGGAGAAAAGGTACTCTTGATCTTTAAATTTAACCCCTTAGCTGAAAAAAATCTCACTATTCCTTACACCATCTTGTTGTTCACGTGTTTGAGTATCAAAGAAAACCTTTAATTTAACATTCCTAAACAACTTTTCTAGATCTATCCACAATTTAAATGTGTCCACATTCGAAGTTGGACAAAAGGTCAAACCCTTTTGTAACACACTCATTTCAGTCTCTGTAAGTGTTCTTGTACAAATATTTATGTAGCGCTGCTTTAAAAATGAATTCCATCTCCCAGAGACCTTTGCAAGGGGAACAGGAAGGGGGTGTGCTGGGCAGGAAAGACATCAGCAGCCTTGTGAAAGGCATGGGCAGTGTGAGCAGAACCACGAGAGATGTAGGACACACGCTGGGGCTGTTAAGGATTGAAACCAGGCCGGAGTGTGGATGTTGCTACAGCCGTGTTGGAGATCGTGCTGTCACCTATATACCTAGCCCTGAGAGTTTGGCAAAACAGAGTGAGCAGCGAGAGAGAGCAGTCGCAGGTGACACTTCTGGGATCCTGGCAGAGTTGGAGTGCAAAAAGACGGCGGCATCCATTGTTGCAGTGATCGGAGAGTGTGCATCGGCTGGCTGTGTATTATGCTGAACTGCTCTTGACAAAGTGCGGTTTGGGAGAAGAAGGACATTGTGTGAGGAGAGGCTGAAAACCGGAGGGGAGTGCTGGCGGCCTATGAGTTCGTGTTCTGGCGGAGGAGAACCAGATCGGGAGTGCAGGCGTTAACATCATCAGATACCAAGTGGCAGCGAGGACAGATCCTCTTGATAGAGATCCCTTTCTCCAGCGTTCATCGGTCCAGGACAAGTGGTTACACCGGATGGGTGAGAAGGCTTCGGCCTGGTGAAAACGCAGAACATTGCGCACTTGTTTATTTATGGGCCCCAATGGGGATTAGTCGAAGATTGTTTTTGTTCGTTCATTGGCCAGTTGAACACAGTACCCGGGTACCCTAGACAACACACATATTTTTGAGCCTTTTTTCACAGGACGTACACTCCAGAACTGAGGGGTTAATTGTTTCTTTTACTGCCGCGTGTTTTTCCCCGCGTTACGAATTCTTGTTACTCAAATACCGTACATGCGTATTATATGCTGCTTTATTGGGGTCAGTAAAGAATATAATATAGAAAAATCCACAACAGTGCTGGTGTATAGTTATTTCCTAGTGCGGTGAGACTATCCCGAAGTTTATTCAGCGGCTCCTCCGGGGGTGAGCGCTACATTTATTACAATTACATTTTCCTGGACTGGATGTAGAGTCTCAGATTCTTTTCCAATCGGGATATTCTGACCAATTACATCCTCCTGGATGGATTGTATAAACGAGGATGGTAAACTCTCTTCTTCCTTATCGGATTCCAGCGTTCTTTTGGATTCTTGGAATTTCCTCTTCCTCAATCGCCTTGTACGTTTAGACCCCCACTGTCTTCGGGGTTCTGATCCCTGGTCAAAAAGCATTTAAAAAGGTCTTTTTTCTTCATTTTTTTCTTAATAATAATATATACAATATGGGAGTCTGCTTCATTCCCTCTTCTATACTGAAGGAGTTAAGTCTATGAGAAGTATTAAGTATAAGACCTGCCTCTCTAGGAGGAGTTAATTGATTTTTAAGGTATTTAAAGCATGATGGGTAATAGAAATGATATGCATAATTAAGGCTCGTTAGCTGAAACATTGCTTCATTCCCTGACCTGCGATATAATGGAATAAAGGCTGTTTAAGCAGAAGGAACCGGTGTGGCCTATCTTTTTAGTTTTGTATATTTACAATGGTTGTGGTGGAGGATACAAAGCCTCCACGCTATAATGGCTATGTTTAATCAATGCCACACCATACTAGATGGCTATTTTTTTTAGCAGAGATCAGGTTTATGCAACTGGTCAAAGCATCCAATGCAACTGGTCATGCCTAGTTCCTAGCTGATGAGGGTCCAATAAACCCAAAACAACGCTGTCCTAGGAGTGGCATTGACCAGTTGCATAAACCTGATCTCTGCTAAAAAAACACCTAGTATGGCATTGATTTTACGGTTCTGTGTAAAAACAGACCCAGGATGCAATAAAAGTGAAACAGATGTCATTGCATATCCTACCCAGGGTTCCTTGCTGCATATGGGGAATGTAGCATAGGAGCTCTGGGATGCAGTTCTTTGAATTGCTGTGATCTGCAGATGACTTCTGCAATAATAAACATAGCCATTATAGCGTGGAGGCTTTTTATATCACTTTTGTCCTCCACCACAACCGTTGTAAGTACTGATATGCCCTACAGGTCCAAGCATCCACTGCAACTGGACATGCCTAGCTTCTAGCTGATGAGGGTCCAATAAACCCGAAACAGCGCTGTCCTAGGAGTGGCTTCAAACTGTTGCCTAATCCTGATCTCTAAGAAAGCCATCTAGTATGGCATGGCATTGATGTAAGGGTTCTGTGTTAAAAATAGAACCAGGATGCAATAAAAGTGAGACAGAGGTCATTTGCATATCCTACCCAGGTGTCAGGATCTGTCAGGGAACTGGTTCCGGGGTGACAAGTGTGAGCCCAATATGCAATGATAGGAAAAAAAAACGTATATGAACAAAAAGGGGTTTATTAAGAATAAGGCATAAGAGGCAGTAAACAAATATGAATAAACAATTATGTAGCTGGGTAATAAGAAAGGAAAACACTGTATAAATAATAATCAGAAATAAGAAACTAAAAAGGCAAGATGAGAGAAAGGTAGACCAAAAGTAACAAAACTAAACTACACTAAACTATACTACTACATATAAAGGAAAAGAGTAGATTTGAACTTAGAGCAGGGTTAAACCAGATATGGAGAGAAATAGGAGAAGGAAGAGAGGAGATCTTTAGAAAGAATAAATAGGAAAAATAGAAACGGAAGATTCTTTGAGGCAGAGGGTCCTGGGTATGCAGAGGGGTCCTGGATCTGTAGAGCAAGGGGGGTCCTGGATCTGTAGAGCAAGGGGGGTCCTGGATCTGTAGAGCAAGGGGGTCCTGGATCTGTAGAGCGACAGATTCAGCGGGATGCGGGGTAGCAGGCTCTGAGGGTTCGGATGTAGGGCAACAGGCTGAGGATTCGGTAGGTTGTAGGGCAGTGACGACTGAAGGACCTGCGGGATGCAGGGCAGCACCTTCTGTAGATCCTGCGACGTGTAGGGCAGCGATACCTAGAGAGTCTGCGAAGTGCAGGGCAGCGATGTCTGGAGAGTCTGCGAAGTGCAGGGCAGCGATGTCTGGAGAGTCTGCAAAGTGCAGGGCAGCGATGTCTGGAGAGTCTGCAAAGTGCAGGGCAGCGATGTCTGGAGAGTCTGCAAAGTGCAGGGCAGCGATGTCTGGAGAGTCTGCAAAGTGCAGGGCAGCGATGTCTGGAGAGTCTGCAAAGTGCAGGGCAGCGATGTCTGGAGAGTCTGCAAAGTGCAGGGCAGCGATGTCTGGAGAGTCTGCAAAGTGCAGGGCAGCGATGTCTGGAGAGTCTGCAAAGTGCAGGGCAGCGATGTCTGGAGAGTCTGCAAAGTGCAGGGCAGGGATGTCTGGAGAGTCTGCGAAGTGCAGGGCAGCGATGTCTGGAGAGTCTGCAAGTGCAGGGCAGCGATGTCTGGAGAGTCTGCGAAGTGCAGGGCAGCGATGTCTGGAGAGTCTGTGAAGTGCAGGGCAGCGATGTCTGGAGAGTCTGTGAAGTGCAGGGTAGCGATGTCTGGAGAGTCTGCGACGTGTAGGGTAGCGACAGAAGACAGCTCCTTCCTAGTGAGAGGTCCACTAGGACAATGCAGAAGCGTCTTGCTTTGGGAGTGACCCTTATTTATAGTGGAGAAATCAGGATGTTATGTCTAGCACCTGGTTGCTGGAACAACTTGGTTCTGTAGGAGAATCATTGTTATTTCGCTGAGACACTTTGCCTTTAGTTCTTTTATGGCGCCGGCGGCTAGGAACCTGACACCAGGGTTCCTTGCTGCATATGGGGAATGTAGCATAGGAGCTCTGGGATAAAGTTCTTTGAATTGCTGTGATGTGCACAGGGCCGGTTTGACATAGGGGCTGATGGAGCAGCAACTCCAGGCCCCTGCCCCAGAATAGGCCCAGAGAAAGGATAACTGGGTTAGCGCTGCTGACAATTTGGACCCCATATCTCCAACTCCATAGCAGCTACTGGGTCACGTGAGGTATCACTGCAACGGCCAGAACATGGCCTTTCCAACAATACCAAACATTACCAGGTTTTATGTAAGGATAATAAATATTTCTTTATTGTTTTATTTCGAAAGCAGCAATATTTTTCACTTTTCTTTATTAAGGGAACAATAATGCTGCACTAACTCACCATCTCATTTCTCATGTCAAAAACAAGTGTGGAGGTTATGGCACTATCAGTTATTACGAATGGTTACATCGAAATCCTGGGCTGGGGACTTTGGAACCCTGCGTCACTAATTTTTATAACTCACAAGGTCAAGTGTGGTGTCATTGGACAGGGCAGAGTCTGACTTTTGCATTGATACCAAACATGGCCATGTAAACTCTATAAGAAAAGAAAAACTTTTTTTATTTACTAATCTTTAGTTCCAAAGTGATGGCATTGTCCATTTGTCACGTATAAAATGTGCAATACCACTGCCATTACTCACCTTCTCATTTCCCATGCTGGGAGCAAGGTCAGTGTTTTATACTTAGTCATATTACTCACAAGACACCATCCTCTAAAACACAAGGGAAATATTTAATTTTTCTGTTAAAATTGTATATTTTCTCAGAAAAATGCAGTAACAGGTTCCTATTTTAATATTTTTAAAACAAGAATTCCCTATAGAATACATAAGCACAAATGTTTGGATTAGGGATGGGCTGGCGGTTCGATCCGAACATGAGTTTGAATCAAACAATGCCCGTTCGGCCAACATCGAACATTTCCACGTCTTCGCCCACAAAGCACCACAATGGACCACAATGCACTTTTCCACTGGCCTGAAGCTCGTAATTGGCTACAGCCTTGCACCTGACCACAGGTCAGGTGCAAGACAGGTGCAAGACTATGCCAATCAGGGCTCAGAGTCCTGTTTGGGCAAATTTTGCCCAATCATGGGCTCACAGAGCTAAGTCCCGCAGCACACTATATAAGGCTTCCCTGCAGCCCCAGCACATATTTTTTTGCAGGAGTGAGAGGAGATTGTTCTTTCACTGTGTCTCACAGACGTCTAGCAGATTTCTGTGAATTGTAATCTGTGTCTTCTCACTGCCAGCTATTGGGGTCTCACTTTCGTCTAGCAGATAATTATCTGGGAATTGTAATCTGTGTCTTCTCAATGCCAGCTATTGGGGTCTCACAGACGTCTAGCAGATATCTGGGAATTGTAATTTGTGTCTTCTCACTGCCAGCTATCAGGGGGTCCCACATACTTCTATCAGATATCTGGGAATTGTAATCTGTGTCTTCTCACTGCCAGCTATCAGGGGGTCCCACATACTTCTAGCAGATATCTGGGAATTGTAATCTGTGTGTTGGCACTGCCAGGCTATCAAGCTGTATCACTGATTTATAGCATTGTTCTGCAAACTCTGTATATCTTTAATCTAATTCTAGATACCATACAATAAAACAGTTTAATCAGAGTTCATCTGTTTATCTATTCAGAGTAGAATCTGGGTGTTGCCAGCTATCAGGGTGTATCACTGACATATAGCATTGTTCTGCAAAATCTGTATATCTTTAATCTATAGATCACTCACCATGTCAGAAAGACCAAAAAGGACAGACACAGATAAGAGGGCAAGCAGCCTCTGTGCCAGAAGGCTGTGCCCCTGGTCGTCGTGGACGTGGAGCATCCTCTGCAGGGGCACACTTGTCCTTGTTTCTAACTGGTGCTGGCCGTCTTAAGCAGCAGCAACATACAGAGGATTTGCAGGATTGGCTAACCAGGCCGTCTTCTGAGTCCTCTGACAGCCAGGCTTGGAGTGGTTTACAGGGAAAAGGGTATCTTAAGGCGCTGTGCAGTGTATAGACTCCGTTGGTGTCTGATCACTGTGCGAGTGTGCTGCCAACTTAGGGTGGTTGCAGAGCCTTAATGCTGCTACGTGTTGGGTAGAGAAGAAAATGTGGGTACCCCTTCGTGCGGCGCTACTCGCAGATAAATATATTAGAAGGAGCGATAGGATGAGATATGCTCCTTAGTATTGTCAGTATCCTGATATTAAAGACAGCAAATAAGGTTTAAACAACTGAAATGTATAGGCAATCAATCCCTATTACAGTCGGGTGCAAAATAATTCTATACACAATAGTCTGTTATGTTAGGTTAATCCTCATTTGATTCCAGTGTGCCACCTAGTGTCCAAATGGTGGAATTGCTCTGGTAATGCTATGTCTGATGTTCGTCAGTTTCAGTGGTGAGAAAAAAAAAAAGGAAAGTTCTCTTTTTTAAAAATGGTCAGCGTGTTTTTCTTATTCGAAGTTGACAGCCTCTGCTCCTCTTGTCCCTTCAATATTCCTCCAAGAGAAAGAGTGGGGGTTAGGGGTGCATCCAGGTCTGTCAGACAATGTCGTTATAGAGAATGGAAACTTATGCACTTACGTTAGGATTTGATGGATGCTGCTGAATCGTGGGAAGTATATCGATATCCGTCTTGAAACTTGCTCCTTGGTGCCTTTTTCCTTCAAATGGCCTCATCCAGAATTAACTGCAAAGCTACCCTATTACGGTGCTTCTAGTTACTGGCGGCGTTTAAGGATGGCGACTGGATGCAGTGAAGGGTTGAATCTTTAGCAATCTATTCTATTCATCCAATTGATGAAGCTGGCCAGGGAGCCGGCGAAACGCGTCTTGGAGACCCCTATGCTAACTTTTATTACGGACTATTTTTATCACCTATTTTTTATGTGTTTTTTATGCCCTACATTATTTTTATTGATTTTTATTATTGATGTGAAGCTGCTAGAATAAATTGCTATTGTGTATAGAATTATTTTGCACCCGACTGTAATAGGGATTGATTGCCTATACATTTAAGTTGTTTAAACCTTATTTGCTGTCACTAATATCAGGATACTGACAATACTAAAGGAGCATATCTCATCCTACCGCTCCTTCTAATAGATTTATCTGCGAGTAGTGCCGCACGAAGGGGTACCCACATTTTCTTCTCGTTTCTCGGTTAAATCCGACACAGGGAGACAGATGACAACCTATAAGACACACACATCCTAGAAAATAATGTCCCCATAATAAAATTTCCACAACAGTCCCTCTTCTTTGTCATATTCTCCCCAGTGTCCCTCGATGAATCTCGATCTTCCTTGGAAACAGTTCCTCTTGTATACGAAATTCCTGAATCCAAAATGCCAAACAGATGATGGAAAACAACAGAAAGTCCATCTTGACACGTAGAATTTTAAAGCAAGTCTAAAAACAAATCTTGACACGCTGATTTTTTTGGCAAATCTTAAAACAAATCTTGACAGGTAGAATCTGCTCTAGGGGAGGTGACTCAGAGGGAGGACATGAGGTGGTGGGTTGCGTCGGTCGCCGGTCGGTCTGGAATCCTCTGTGTCCGGTCCATGGGTTGGTCTTCAAGCTTCTCATCTCGGCAAAGAAAATTTAGTCATCTGCTCTGGCTCTGGCAACTCGGTTGAATAGACAACAGGAACATTTCACTCTGGCATATAGAAGGAATAGAAACAGAAACACCATAAGTATATATACTCCCATTTCCTTTAGCCAGGATCCAATGGAAAACCAGAAATCTCCGAAGCTTCCCAAACCTTCAAAAGGATTCCAACCCTCACTAGCTATAGCTGATGTTACCCTCTAGGAACGCATCGTTAAATTCTATCGACAAATGTCTCTGTGTGGTCTTGGCTAATTTCTCGTACTTCTTCACGCCAATATGAACGTTGTATATAGTATGAACGGCTGTCATTGCTGAGGTATAATGGCTAAGGAGGTGTGCATTTTAAACAAAAGATTGGGATGCTTTTCATAGTTTCCCTCGCTAACTTAAACTAAGCTAAACAAATAAACAAAAATGACACTTCTCATTCTTTGATGTTGTTGAGCAGCTTCTTGCAGTGACTGGCGTGGACCCAGGTGTCTCGTCCTTCGAGCTTCAGAGAGGTTGGCATCGTCAGCTGCACCTGGAATGGACCAAGATATCTCGGCTCTAGACCCATCCTCTGATGTTTCTTTAGCACGACCCAATCACCTGGTTGAATAGAATGAACACTGGGTCCGGGAGAGACTCCCAGACCCGGTGTTGGACTCTTTGGAGCTCCCTTTGCAGAGACTGCACATACCCCATCAGCTGAGAATGTAAAGACGACAGCTGTTGAGGGTAGTACAATCCCGTCTTTGGAGGACTACCGAACAAAGCTTCGTAGGGTGATAACCCGTGGGGCTTCCTGGGGGCATTCCTGATGGAATAAAGGGCTATAGCGAGACATTCAGGCCATGGTTTCCGAGTATCGGCCATGATTTTTGAGATCCTGTTCTTAATAATCCCATTAAGACATTCAACCTTACCACTGCTATGAGGATGATACCGGGTCTGTAATCCCTGGTTGACGTGAAAAGCTTTACATACCTCTGCAAAAATCTGACCTGTGAAGTGAGAGCCGCGATCCGACTCGATCGTTTCAGGAAGGCCCCAGTGACACAATCTCAGACAGGATCTTTTTGCTGTGGTAGTGGCGTTGGCGCATTGAACGGGCCATGCTTCCGGACATCCTGAAAACATATCCACACAGACCAAGACATGCTCATACGACCCACTCCTTGGCATCGTAATGTAGTCTATCTGTATGCGCTGAAAGGGATATTCCGGTTTGGGCGAATGCCGCTCTGGCGGTTTCACAGTTCTGCCAGTGTTATGCAAAGCACAGACCAGGCAAGAAGCTGCAAAATTGGATGCTGCAGTTGTGAACCCAGGAGCAATCCAGTGTTCTTCCACCTGCGCACACATAACCATCTTTGACTGATGCCCCGGGTAATGACTTGTATGGGCCATCATTGGAAAAAGTGAACTTGGCAGACACCATTTGTTGCCAAGACCCCAGATGTCATCTGGACCCGGTGTAGCCCCCAAAGATGTCCACTTCCTCTTCTCCTGCATCTCTGCCTGCCTCTGCAGTTTCTTAAACTCTTCCAGAGATACATCAGAAGGGACAGCCAGCATCAAGGTCTCTACAGTGGGGCTCAGGGCACCTTCCTTGGCAGCTCTATCTGCCAAGGCGTTCCCATTGGCCTCCAGAGATCTATCAGCCGTGTGTGCCTTCACTTTCAGAATGGCTATTTCGTGTGGCAGGCTGAAGGCAATGAACAGCCTCTTGATTAACTCTGCATGTTTCACCGGCTTCCCCGAACTAGTCAAAAACCCTCTAGCTTTCCAGATTGGACCAAAGTCATGTGCTATCCCAAAAGCATACCTAGAGTCTGTATATATGTTAACCCTCTGGTCCTTGTGGATCTCACAAGCCCTTGCTAGTGCCCACAGCTCAGCCTCCTGTGCTGACATATGTGAGCTCCAAGAGCCTTTCTCCACAACCTCACTGACTGTAGTTATAGCATATCCAGTGTGTGGCTTACCGTCTGAGGTGTAATACCTGGAACCATCTACAAAAAGGTTTTTGGCCTCTGGAATGGGAGTCTCCCTCACCGGACTGATGGCTGTAGACTCAAGTTCCATCAAGGAAAAGCAGTCATGATGGTCCTTAAAGTGATTCCCTACTAGGTTGGAAAATTGATTAGAAGTTGAGAGGTTAGAATAGTTAGAAGTTGAAAAATTTAAATTTTTCACACCATTATCTCCCCCCTTCTCATCCTCCTTAATAACAGGAAGAAGAGACGCTGGGTTCAAAATGGTGCATCATCTTAGAGTCAGGTTAGTAGGTGTTAGGAGAGCCACTTCGTACTTAGTCAACCAGGCAGCAGAGAGGTGTTTTGTCTGGGCCTGATTCAGGTTTTCCTGCACCGAATGGGGAGTATAGAGGGTCAACGGGGAGTCCAAGACTATGTCACCTACCTTCTGTATTAGTACAGTGCAGGCGGCCACGGCTCGTACACATTCCGGTGAGCCTCGGATGACCGGATCTAGGGTGGTCGATAGGTACATGATGGGTTGGTACCTGGGCCTGTGTAGTTGGGTCAGTACTCCAGTTGCATGGCCCTGATTTTCATGGCAAAAGAGATAGAAGAGGAGGTCGTAGTTGGGCAGACCTAAAGCAGGTGCTTTGGAGAGTTCCTGGGTCAAATCCTGTAGGATCAACCAGTCGTAGTCTGACAATTGAAAAGGTGTTTTTGATGTCAGCTCGTAGAGGGGCCCTAATTTGGATGATATGTTAGGGATCCAGTCTCTGCAGTAATTGATAAGTCCGAGAATGGCTCTCAATTGTCGGGTGTTTTTAGGTCTCTTCAGGTCTCTCAATGTCTGTACTCTCTGGGTGGTTAAATGTCGGGTACCCTGAGAGATGCAATGTCCTAAAAAGATAAACTTTTCCTTGCAAAACTGTAGTTTCTCCTTGCTAGCCTTATTACCTGTGGACGACAGATGGTTAAGCAATGATACAGTATGCCGATAACAAGCCTCCTGCGTGGGACAGCAAAGTAGCAAGTCATCCACATACTGCAGCAGTACCAACCCTGGATCCATTGGGGCCCACTGATCTAACACGATCTTCAGCTTGCAACTGTATTATTCCAAGGGACTAGTCACCGACCCCTGAGGGAGACGTGTCCATGTTAGTTGTTGACCCTGGAATGTAAAAGCAAAAAGGTACTGGCACTGGGGGTCCAGTGGTACCGAGAAAAAAGCATTGGTTAACTCAATGACAGTAAAAAACTTTGTATTTGGTGTACAGAGGCCAGCAAGGTGTGGGGGTTAGGGACCAGAGGAGCATCACTAATAATGATCTTGTTTACAGCTCTCAGATCATGCACTAGCCGGTATGTTGTTTCCTGGCCTTTGGCCGACCTTTTGGCCACTGGGAATAGTGGGGTGTTGCAGGGTGATTTGGTTGGCGAGAGGACCTTTATCTGTAGATATCGGTCCACTTGGATCTTAAGACTGTCCATTTGAGCCACACTCAAGGGGTATTGTGGTAATCGTGGTGAAATGCTCCCTGGCTTGATGTTAACTGTAGTTGGCAGCACGGGATGAAGACCCACATCGTACTTGTCTGCCACCCAAATTTTGGAATTTACCTCTGCCAGTACATCCAAACTCCAGGAAACAGGTTGGTTCCGTTAGATATGGTAATGCTACCATAGCACATAATCGTTCTTCTGATAGTGCGCTACTTACCATAATGCCAGCTGGAGTGTACTCAATAATCGCCTGTATTTCTGATAAAATATCCGCTCCCAACAAATTAATGGGAACATCATCCAATACCAGTACAGACCTGATGGCTTCCGTGTTCTGCCCTACAGGGTTATCCAAAGAGATTCGAAAAGTCACCGCACGTTCGGTGACTTTTCGTTCTCTTCAATTCGGTTCCTTTTGCCGATTGCATTTCGGTGACCCTGCGGTGTATTCAGCAAGCACCACAGGGTCCCCGAATTGCAGGGTAAAAGCTGCCGTAAACCCACCGAAAACTAACCGCAAAACCCACCGAATGCATGCCGGAAACAAGCAAAAACATCTGGATTAACCTTCGAGAAAAACGAGCAGGAGCCGATCACACAGAGCCGAAGCAGCTGAGACGCAGAGGAGGCAGTGAATAAATTAGCAAAACCATTTGTATGAATCTGTGAAAATGAAACGCTGTTTGCAAAGAAACTACTGAGCGAAAATGTCTGAAATTTACACAGGAGGTCCAGGGAATGATAATAAAGAGGGCTGTTACAGAAAAAATAAGTAAACTTAAAAAAATCTGACTTTCAACCCTTTCGCTGCTGAGGCTTTTCCCGCCTCTGTGCGGAGCTCATTTTTACTGGTTTCGCTCATCATGTTTAAACGTGTTTTGAAGGCTTATTTTAGTATATGACCCAGACATATTATATATCGTTCTTTCCGTCAGACTCGGCAGATTCATAATATGTCATTATTATATGTATACGTCATAACCTGTCTGTATATTATAACAAAAAATGCAATAAAATATGAATTTTCAATAATTTACAACGTGTAAAGTGTTTTTTTTCCACATTTTAACATGCGAGCTATTGCGGTTATATTTTGTATGGGGTGCGCATGTTAAAAAAATTAGAGATGGAGTCTCGTTACATTTTTTTTTGGGGAAAATTACGCGATTTTTAACAAACGCACTGCATACAAAAATCGTTAGTGCAGCATCATTGTTCACATTATAATTGAAATGGGAACAATATTTCTGCATTAACAAACCAAAAAAAAGAAAAAAAACTTGTTTTTTTTTTATAATTTCTTTTTTAAATATTTTTTTTTTTTATTATTTTTTTTAAAAAAAAACTTTTTTCACAGTCGTGTTTGGCATTGTTGGAACGGCCATGCTCTGGCCGATCCAACAGTACCAAACTTTAACCCCTAGCTGCCACGGATCGGGAGATAGGGGGTTCATTGGAACCCCCTATCTCCGCCATTGGTGGCAGCTAGGGGTTAACTCCAGGACTGGCGTCATCGTGCTATGCACGAAGACGCCAGTCCTCAGGGGGAGTTCCCGGAGGCTTGGCCGACATCCAAGATGTCGGCCAGCTCCGGGAAAGTATCTTTTCAGCTGGAGGGGCTTGGAGCTGCTCAGTAGAGCGGCCTTTTGGTTACAATTGTTAGGTACCCACTCTAAAGAGGTGCCTTGAAGTGGCGAGTGGGCTTACGTTGCAATGGCCATTGAAACAAACAAAAACCTCATTTTTGTTGTACATGGAACACATAGAAACGAGCGCAGATGACACTCTTTTTCCTTGATAATGAGAAAAGCCCTGTTGCATAAATTACACAGCAGTAAAGCTTGTTTACTGGCTATACAAAAACACATTTACCAACAGGAATATAATAGAAGTAAAAGACAGCGTGAATCTGGCGCTTTTCTTAGTGGTTGTAAGATTATTAAGGCGTGCTCAATATAGGTTGGTGCTGCAAGCTAGAAGATATGTGTTTTACAACCTCAAAAACACAACAAATATAATAGAAAAGAACAAACACTTCCAGGCGAACCTTACTAAAATTTCCACTTTTTTTAAAACCAAAAATGGCCGATGTGCAAACATCTAATGAATTAATATTTAAACAAAACAGTGGTTATATTATAATGATAAATGTGTATAACTTAAGGAATACTTATAGTTCAGTGGAGTTTCTTTTTCTTCCCCTCTCTCAGCATGGGGTCCTGCGATGTAGCTGTTTGGTATCCCAAGAAAAAAGGAGGGGGGAGGGTATTTCTCCACTTGATGTAAAAAAAAGGCAGCAGAGCGGCAGATAATTCAATTAAAATGCATTTATTAATCAATAAAAAGGTAGACCTTCAACTATAAAATCAATTGTTAAAGTACTAACTAAGTAGGATCAACAAAAACGCGCTTCATCAGTTGTTATCCTTTCTGAATGATCAGTCTGTGCAAGAAGTGCAAAAAGTCCAAAAAGAGTCCTCCTTTTGTTAACCATCTTTGCACCTGCCCCTGCAGAGCTGATTAAATTTCTGACCCGGTGTGGCTCCTGTCCCCTAAACAAACCAGCTCAAGCACAGTATGGCATCTTTTTGCTTGAGCCATTGCTTAGACCCTGTCAGGTGTCGGTTTAACTGCCACTTCGCCAGAGACAGAGAAGGAGGAGGAGGAGGAAGAGGTGGTGGTGGGGCAGACAGACCTCATACAAGCAGCTTTCTGGAGGCGTGGTGGATGAACAAGCTCCAGCACAGAGCCCCGTCTTGTATCCCTCCCAGCTGCAATCAGAGTTACCCAGTGTGCCGTGAAGGAAATGTAACGACCCTGTCCATGCTTGCTGGACCATGTGTCTAAAGTCACATGCACCTTGCTGCTGACTGCCTTTCCCAATGACTGGATAACATTGTCTTCCACGTGCTGGTATAGTGCTGGAATGGCCTTGCGTAAAAAGTAATGGCGTTTTGGAACCTGCCACTGTGGTACAGCACATTCAGCAAATTCACGGAAGGGAGCAGAGTCCACCAGCTGTAAAGGCAGCAGCTGCAATGCGAGTAATTTTGCTAAGCTGGCATTTATACACTGTGCTTGGGGGTGGTTGGGACTATATTTTTTCTTACGCTGCAGCAGCTGTGGCAACATAATCTGACTGCGTAAATCTTCAGCTGATGGGATGCTGTCACATTGTGAGGAAGGACCTGGTACATCCATTACAGTAGCATCATCCCTGTCGGTGGAGGTTGTAGGCAATGACATGGCAGGACATACAGTGGGGGTAGAGACAGATGAGGAGGAGGAGGACCTACGCAAAGGTTTGCGCCAACGGGATGTGTGGCACTTATTCATATGTCGCCTCAAGCACGTGGTACCCAAGTGTCCGGTATCTTTCCCACGCTTAAGCCTCATCTGACATAGATTACAAATAGCAACGCTGCGCTCTACTGCACATTTCTTAAAGAACTCCCAGACAACAGACTTCCTGCATGGGTTCTTTGAGACAACAGCGCTCTGCACCGGAGCAGCTCTGACATGTGATGCCTTGGACTGGCTAGTGCTACGGTTGGTCACAGAGGATGTTGTGCCTCGTGTTTGCTGTGCCTCCTCCTCCCCCTCTTCCTCACTTAATTCCTCTGTTCGATCTGGCACCCAGATGGAGTCAGTGACCTCATCATCATTGTCATCTTCACCCCCTATCTCCTCGTCACTGGAGCCAACTTGGCAGTAATGTTGCCCCAGCAGCTGCAGCAGAGTGCCAGTTATTTGTGTGTCATCACTGGCACCCCCTTCCTCTAGGTTGATTATACTCCCTTCCTCAACCTCAGAGATTGAATCAGAGCACTGTACTTGCTGCGCATCCTCAAGCAGCATGTCACTGTCATTGTAGTCAAACAATTCAGCTGACTCCTCCGTGTGTGATAGTGAGGCTATGGCAGAGTAGCTGTGGACATGGAGGCTGCATTAGATGCTTTGGCAGCTGAGGTGGACTGTAAAGCACTAGAAGCCTGGCTGGCAGAGGACTCAGGATGAGGATGGCCTGGTTAGTCAACCCAACAAGTCCTCTGTATGTTGCTGCTGCTTAAGACAGCCAGCACCAGTTAGAAAGGACAAGCGTGCCCCTGCAGAGGATGCACCACGTCCACCACGACCAGAGGCACAGCCTCCCGACACAGGGGCTGCTTGCCCTCTTATCTGTGTCTGGGAGCGTCTGCCTGTCCTTTTTGTTCTTTCAGACATGGTGAGTGATATATACATTAATATATACAGAACTCTGATTCAACTCTGGTATAAAGATTTAAAAAACTCTTGTATAACTCAGTGAGACACACTGATAGCTGGCAGCCAGTGACGAGACACAGATCACCTCAATTCACAAATGTTTTGTAGAAATTTGTGAGCCCCAAAATAATGCGTGGTACAGGATGTGTGACGAGACACAGATCACCTCAATTCACAAATGTTTTAAAGAAAGTTGTAAACCCCCAAAAAAAACTTGCTGGCACAGTGACAAGACACACATCACCTAAATTCCCAGATATTTTGTAGAAATGAGACCCCCCAGTAGCATGGCAGACCGGCAGTAACAAGACACAACTATCTCCTTTGAAATCTCCTCTGAAATGCGTGCAGAATCGGCGCGTGGAAACGTTATATAGTGGGCTGCGGGACTTAGCTCTGTGAGCCCATGATTGGGCAACATTTGCCCAATCAGGACTCGAGCCGTGATTGGCATACTGTTGAACCAGTCTTGCACCAGACCTGTGGTCAGGTGCAAGGCTGTAGCCAATTACAAGCTTCAGGCCAGTGGGAAAATGCATTGTGGTCCATTGTGGTCGAACATGCGGCGAACACCCGGAAATGTTTGGTGTTCGCGATCGACCCGAACTTGGCCTGTTCGATTAGAACTCCGAACCGAACAGCTTATCCCTACTCTCCAGTGCTGTTACTCAGAACAATTGTGTATCTCCTGTCTGCCTTGCTGCAACATCTGAGGTTTTCTATAGTGGCGAAAGATGTGTCACCACTGGTTGGGGATATGTTAATGCATCATGTAAGAAGTATTTTTTTGTTGTATTTATCAGGGAGTTTTGTTTCTACCTATTTTATATACTGTTACTTTGTGCCTCGAACAGTAATCTTTACAGCATCATGACTTGAATCTGTCTATTTAACAATTTTTAAAGACATTGTCCATTTGTGAACAGTGTCATTGGCTGTTAGTTTACTCTCTGGATTACCTTGTGTAATGATTTATATTTCTTACCAGCACGCCTTACTCCACTAAAACTGCAACAGGTGGCTCTGCCGCTAACAACATCTGAATGCCAGAGATACTGGGGAAGCAACATTCTGAGTACCATGATTTGTGCTGGAGCCTCCTCTTGTATGGTAGGTTATGCTAAACATATGTATTGAAATGGTAAAAATGGCAGTTGTGTAACAGATAAAACCAGCGTAAAAGTTAAAAAGGACTCTATAGGAACTGGGATGATTCAATGCAAATTGATTGGTCAGTGACCGCGACCCTCCTTCAGCCTTCTGAGCAGGGTGGAATTAGCTCCCCCAGAAAGCTTAGATAAATGAATCAGCGAGTGCTGATAATTTCTGATGGTTTCTTATCAGGAAGTCTTAAAACTAGCTCATTCACACTGCTAGCCAATGGCTCTCAATGCCCTTATGCTGGTAGTCTTTGGATTGGCTATATGCTCACTTGAGTGCCCACTTTCCCTAGGTCACATGACAGCTTCAGCATGTCAAAAACAGACTGGTGCAAAGGAAACACCTCTTTTTCTTCATGCAGGGACGGTACATCCATTAGGCTAACTAGGCAGTTGCCTAGGACACAACTAGGAAGGGGTGCGCCATTATGAGCAATTGTTATACCCATGGTCACTATGGCAGACATTATGTCTGTTTTGCACTGACGTGGAGCTTGCTGCAGCCCTCTCCTGCTGTTAGCTTCAAGAGCTCTCTAACTGCATACTCACTCTGCCGTCTCACAGCAAGCAAGGCTACCAACCCTTGGTTCCGACCCCGCAAGTTCATAAGACTCATTAAGCTTTAAGGGGCAGAGATAATATTTGATGGGAAACAGTGTGGAGTGGAGGGGCAGCAAGATATATTTTGGCCTAGGATGGCAGAAATCCCTGCACCGGCCCTGTCTTCATGGTGTGCATTGCACTTACTATAAGTTATAAATGGGAGATGTGTGTGAGAAGGATCATTAGGGAATAACGTTTAACCCCTCCACCCTGCTCCTGGTTAAGACAGAGTATGACTTTAAGTGTTTTGTATGAAACTGGAGCCTAGATCATGAGATTCTGCAACTGCCGCTGGAGCACAGGATAACCATGTAACCATAACTTGTGCAGTGTGCGAGATATCAACACCTTTCCCCATCGGGTCTGCTTACCTGTCTGCACAGCGTCATCTAAAATTGAATTTTACCCTGCAGAGAAGAGATGTCTCATTTAGATCCCTGTTTCAGACATTTTAATGCCGAGCAGCCCCAAGCCCCGTGCCAGCTGGATCACTTGCCTCTATTTCCCATGTGAATTACCAATAGTATACTTTCCTAGTTGAATGTTCTGGTGGCTGTTATGTCACCAACCCAGCATCACGACGCTTAGAATATATTTGTCAGGAATGGCATCAGGGTGGCACAGCAGGTATTGGGGTGTCTGAGGCTAAGATGCAGGAATACCATCACTGAATAGATGGAGGAGGGCAAACAGATATAGGGGATATCCAGACAACGTACAAAGGCGTAATCCAATGTTGAATGGTCAAGGGGCGATCCGAGGTCAAAGGGTTGGTGAAGTACAATTGTCGATGGGCAAGCAGAGGGTCACGGTATAGCATATGATCCATAGAACAGGTCTGCACACTATCAGTTATAGCCTCTAATGCTGAGTCAAGGTAGAGAGGGAGGAGGGAACCTTTATTTCTGACAGGGGTGTGGTGTCTGTGCAGTGATTTAACCGCTGTAAGCAGGGGTCAAGTCCTGGGAAAAAAAAAATGAGGGAACTCACCCACGAATTCCACAACCCCTATTACCTGAAGAAAAAATATATATAATCACGAGTATAGCCGGACGAGCCGGTGATACCATTTTTATTGGGTTAACTTTACATTTAAAAGACAAGCTTTCAAGAGTGTAAACTGGAAACTATACTGATCAGTGAAAGTTATCACTACGTACAGGTATACTCGCGATTTTGGCAACTGGACTAACGCGTTTTATATATATATATCCAGGCACAGACCCCCCAGAATTATATACCCAGCACTGGACCCCCAGAATAATATACACGGCACTGGTTATATGGATATATTTTCCCAGTTCACATGGATAATGCTCCCAGGTCTCATGGATAACGCTCCCAGCTCTCATGGATAACGCCCCCAGCTCTCATGGATAACGCCCCCAGCTCTCATGGATAACGCCCCCAGCTCTCATGGATAACGCCCCCAGCTCTCATGGATATATGCCCCAGCTCTCATGGATATATGCCCCAGCTCTCATGGATATATGCCCCAGCTCTCATGGATAATGCCCCAGCTCTCATGGATAATGCCCCAGCTCTCATGGATAATGCCCCAGCTCTCATGGATAGTGCCCCAGCTCTCATGGATAGTGCCCCCAGCTCACCTCTCTGCGACCGCGTGCTTCCTGTTAGAACGGCCGCTGACAGGAAGTGCAGCCGCTCGCCTGGGTTCGATGAAACAGCCAGGCGAGCGGCTCCACTTCCTGTCAGCGGGCCGTTCTAACAGGAAGCACGCGGCCGCCGGCAATGTGCGGCCGCCTGCTCCAGCCTTTCGGGCTCGGGCCACAGCGGGAACGCTGCGTTCCCGCTGTGGGAGAAGTGCGGGAACGCCGTTCCCGCTCGACTCGAACCCTGATTGTAAGTATGGAACACTGAAGACGAGTATGGCCAGCACCTTTTGTGTGCTGCCTGGGTTCAGAATGCAGGCACACTATAGTCAGCAATGGGGATTCTGACAATATTACTGAACGGAGCATGGTAGTGCAGTTACATCTCGCTTATCTCTGATGCTTCAAAAGGCCTTCAAAGACATTAGACACATTGGGCACTATCACCTGGTATGGGCTAAAACACCAACGCTACGTGAGAAATATAGCACTAGCCGCTACAATGTAGCGCTTGATGACCCACCAACAGACCGCCTTCATAGCGGTTGTCAGTGTACAAGATTCATTAGTGCACGCTAGGGAAATGCTAAGAACTGGGCTGAGACCCAGCGCTACTGCAGTTGTGTACAGGATAAAACGTTTTTTTTCCCAGTGCAGAGTGCCTGGCGATACCTATCTTCTTGAAGAAGTATGAAAAAGCTTGAATAAGTATGCACACATCCAGCAAAGAGCCCTCACACCCCTGAATTTTTAAAATCCTCCAAGGTGGCCGTATTATCCATGGTTATATGCAAACATATATTAAGGCTGATGGGCATTTTATGATAAATGCCAGCCAACAGCATGTAGAATCATTACAATGCATTTAATAGATCCAAAAGGAAGGCCATGTAAGCGACAATAATTTCCCTGCTGCAGCATATAAATATGTGTTTCAGGGCAGAATTTATCCATTTGTCCTTTTAACCCCTTAGTGACTGGACGGTTTTACACAAATCCGTCCTTTACTGACTGCTGCTGTTTTTACATTTCTGCGCTGTTCGTGTTTAGGTCAAATTTTCCTCTTACTCGGTTATGCAACCCACACATATTATACACTGTTTTTCCCGCCATTAAATGGACTTTCTAAAAATACCATTATTTCCATCATATCCTATAATTTACTATAAAAAAAATATATGAAATATGATGAAAATAAAATGGTAAAAACACACTTTTTCATAATTTAATCCCCAAAATCTACAACCACCAAAAAAGACCCCAGCTAAAATAGTTTCAAAATTTTGTCCCAATAGAATAGAAATACCCAATTTTTACATGTTTTTGCTCTTTTACCCCTTCACTGCTGAGCCAGTTCACCAATGTGCGCTGAGCTCATTCTGACTGTTTTATGCTCATTATTTTTAAATGACAGCCTAGGTCCTATTTAACTAAACCCCCCTGGACAATTCTTTTTTTTTTTTTAAAAACCCAAATTTAATTTCTTTTAATTTTTTTTTTTTTTTTTACACCAAACCTAGTCATGTTTGGTATCATTGGAAAAGCCATGATCAGGCCTTTCCAATGATGTCCAACATGACCCTCTAGCTGCCAAAGGATCCCCCTATCTCCCCTTGGCAGCTAGGGGGATTAACTGGCCCACTGACATCCTCACACATATGGTGGGGATGTTAGTGGGTGGGGGGTGACCTGGAGGTTTGGCTGACATCCAAGATGTCAGACACCTCCAGGTTTAAATGCGATTCAGCGCCGAATCACGATCCGGCAGCGAAATGTTTAACTTTATTAACCGCTGGAAAGGGAAGGCTCTCCCCTTTCCAGCGGTTCAAAAAGCATCGCTGTATCTTAGAGGACTCCAAAAGGAGCCCACCCCTCCCCTTCATTGATTTCAATGCAGGTGCCGGGGACTGCCTGCTGATGACGTCACCATGCAGCGTGGTGATGTCCTCGTGCTCGCCGGCCCCTCTAAAAAAAGAGGGGCAGGCCTCCCTGCCAGAACTCCGAGGGAGCCAGCGAGGGAGGTAAGTATCGGGCGGGAGGGAGGGTAGGAGCCCGCTGACGTACGATGTACGTCTGCGGGTCTAAGGGAGACCCATGGGCAGGACGTACATGGTACATCAGCGGTCCCTAAGGAGCTAAACATGATCCTAACCCTAATACTCAACTGTTTACATAATACGAATAACCCCCAGCATAAAATGTTTAGAACTAGCCAATATATTAGATTTTGATTACATGCCAATAAAGGATACCTATACAGTGTCTCATAATAGAGCCTACTGCATCTGCAATGGCATTGCTGACCAGATCCATTACAATGGTGTATGGGACCAAGAGAAGATCTGTGCTGCATTCCTTTCACTTGCCTGTTAATTTGGTGCAAGGACCTTTAGTTATTTTGTTTTTGCTTTCAGTCAGTTAACACCAGGGTTGAGCGGTAGGTAAATTTTTTCGATTAGCATCCGTGTAGAAATTAGCCCCGGGACCAAATGATAGAGCACAAGTGATCTCTAGCGTTCCCCATGTTAAGTATAGGATATGGTAAGTACAGTAAGGTTGCGCTATGTTTTGCAAATTACCACACGCTTAGTGATTTTTCTCTGTTGGTAGCGAGAGGCAAAAGATCTGATGGTCCTGCACTAGACTGAATTTAACTGGCGCTAATGCAAAAACATGCTGATGCTAGGGTTAGCTCACACCAGGTGATAGTGCCCCAGGGGTCAAGTAATGAGGGAAAAAAGTAAGGGAATTCACCCAAGAATTCCAATACCTGGAGAAAAAAAAATTATATATATCACACACACACGTATATACAGTCAGGTCCAGAAATATTGGGACAGCGACACAATTCTAACATCTTTGGCTCTATACACCACCACAATGTACTGCTGTAAGTCCTACACTGTTCACCTGAGTTGGATGTACATACCCTCAAACTAAAGCTGACAGTCTGCAGTTAAAGCACATTGTGTTTGCTTCATTCCAACTCCATTGTGGTGGTGTATAGAGCCAAAGATGTTAGAATTGTGTCGATGTCCCATTATTTCTGGACCTGACTGTATATTAGAGGCCAGCCTAAGGACCTCTTTCTAGTTTAGGGCCTGTGTTACTGATGGACATCTCAGATTAGGATCTCTTACTATACCGCTGTTGTTTATTGTGGTGTTTAACCCCCACCATGTAATCTGTATAGATCCCAGTGGCATAACTACAAGGGTCGCACTTGCCTCTGGCATTCCACCACTGGAGGGGGGGCCTGTTAACCCTTTAAGGACCACAGGTCTTTAAAGTCAATGCATTTGTAGCGCTGCTTTAAGATTGTGTTTGCTGCGTTTACTTATTATGGCCACCAGGGGGAGACAGAGGCATAATGGACTATGCTGGACATAAACGGAACTACAATTTCCATCATGTTTTGCGGGAGTACAGGAAGTGGGTGGGAGGAAGAGGAAAGACATCAGCAGCCTCGTGCAGAGGAGAGGCAGAGTGAGCCGAGCGGCGAAAGGTGGTAGACGCACGTGACACTGCCAGGGATCGTGACCAGGCCGGAGTGCAGGCGCTGCCTCGCTGGTGCTGGAGATCGGACGGTGGGCTTGCAGATACCTACCTACGCACCGCTGCGAGTTCTGAGTATAATCTGGTTCCGGCTGGACCCCGAGTGAGGAGAACGCGATGATCCATTGGGAGTGCAGGCGGTAGACTGTTGTACGCAGTGTGGAGATCGGACAAGCAGGGAGCGGATCCAGTGGCACAGAGTCCCAATAAACAGCAGAGAGAAATCCTTGATCGGGTCCTGAACAGATTACCTATTGGATGGGTGAGAGGCCTCCCAGGCCGCAGTTCCAAATTAAAGAAACGCACGCTGCAGCATTGTTTAATTCCACAGGGCCCCAACTTGACTAGTCGAAGATTTGTTTGTTTCATTCGCTTCGCTAGCCAGTTGAATACAGTACCCGGTACCTGAGACCATACACATACACAATTTAGAGCTATCATTCACGGGACTTACACTCCAGAACTGAGGGGGTTAATCTTTTTCTTTTGCCGCTGCGTGTTTTTCCCGCATTACGAAATCCTGTCGTTCATATACCGTATCTACATTATAGATGCCGCTTTATTGGGATCAGTAAAGTATATAATCTATAAAATCCACAACAGTGCTGGTGTATATTTATTCCCTATTGCGGTGAGACTAATCCGAGGTTAATTCAGCGGCTCCTCTGTGAGTGAGCGCTACACGTGGGGGCTCGTTCCGGGATTCCAGTCTCTGTAATAAAACCGCAATTAAAGGGTTAATTATGGATCCAGACACTGCTGCCAAATGATGTGAGGAGCAAAATAGCCAGATAGGGTTAAGTGTAGTTATGGACATTCCTGCAGACACTTGGGCCAAAAATCAGATTCGCCGGGCTGTGACCGTGATGACACCAGATCATCGGGGGTTAATTCTGGACATTAATGCGAACCCAGATACTTCTCACACATATGTTCTTTGAGTGGAGAAAGGGTGTTCCAGTGTGTTTTCAGGGCACGAGCGTGAAGCTGACCGACGAGGTGGAAGTTCAACTGATTCAGCCAAGTGCGCCACGTGGCGATCCCGCGAATGTTCCCGCACCCAGTCCGCTGGTCATGATCGGGCCTGAATTTATAGTGGCTATCGGAGATTTGCTGGCTAAATGTCAAAGAACAAGCCCTCCACACACTAACTTTGGTTATCAACGGTTGAGGAATTTTACAGGAAACGTACCAACTCCGGCGGGAGAAGAAACCTTCAAAGAATGGGTAGAACAGGCGATGCAGGCTCTGGATGAGTGGGATGTCCCTGAAGCGCAGAAGAAGCAAAGAATTACTGAGAGCTTGAAGGGACCTGCATCAGAGGCTGTTTGCACTGCTTTAGATTACCTAAACATATTACAGGAAGTCTTTGGGCGAACAGAAAAGGCTGCTGAGCTCATGTACCAGTATGAACATACTTACCAGCGAAAACATGAGAAAATGACTGAAAATATGAGGCGCCTAGATAAGAAAGGGGCCGAACCGGCCAAAATAGACAAAATCCGAATGCAGCAGATATGGAGGGGCGCTCAACCTCTAGATCCTGTGATGTTACAGCTGAAAACCAGAGAAGGTAACCGAGAATTGAAATACCTGGAACTGATTCGAGCTGTTAGAAAGGAAGAGGCTCTGCCGGAAGAAAAATCCTTAAGGAGAGGAGAAAGAGCTTACGCACAACCCGTGAGGCATAACGAATATTTGCAAACTGAAGAGGATTCGTTAGACACCTATGGATCCGAAGTTGACAGACAAGAGCATCTGTTTGTTCCTATATCCACAGAGAGTGCTGCCAAAGAGTCAACCCTTCCTACATATAGCGAGATACACAAGACCGTTAAGAAGGTGCAAGAAGCTCAAGCTGAACTGAAACAAGCGCACACGGACCTGTGCCGAGCACTTTTGAAGGTGGCAGAGACACAGACCGATATGCATAAGTTCCTCACTGACATGCGGACAACGGGAGTTGCTGTGGAGTCTGGCCAGGGTCCTTCAACCGAGTCACCACGAGCAAGTGCGCCTCCGTCTTCAAAGAAGAGATGTTTCAGTTGTGGGGAAATGGGTCATTTCCGAGCGCAGTGCAAAAACCAAAGGCCTGAAGGAAATAGAGTGGAAGAGTTCCTAAAGGCCTTGGAAGGGCTGCTATCTACCTCACAGGCGGGAAACGCCAGAGGGCCCAAGTGAAGGAGCGAACTAGGTGCCCAATGGTTGAAAGCTGTTCCAAACTTCAAGCCTGTAAGGAGCTGGTTCCGGGGTGGTAGAATTGAGCCCAGTGTGCAATGATATTTGCTGAGAAACGTAGATGTATAAACGAAAAGAGGGTTTATTAGGAAATCATAGAACATAAAAGGCAACAGATGAATATAGAAGGGATCACACTGAATAAACAATAATAACTTTAACTGAAAGCAAGATAAGACAATACTAAACTATACTAAACTAAACTACGACAAAAGAGAAATATATGGAGGCAGAGTGTTTTTGCAGGCAGAGGTTCCTGGGTCTGTAAAGGGTCTTGGCAATGCAGAGCAACGGGCTCTGGGGTTTCTGCAGGATACAGGGTAGCAGATTCTGCGGGAGGATACCGGGCAGCGGATTCTGCGGGATGCAGGTTCTGAGACTTCTGTGTAATACAAGGCAGCGGATTCTGCAGGATGCAGGGCAGGCAGGTTCTGAGACTTCTGTAGGATACAGGCACAGAGGAAGGGAATGCTGGTGGAAACAGAACAGTTAGGGTCTAGATGGATAGAGTAACAAGAGGCAGCTCCCTGTCAGCTTGGCATGCACCAAGACAATGCAGAAGCCTTGTGTCTTGGGAGTGGTCCCTTTTTGTAGAGGGGGAAATCAGGATGCATTAGTCAGCACCTGGTTGCTGGATCAGCCTGGTTGTAGAAGAATTACCAGTCTCCTTACAGTAAACTGGCTTGCTTTTAGGTTTCCTGCGGCGTTGGTGTCCAGGTTCCTGACAAAGCCAGAACTGAAAGGCTGAGAGGGCCCGGACTCTTGTCAACTGCTGAGCCTACTAGGACTGAAAGAGTTACTCCCTTAGTATCCAGTCCCATGTCATGGGGAAACAATGCACACCCAAAACCTACACGAGTCAAGAAGAAGGCCAGGGTACAGCCTTCTGGGTCTAAACCTCCTGCGACTACGACAAAGTTTCCTGACCGGCTGATAGGTCCTTCTCCCATCGTTCCAATCCAAGTGGAGGGAGTCTACACTAAAGCTTTGTTAGACTCAGGGGCTCAAGTGACGTTGATCTAGCGAGACTTCTACGAGAAGCACTTGAAACATATACCTCTACAGAAATTAAAGGACCTTGAGATCTGGGGTATCGGAACGGAGAAGCTTCTCTATGATGGATAACTACAGGTGAAGTTAGAAATTGGATCCGAAGTCATCGGACAGTCTGGAGGTTGTGATGCATTGGCCATTGTGTCTCCTCAGCCTTCAGGGGCCAACAGAAGTTCTATGATAGTGGGGACGAATACTGATCTGGTGAGACATCTGACTCCTATAGTAATGGAAGAAGTTTCCCCCCAGAGGAGTACACCCGATGTTACGTCCGGTCTATCAGCGAATGGCCGAAGAACAGATGGCTCCTGCCAAAGTGGGGTGTTTGTGGAGATTGGGAGGAACAGAGAAGGCTCTGCAATCAGGAGAAGTGGCAAGTTTCCGGGCTTCAGTCAAGTTGAACGGATCACAACCGGGTCCTTATGTGGTACTGGAAACTGATCTCAGTCATGGGAGTGAGGCCGGAGTAGAAGTAATCCGTGAAATAATCTCCACAAGAGCTTTGAAACGGACACGAGGAAGAGTCTCGGTTAGTGTGTGTAATGTGTCTGATTCTCCAGTGATCCTGAAAGCATGAATGCCCTCTCTCCCCTACTGATTTAGGGGGGGGGGAGTGAATAAAGAGATTCCAGCTGAAAGGTTCTATCCTAAAGATGCTCCCATCTCGCCTGAATGGAAGAAACGACTTCAGTCCCAGATCCTAAAATGGAAGGACTTGTTCTCGAAGGATGAGTTCGATGTGGGTTTAGCTAAGAGTACTGAACATCGCATTCGACTACAAGAAGATAAGCCGTTTCGAGAAAGGTCAAGACGAGTTCCGTTGGGAGACTTGGATGATTTACGAGAACAGCTAAATGAACTACAGAGGACTAAGGTGATTCAAGAGTCCAGGAGTCCGTACGCTTCTCCAATAGTGATGGTTCGAAAGAAGAATGGTTCTATCCGTCTATGTATAGACTATCGCACGCTAAATCAGAGAACCGTTCCAGATCAATATGCCACTCCTCGGATAGAAGATGCCCTACAGTGTTTGTCTGGAGCAAAATGGTTTAGTGTACTAGACCTGCGAAGTGGGGATCATCAGATACCAATGCATCCTGAGGACAAAGAAGACTGCGTTCATCTGCCCACTGGGGTTCTCTGAGTTCAACAGAAAGCCTCAAGGCCTTACGGGGGCTCACGCCACGTTCCAATGGTTAATGGAGAAGGCAGTCGGGGACATGAACCGGATTGAAATGTTGGTGTATCTAGATGATATTGTGTTCGGGAAGACTCTGGAGGAACATGAGCAGCGGTTGGAAAAGGTCTTGAAGCGGCTCCACGAAGAGGGGTTG
Source organism: Leptobrachium leishanense (assembly GCA_009667805.1). Taxonomy (NCBI): domain Eukaryota; kingdom Metazoa; phylum Chordata; class Amphibia; order Anura; family Megophryidae; genus Leptobrachium; species Leptobrachium leishanense. The sequence continues at coordinate 48,106,752 of CM019072.1, forward strand.
AAACTGTCCCTAGAGAAGTGTCAATTTTGTCTACCTTCCATTACGTACCTGGGATATGTTGTTGCGACAGATCCTCGAAAGTTGGAAGCCGTAGCTTCCTGGCCTAGACCCCGAAATGTTACTGAACTTAGATCTTTCCTGGGGTTCTGCTCATATTACCGAAGAGTTGTAGGAGGATTTGCGAAGATAGCTCAACCCTTGAATAAGCTCCTACAGAAGGAAGACGTGGAAGAAGGCTCCAAGGCCTCTGATCAATGTTCGTCGGCTCAAGGGCAAAGGAAAGCTCGAGAATCCATCCAAGAAGAATGGACTAATCAATGTGAAAGTGCCTTCATGAAGTTGAAAGAGTCTAGCTTGAGCTCCCGTCCTGGCTTACGCTGATCCTCATAAGCCATACGAATTGCATGTGGATGCCAGCAGAGAAGGTCTAGGGGGAGTCCTATACCAGGAATATGGTGGATTGTTGAGGCCTGTAGCGTATGTGAGCCGAAGCCTTACGCCTTCAGAGAAGAACTATCCCACCCACAAATTAGAGTTCCTAGCCTTGAAGTGAGCGGTAGTGGACAAGCTGAAAGATTATCTGTATGGAGCTGAATTTGTGATAAAGATTGACAACAATCCTCTTACGTATGTCCTTACTACTGCGAAACTGGATGCAACGGGACATTGGTGGTTGGCCGCTCTGTCAGGGTTTCGGTTCAGCCTTAAGTATCGCCCTGGAGTGAATAACCGAGATGCAGATGGTTTGTCGAGAAGGCCCTACACTACAGAATGGACTCAGCTGACTCCAGATGGGGTGCAAGCCTTGTGTCAAGGGGCAGAGCGCCGTGTCAAGGGAGTAGTTGAAGCAGAAGCTATAGGAGTTATGGCTGCGGCTGTTCCAGAGTTTTACTGTAATCCTACACAGCTGAGGATGGAAGTTTGCCTACTTTTTCGAAACAGGACCTGAGAGCCGATCAGGCTAGAGATCCTCTGATTGCGTTAACAGTGAAGGCCATAAACGCGAACCAAAGGGAAATTCTACTGACAAATTCCCCAGAAGGAGCCCGATTGGTATACAAAGAATGGGAACGGTTGAAGATGTTGGATGGGGTGGTCTACCGAAGGGGCCCCTCGAACAATGCTGAAGAGACACAACAGTTGTTCCTTCCCACCAAACACAGAGAGGGTGTGCGGAGATCATTACACGATGACCATGGACATTTGGGTGCAGAGAGAACTTTTAAGCTGGTGCGAGACAGATTTTATTGGCCCTGTATGAGATCTGAAGTTGAAAGTTACTGCCATTCGTGTCTGAGGTGTATTCAGAGAAAGACCCTACCAACTCGAACTGCTCCAATGAGCCACCTGCAAAGTCAAGGACCTATGGATTTGGTGTGCATTGATTTCCTGTGCTTAGAGCCGGATGCTAGTGGGCAGGGAAATATTCTAGTAGTGACTGATCATTTCACCCGTTATGCCCAAGCGTTCTCTACTAAAGATCAACATGCTCCTACAGTGGCAAAGGTTTTGATGGAAAAGTTTTTTGTTCATTATGGCCTACCAAGGAAAATCCACTCGGATCAGGGCAGAGACTTTGAGAGTCGGCTTGTTGGGCAATTGCTGGAACTGTTAGGAATTCAGAAGACCCAAACCACTCCATATCACCCTCAAGGTGCAGCCCAACCAGAAAGATTTAATCGCACGCTGTTAAATATGTTGGGGACACTGTCAAACAGAGAGAAGTAGAATTGGAGTCAATAGGAGTGACGCTATATGCTGGATGCTATCTCTTGATCAGACGACTGTGGCCTCTCATAAAAATTATGTGGACTGACTTCGGAAGAATTTGGCTTCTGCGTTTGAACGGGCCCGTTTGACCTCAGGAAGCAGAGAACTGGGGAATAAGCGAAACTATGACTTGAGAGTTCGTATACAGGATCTACAACCCGGTGATAGAGTTTTGTTGAACTTGGGTGTTTCTGCAAGGCATAAGCTGGCGGATAGATGGAGTTCTGAAGTTTACATTGTCTGCAAGCAACTGCCGGGTCTGCCAGTTTACCAAATCCGACCAGATGGAAAGGCCGGGCCTCTTAAAAACTGGCACCGAAATCATCTGTTGCCTTTGAGAGAAGCTGTAAGAATACCAGTAGGAGACAAACTTTCTTTGCCGAACCCACCTGTTCCACGCTCGATCCTGTTACTCGGTCTCAACAGACACGGGTTGTTGAAGAAAGTGAAGGGAACAGTGAGGAAAGAAGTTTTTGTCTGGACTGGGTGCGCTCACCTGAGCCTGAAGAAGTCATCCCAGTTTCTGAACGGTGGGAAAGTAACCTGAGGCTCCTGAATTCCGATTGGAAGTTCCTGAGACTTTGGAAGTTCCTGTAGTTCCAGAAGACGTGTCCATAGATTATAGTTCTATGCCTTCACTGGAAGCCTCATATTCAGAAGAGGTGTCTGCTCCAGTTGTGGATGAGAGAGTTGAGCCCGTACATGTGGCACTTCAACCCGAATAGGAGACGATTGAACCGGAGTCTAAACGTTCTATCCAACACCCTCAGAGACTCACCTACGATTCACTGGGACATAGCACTGAAGAGGCTGTTACCACAGTGCGAAGGTTGCCTGAAGTGTCTGCTATGCTAGCTGAGGTAGTCAGGAGCAGGAGTCAACTTGAGGATGTATATCTGACCCATTATATGTTTGCTACTGAGCCTGAATATATTGCTTAATGTAAATGCTGAAATGTCATGTAACTGTTACATTTCCTTGGGAGAGACCCAAGAGTTCAAGGGGGGGGGTGTAGCGCTGCTTTAAGATTGTGTTTGCTGCGTTTACTTATTATGGCCACCAGGGGGAGACAGAGGCATAATGGACTATGCTGGACATAAACGGAACTACAATTTCCATCATGCTTTGCGGGAGTACAGGAAGTGGGTGGGAGGAGGTAAGACATCAGCAGCCTCGTGCAGAGGAGAGGCAGAGTGAGCCGAGCGCCAAAAGGTGGAGGATGCACGTGACACTGCCAGGGATCGTGACCAGGCCGGAGTGCAGGCGCTGCCTCGCTGGTGCTGGAGATCGGGACGGTGGGCTTGCAGACTACTGGGCTACGCAGTGTGGAGATCGGACAAGCAGGGAGCGGATCCGGTGGCACAGAGTCCCAGTAAACAGCGGAGAGAAATCCTTGATCGGGTCCTGAACAGATTACCTATTGGATGGGTGAGAGGCCTCCCAGGCCGCAGTTCCAAATTAAAGAAACGCACGCTGCAGCATTGTTTAATTCCACAGGGCCCCAACTTGACTAGTCGAAGAATTGTTTGTTTCATTCGCTGGCCAGTTGAATACAGTACCCGGGTACCTGAGACCATACACAATTTAGAGCTATCATTCACGGGACTTACACTCCAGAACTGAGGGGGTTAATCTTTTTCTTTTGCCGCCGCGTGTTTTTCCCGCATTACGAAATCCTGTCGTTCATATACCGTATCTACATTATATATGCCGCTTTATTGGGATCAGTAAAGTATATAATCTATAAAATCCACAACAGTGCTGGTGTATATTTATTCCCTAGTGCGGTGAGACTAACCCGAGGTTCATTCAGAGGCTCCTCCGGGAGTGAGCGCTACACATTTCTGACTGAACAGTTCTGTCATTGGTCCTTAAGGGGTTAATTAGGCAGCAGGGGCCTTGTTATTTTTCTTCTGGCTATCCATCATGAGTCTGACACTTCCTGGTTTCTCATTACAGGTCTGGTGGGGACTTGCTTGTGATCGCTCAAGTGTGATGTGTCCCTATCGGTCTCTTGAAGCAAAGTAGTTCTTCTGCACACTGTTTTTATAAAATAATCACAAAAAGGGTGCTCATCTGCAAGAAGGACTCACCAAGCAGGGCCGGCACTGCCGCTAGGCCAGCTAGGTGGGCGCCTAGAGCGTAGTGTCCGCCTAGGGTGCAGCCGGCCCGACCAGTTAAAAAAAAAAAAAAAAAAATTGGCCACAGAGCAGCCTGGGGCGGCCGCGTGTTGCAGCTAGCCCCAATATGTGCCGGCGTCGCCGCAGGCGTCAAGGAGAGGGAGGCGCGGATTTGATGCTTCCAGCACCAAGTCCACACCTCTGTCTCCTTGACGCCAGCATGTATTGGGACTGGCTATGACTACGAGGAGGTGGTGGAAGACGGCGCTGGAGCAGCAAACATCCATGTGTGAGCATGTGGGCAGATACCCATGTGCTGAGCCCGGGGGCACATACCCATGTGTGAGCCCGGGGGCACATACCCATGTGTGAGCCCGGGGGCACATACCCATGTGTAAGCCGGGGGGCAAATACCCATGTGTGAGCCTCGGGGCAAATACCCACGTGTGAGCCTCGGGGCAAATATCCATGTGTGAGCCTCGGGGCAAATATCCATGAGTGAGCCTCGGGGCAAATATCCATGAGTGAGCTGGGGCAATATATCCATGCCATGTGTGAGCTGGGGCAATATCTCCATGTGTGAGTTGGGGCAATATCTCCATGTGTGAGTTGGGGCAATATCTCCATGTGTGAGCTGGGGCAATATACCCATGTGTGAGCTGGGGCAATATACCCATGTGTGAGCTGGGGCAATATACCCATGTGAGAGCGGGGGGCAAATATACCCATGTGAGCTTTCCTTTTTTGGGGGGGGTGCAAGTAGCTGGTCTTGCCTAGGGCACAAAATAGTCTAGCACCGGCCCTGTCACCAAGGTCCTACAAATGTGTAACTAAACCACAATAAATCAAGAGGGTACGACCATGAAATAATATACCAAAAGTATAATAAAAAAATCTTTAAATAAATACAAAAATATATAATGTCAGTAACAAGAGTAAAGTATCACAAATGTTACATAAAGTTACAGTACACAATATGCAGTATATAGTAAGGCGGCCCCACAGGCTCAGCAAAAATAAACACAAGAAAAACCAAATAGCTGAACCATATGAAATATGCAATAATAGGGAAAGCACAATGAAAAGCAGCCAAAACATAAAGTGGATCAGTAAAAACTCGTGAAAGCCAAGACAAGGCACCCAAACGTTTTGGCGATCTATCGCCTAGTATCCCTATTATATATGCATTAGCTATGGAATTTAATGTTATGGTAATAATATAATATAATAGGGATACTAGGCGATAGGTTCTAGTATTATTAGGTTTGAAAACCAGCAATTTTTGGATAGTGCAGGAGACAGGTATTTTTGCAATTTTGTTTTAGTAAAAATGAAAAACTCTCACTGGGGGAGCCTTTATGAATTCTTGCACTGGGACCCTGAGGTTTCTGGTTACACCTCTGGGTTACGTATAGTACACATAAGGGCTCCCAACACTATGGGCACTATTACAAAGTGCCTGCTAAAACATGGATGCTAAGGTGGTAAATCTGCGCCTGCAGGTTCCCCCTTAGCATGCCTGTTCTAGCTCCATATTGAGGGCAGGTGCTGATTCAGCAGCCTGCCCTGCAATGCAGAGCTAACCTGCTGGATGCAGGAGGCAGTGCTGAGGCACCACCAAGAATATTCCCTCCTGGAGTCCATATGACTCCATGGAGGCTTGTGTTGCTGGGTTAGCTGACCTGCAGAATCTCGCCTCTCGCGAGATCCTGCAGGTCCGTGGACTGATCGCAGAAGGAGACTGCTCCCGGAAGCCAGAACCAGCAGATTGGGTCACCGTTCTTGTCACAGGATGAGAGGTATTTTGATTTATTTTGGGGGGGGGAGGAGGTTTCAGCTGGTGCTGATTCCGCAGAAGTGGCATCCGTTAGCACGAGCTTCTAGCTGTGGTTAACTTTAACATTTCTGTAAACCGCAGCGGGGCAGTAATTAGCGTTAGGACTTTAATGCTAATTACTCTTTGCGGTCCCCATGTTAAGCATAGGGACTGCAAAGTACAGTAAGCTCCCGGAAGTGAGCGCAGTCTCCAATGCGCTAATGACTTTTTTAACCCGTTAGTGTTTGGATTGTACTATGGGCGGCCTGAACTAGGGCCGCTTAATGCTCACATAGCTGAGCGCTAACATTAGTATTAAGATTGTAATACTGCCCTAAACTGTGCGACTCAGGTGGGTTATTATTTCTCTCAAGACTTATCCCTATTAAAGTAAATTTGCTTATTTAAAATATCCAGCCGTATTTTGGATTAGAGATAAAAATACAGACTATAATTCTTAAACTCTTTGGATTGAGAATTTTGTACATGCTTTAAAGAATAAATGGCAATTCCATATACAGTGCCTCATACAGTTGTAAGAAAAAGTATGTGAACCCTTTGGGATTACGTGGAGTTTTGCATGAATTGGTCATAAAATGTGCTCTGATCTTCATCGTAGTCACAACAACTTGAAAAACACAGTCTGCTTAAAATAATACAACAAACATTATATGTTTTCATGTGTTTATTGAACATAACATGTAAACATTCACAGTGCAGGGTGGAAAAAGTATGTGAACCCCTAGCCTAATGACTTCTCCAAGAGCTAATTGGAGCCAGGAGTGAGCCAACCTTGAGTCCAATCAGTGTGATATTATTGGATGTGTTGCTGAAAGCTGTCCTGCCCTTTAAAAACACACACCAGTTTTGGGTTTACTGGTTTCAAGAAGCACTGCCTGATGTGAACCATGCCTCACAGAAAAAGAGCTCTCAGAAGACCTACGATCAAGAATTGTTGACTTGCACGAAGCTGGAAAGGGTTACAAAAGTATCTCCAAAAGCCTTGGTGTTCATATGTCCACGGTAAGACAGACTGTCTACAAATGGAGAAAGTTCAGCACTGTTGCTACTCTCCCTAAGCGTGGTCGAACTGTAAAGATGACTGCAAGAGCACAGCGCAGAATGCTTAATGAGGTAAAGAATAATCCTAGAGTGTCAGCTAAAGACTTACAGAAATCTCTGGCACATGCTAACATTTTTGTTGACACATCTACAATAAGGAAAACATTAAACAAGAATGGAGTACATGGGAGGACACCACGGAGGAAGCCATTGCTGTCCAAAAAGAATATTCAAGCACGCTTGAAGTTTGCAAAAGAGCACCTGGATGTTCCACAGCATTACTGGCAAAATATTCTGTGGACAAAATGAAACCAAAATTGAGTTGTTTGGAAAAAAAAAAACACACAACACTATGTGTGGAGAAAAAAGGCACAGCACACCAACATCAAAACCTCACCCCCACTGTAAAACATGGCAGAGGGAGCATCATGGTTTGGGGCTGCTTTGCTGCCTCAGAGCCTGGACGGATTGTTGTCATTGATGTTAAAATTAATTCCAGAGTTTATCAAAACATTATGCAGGAAAACTCAAGACCATCTGTTCGCCAACTGAAGCTCCGCAGAGGATGGGTGATGCAACAGGACAATGACCCAAAGCATACAAGTAATTCAACAAAAGAATGGCTTCAACAAAACAAAATATGCCTTCTGTAGTGGTCCAGTCAGAGTCCTGACCTCAACCCGATTGAAATCCTGTGGCATGACCTTAAGAGAGCGATTCACACCAGACATCCCAAGAATATTGCTACACTGAAACAGTTTTGTGAAGAGGAGTGGTCCAAAATTACGCCAGATCATTGTGCAGGTCTGATCTGCAACTACAGGAAACGTTTGGTTGAGGTTATTGCTGCCAAAGGAGGGTCAACCAGTTATTAAGTCCAAAGGTTCACATACTTTTTCCACCCTGCACTGTGAATGTTTACATGTTCTGTTCAATAAAAACATGAAGACATACTGTATAATGTTTGTGTTGTATTATTTTAAGCAGACTGTGTTTTTCAAATTGTTGTGACTTAGATGAAGATCAGAGCACATTTTATGACCAATTCATGCAAAACTCCACGTAATCCCAAAGGGTTCACATACTTTTTTCTTGCAACTGTACATAGTAATGTGACAGAGATATTTGTGAAAGTCAATGTGCCAAAATACAAAAAGAAAAATTCAGTTTTTTTTTACTTTGGTTAAAATTGTGTATTTCTTTAGAAAGTGAAGTAACGCGTTATCCATTTCTGTTTTTTTATGTACCACATTAAATATACTCAGGTCTATTCACTAAAAGGTAAATCTCAGGAGAATTGGCAGGAGACATTAACAATCTAGATCAAATAGCTGATTTGGAAAGTGAGATAAGGCTAGTGTCAGACGAGTGTCTTTGGAGAGCGGAAGGAACGTCTGTGAGAGTGGACGTTCCTTCCACTCGACACCCGTTTGGCCACCTCGCTGAGTGCACTCAGCGCTGCAAAGCGCGATCCTACTATGGAGGATCGCGCTTTGCAGCTCCATCAACGCGCGTCCTAGAGCTTTGACAGAGAGACTTGGATAATGAATGCTTGTTGCGCGCGCATTTAGTGTGCGCGCACGAGCATGCACAAGCACGTGACAGGCCCCGTTGCAGCGTCACAATGCTGCGACAGACGGTGGTAAGCACGTCAGTATGGGCACACATAGCGCGCTCGTCTGACGCCAGCCTTAATGGGAGAATTTTTCTGGTTTGACTATTTTGACCTAGAATTTTCACTTCTCTTGCCGGTTATGAGTATCACCTTTAGTCATAGATGTTCAGATTAAAAAATGTTGAAAATGAAGGTGCTGCAAATTACTGAAATCTGTATTAAAATTTGTACTTTTGTAATTTTTATACAATATGACATAACCTATACACAGCGATGATAACATTTAAATCTGCTGCGGAGAAAAAATATGATTTGTCTGAGTTCTACAATAAGACATAACTTCAAATAGGGGTAAATGGGATGAGCAAAATACAGGCAAAATGAGCTAAGCACACAGTGTGACATGGCTTAGCAGTGAAGAAGTTAAAAATTCTTCGCTCAAGACACAGAAATCCATCATCACTAGTCCATTGTTAACTAGTCATATAGCATTTCACACAAATGAAAAGAAATTTCATTTCACACAAATGTAAGAAATTACAGTTAAGATAACAGGAAAAAAGTGTGTGACAAAATCTTGTAAGCAGACTTTGTCAATACAAACAATGTAAATAACGTATTTGTTCTGACAAAATCTGCAAACCAGATAAAGCTAGGGAAAACATCTTATACATGGGATCAAGGCTTAAAAGTATATCGAACAAGCAAATATGGGGTATAGCGCTCCACGTTTATGAATTTACCTCCAATGAAATCCTCCTGTATTGTCATATTGTGCTGTTGGTGGGAACTGCACAGTGATCCGTTTTTGATTGATCGCCCTTAACCGAAACTTTTATTGTTTCCCTTAAAAGTATACTGAAATGCATGCCATATAACAGAGTATAGATAGACCAGTAGCAAAGCAATTGTAACTAGCATGAACTTGGAAGGACTGAAAATTCAAGGGGTCCCCGGGCAATAGGAAATCACAGGGTCCCTTGTGATACACCCTCCCACAACCATGCGCACACATTTATGTTATATAATTTATTTCTCTACGTCATTTTAAAAATAACTCTTTATTAACCCCATAGAGCCCGGGCAGTTTTATGAAAATCCGTCCTTTAGTGCCCGCTGCTGTTTTTACGTTTCTGCGCTGTTTGTGTTTAGGTCAAATCTTCCTCTTACTCATTTATGCAACCCACACATATTATATACCGTTTTTCTCGCCATTAAATGGACTTTCTAAAAATACCTTAATTTCCATCATATCTTATAATCCTATATAATAAAAAACAGTTTGTAATGTCTGTCGCCGTCAAGCGCTGAGTGCGCATGCTCGACGGACATTACAAACTAGGTTGCGAGCTGGCCGTTAAAACAATGCACAATGACGGAAAAAAAATGCCTGAAAACCTCCCGCACCCTGAAAACCTCCCACACCCTGCAAACCTCCCACCCACACCCCCTGCAAACCTCCCACCCACACCCTGCAAACATCACACACCCTGCAAACATCACACACCCTGCAAAACTCGTACACACACCCTTCAAACCTACCACACAACCTGCAAACCTCCCACCCACACACCCTGCAAACCTCCCACACACCCTGCAAACCTCCCATACACACACCCTTCAAACCTACCACACACACACCCTTCAAACCTACCACACACACACACCCTTCAAACCTACCACACACACACCCTTCAAACCTACCACACACACACCCTTCAAACCTACCACACACCCTTCAAACCACACACACACCCTTCAAACCTACCACACAACCTGCAAACCTCCCACCCACACACCCTGCAAACCTCCCACACACCCTTCAAACCTCCCACACACCCTGCAAACCTCCAACACACACACACCCTTCAAACCTCCCACACACACACACACACCCTTCAAACCTACCACACACACACCCTTCAAACCTACCACACACCCTGCAAACCTCCCACACACACACACCCTTCAAACCTCCCACACACACACACCCTTCAAACCTACCACACACACACCCTTCAAACCTACCACACACACACCCTTCAAACCTACCACACACCCTTCAAACCTACCACACACACCCTTCAAACCTCACACACACCCTGCAAACCTCACACACACCCTTCAAACCTACCACACACCCTGCAAACCTCCCACACACACCCTGAAAAACTTGTACACACACCCTTCAAACCTACCACACACCCTGCAAACCTCACACACACCCTGCAAACCTCCCACACCCTGCAAACCACACACACACCCTGCAAACACCCCCACTCCCTGCAAACCTCAAACACACCCTAACCTCAAACATCCACACCACCTGCAAACCTCACACACCCCGCAAAACCTACCACACACACCTTGCAAACCTCACACACCACCTCCTGCAACCCCCCACACACACAACCTCCTGCAAACCCCTACACACACACACACACATCACCTCCTTCAAACCTCCCCTACACACAAATACAAACCTCCCCTACACACACACACACCTCCTGCAAACCCCCTACACACGCACCTCCTGCACCCCCCCACACACGCACCTCCTGCACCCCCCCACACGCACCTCCTGCACCCCCCCACACGCACCTCCTGCACCCCCCCACATGCACCTCCTGCACCCCCCCACACACAAGCCTTCTGCAAACCCCCACACACACACGCCTCCTGCAACCCCCCCACACACACGCACCTCCCCCCCACACACACGCGCCTCCTGCAACCCCACCCCACACGCCTCCTGCAACCCCCCCACACACGCCTCCTGCAACCCCCCCACACACACGCCTCCTGCAACCCCCACACACGCCTCCTGCAACCCACACACACGCCTCCTGCAACCCACACACACGCCTCCTGCAACCCCCACACACACGCCTCCTGCAACCCCCACACACACCTCCTGCAACCCCCCACACACATGCCTCCTGCAACCCCACACACACACGCCTCCTGCAACCCCCACACACACGCCTCCTGCAACCCCCACACACACACGCCTCCTGCAACCCCCACACACACACACGCCTCCTGCAACCCCCACACACATGCCTCCTGCAACCCCCACACACACACACGCCTCCTGCAACCCCCCCCCACACACGCCTCCTGCAACCCCCACACACACCTCCTGCAACCCCCACACACACCTCCTGCAACCCCCACACACACACGCCTCCTGCAACCCCCACACACGCCTCCTGCAACCCCCACCACACACACGCCTCCTGCAACCCCCACACACAAACGCCTCCTGCAACCCCCACACACACGCCTCCTGCAACCCCCCACACACGCCTCCTGCAACCCCACACACGCCTCCTGCAACCCCCCACACACGCCTCCTGCAACCCCCCCACACATGCCTCCTGCAACCCCCACACACACCTCCTGCAACCCCCACACACACCTCCTGCAACCCCCACACACACCTCCTGCAACCCCCACACACACACGCCTCCTGCAACCCCCACACACACGCCTCCTGCAACCCCCACACACACGCCTCCTGCAACCCCACACACACACACACGCCTCCTGCAACCCCCACACACACGCCTCCTGCAACCCCCACACACACGCCTCCTGCAACCCCCACACACACGCCTTCTGCAACCTCCACACACACGCCTCCTGCAACCCCCACACACACGCCTCCTGCAACCCCCACACACGCCTCCTGCAACCACACACACACACACGCCTCCTGCAACCCCCACACACACACACACACGCCTCCTGCAACCCCCACACACACACACGCCTCCTGCAACCCCCACACACACACACGCCTCCTGCAACCCCCACACAAACACACGCCTCCTGCAACCCACACACACACACACCTCCTGCAACCCCCACACACACACACGCCTCCTGCAACCCCCACACACACACACGCCTCATGCAACCCCCACACACACACACGCCTCCTGCAACCCCCACACACACACACGCCTCCTGCAACCCCCACACACACACGCCTCCTGATGGGATCCACCCTAAATTATTAAAAGCTCAGTGGTGTAATAGCAAAACAGTTAACGGGAGTCGTCCCAGAAGACTGGAAATTAGCAAATGTTGTGCCCATTTACAAGAAGGGTAGTAGGGAGGAATCAGGGAACTATAGGCCAGTTAGTCTTATGTCAGTAGTGGGGAAATTAATGGAAACTATGTTAAAGGAAAGGATTGTTGAACATCTAAAAACACATAGATTACAGGATCAGAAACAACATGGGTTTACCTCAGGGAGATCATGCCAAACTAATCTTATTGATTTTTTTGATTGGGTAACAAAAATAATAGACACAGGTGGTGCAGTAGACATTGCTTATTTAGATTTCAGTAAGGCTTTTGATACTGTTCTGCATAGAAGGCTTATCAATAAATTGCAATCTTTGAGCTTGGATTCCAATATTGTTGAATGGATTAGGCAGTGGCTGAGTGACAGGCAACAGAGGGTTGTGGTAAATGGAGTTTATTCGGCGCAAGGTCTTGTTACCAGTGGGGTACCTCAGGGGTCAGTACTTGGACCCATTCTCTTTAATATTTTTATTAGTGATATTGCAGAAGGTATTAATGGTAAAGTATGTCTTTTTGCTGATGATACAAAGATTTGCAACAGGGTTGACGTTCCTGAAGGGATCAGCCAAATGATAAATGATTTAGGTAAACTAAAACTGAAGTGGAAATAGGCTGAAAGACGGCCGCCATTGTACACAGGCGGCCATCTTGTTCAGAATATTGGTTCACTTGTATATAAATAGACAGGTTTGTAGCTGAGACTAGAATGAGGTATACGTAGAAACTTAGGAATGCGTTTAGATTAGCAGAAAAGCAATTAAAGTTTTATGAAAGATCTCTGTCTGTTCCTGGCACGGAGGAGAAAAGCGACTCCAAGGTCGGTGGGGCCCGC
>CM019072.1:49467661-49730318 GCA_009667805.1 Leptobrachium leishanense
GAATTACAATCCTCACGGCTTTTTTCTTCCGATCAATTGCGTACACAAACAGGACGCGCCCAAATGCACACGCAGTACCGTCTCACGCAAAAATCTTTGCGCGCGCTGTTGTTTTTCACGATTCAGCCAATCAGAATTAAGAACCACACCTATCTCACGTTAATAAATTGCGCCTGCCACAGTCAATCTGTGACTGTGTCTGTTCTATTTTTAGGCAGTTACAGTGTCCCGGGTGGTTGGTGATTTTGGTGAGCATACAGAAAGCGATAGAGAGAGAGAGAGAGAGAGGAGATATTAGTGCAGGAGCAGGTTCATTTGCATGTCTTCACACATACATCACATAGATCTACATTACACATAATCACACACACACCCATACATTACTAAGCAGCACACATCATTACACGTAAATACACATTACACAGTCACCCATACACCCATACAACACCAAACAGCACAAATATACTTGTCATAACCCCTATCCTACCCCCTATTGTATCCATTTTGTCGCCCTAACTCAGTGTATTCCCCATTGTATCTGTGTGTCACTGTTTGTCATGGAGGGTGCAGGGAGAGGAGATGGAGGGAGGAGGGGTGTTGAGCAGCACGAGGTGAGGAGAGGTAGAGAGGTGTCAGGGCGTAGGAGTCAGAGCGATAGGACACCTTGTCAGAGTGACAGGACACGTTTGCAGGGTGTCAGCAGGCGTGGAGATGGAGATTGCACACGTGGAGGTAGCAGAAGGCCTGCAGAGCATAGCAGTGGTAGGAGTGGAGAGCGTAGCAGTGTCAGGAGTGGAGAGCGTAGCCATGATAGGAGTGGAGAGTATAGCAGTGGTGCCAGGGCTGTGAGTCCTGAGAGGGTCACCTGTGGAGAGGAGGAGAGACGTAGCACTGAGAGCAAGGGGAGTGAAGATGCTAGGCCAGGCCCATCTAGCCAAGGAACAGGTGTTGCGCAAGGGACAGGACAGGGAGTCAGAAGGCAGACACACTCCAGGACACAGGTATCAGAAGGGGCCTCATCGCAGCGTATCCGCAAGGAGCACTACACGCTTGAGGAGAAAAATGTCCTGATAGGGGAATACATGGCAAGGGCACAGCGGCTGTATGACAAGGCAATTACTGAACACCACCGTCAAAGGCTGTGGAGGGAAATTCGAGAAGCTGTGTGTGCGCTGGGGAGGAACCGCTCCATGGAATCAATAAAGCACCGGTACCAGGACTGTAAGCAGGAGCTGAAGGCAAAGCTGGCCAGTGAACTACGTAAAGTGAGGCTGACTGGGGGTGGAACGCCGTACGTCTATGTGTACGCGCAGTGGGAGGAGCAGTTGAGGGAAAGGCTGAGTTCAACCGGCGTGGAAGGGTTCCCTGGCGTCCACACTCAGGCAGAGGACACATCCACAGAGCATGAGTATAGCTTACATCCAGACTATTTCATGTGTCAAATGTGATTCAGGTTTTTATACAGCCAAATAGAGTATGCTGATGTTTGGACTACATATCCCATGATGCCCTGTCACCCAATTGCTACACAGTGCATTATGGGTCTTGTAGTGCAAAACTATTAGAAGGTGCAGGATGCATGAAACTCTAAAAGAGACAATAATACGAAGATGTAGTCCTGTTTCTAGTTGATAAGGGGGAATTGCAAGAACAGAGCGGATATAACTGTGATTTAAAATGAGGTCAAAGATGTTGAGGCAAGACAGGGTTAAAATGTGTATTTGGTTAGTGTGGGGGGATGCGTCTCATGCATTGTAGATATCAGTAGGGCCCTATACAATGGTCTAATGCAGGGGTCAGAAAACCTGGCTCCCTGATGTTTTGGGAAATACATATCCCATGATGCTCAGTCACCCGTTAAGCTGACAGAGCCACATGGGAATTGTAGTTCCCAAAACATCAGGGAGCCAAGTGTGCTGACCCCTGGTCTAATGGCCAGCTGTGCACGGCCCACTCATTGTTGTTGAGCCTTGATTGAGTTGATGGCACGGCCTGTCCGTGGCTGTGCACCATATCTGTGCCAATAGCACACATCTCCTTGATGGTCACAGTGTCAAAGTCAGTGACACGTCTCAATGACTTCACATCTGAAAGGTCAACGCTAGTGATGCATACAATGTATTGAAATATGAAACCGACTCAGGTTCCTCATGAGTGGAAATGATTACAAACAGCATGTAAATAGCGAAAAAAAAGAGAAAAGGAATTTTAATTCATAATGGTGTGTTTTGAATTCATTCTCATGTGTGTTGAACGTAATTGCATGTGGGTTTCAATAAGAATTAAAGCCATAATCTGCTCTGTATACAATATTGATTGTGCACTGTGCTGTACTGTATACAGCGCAGATTATGGCTTTAATTTGCAGGCGGGGGCATTCTTAGGGGGAACATGTGCCAATTTTCACAGGGACAACATTTATTTATTCATGCTGATGCGCAGGTCACGTACAGTGGTGCCCTGCAACATGTAGAATCCAGACACATCTGGTGCAAAATCCAAAAGCAAATAGCGGGGACCGGCCCTTGTTGTACATCACCAGTAACATTGGGCTGCATCACGTGAGCACACCCTTGTATACTAAAATGCAGTGTACTGGTGTGACAGCATGATTCAATAACATGTGTCCCAGTGCAACATAGCCGATAGTAACAACACATTCTACAGATCTCTATACCTCTCCTTGACACGTGTAAAAGGAAAGTAGACACGGATTCAAATTTATTTGCATCTGAAATCATGCTGGCACCTGTGTCCGACACTTTAATGTTTTGCTATTGATTGGACATACATTCAACAGTGTATTGAGCATTGCACTCATGTCATCCTGTCCTCTCTCTTCACAGATAGAATACCTGATGACCTGTCCCCACCCAAACCTCATCACCTGCCCCCCCCCCGATTCACCATTGGTACCTCAGTGAACAGTCACTGTCTGACTTCCTGGAGGAGGAGGACATATTCGGTGTACAGCAAATGTCCCCTCCAGCATCATCACAGGTACCAAAAACAAAATAGTATAGTGTGAAAAACCCAAGGCTAAGAACTACAGCTCACAGCACTCTCCACAAACCATGTGCTTAACATAGATACAGGTAAAACAATAGAAGCATGCAGTATAAATACAACCTTGCAAAGGTCAGTATTCTTTGGTGGAGAATAGATGATCAAGGTGACAAAATCCTTGGAGTACTGTTATAGCTGACTGTACTATACCTGTGCTATCACTTTAACTAGTGGCTCCGCCCCAGGATGACACAGGTCAGAGGGCACGGCAGCCATCTTCAGGAGTCAGTTAGTGTGATGCAGTTATGAAGGCAGATGCATGATCCTGTGTTCCTGTAGTTATCCAAGCCTGTATATAACAGTAAATGTCCTGCAATAAAGCAATGGTGAACCTGACAGCCCAGCCTCATATCTGAACAAGCAGAGAGCATAACAGTGGCGACGAGAATGAGATTTATAAAGCCCTGCTCAGCCTGAAAAAAAAAACAGGGATTGAAAGCCAGATAAAACACACTGCCATCCAGCAGCATGAACATGGCACTGATAGGCACATTAACTGAGTTTGATGGAGAGAAAACTTCCTGGAGCTCCTGGGCTGAGAGATTAGAGCAGTACTTCAGTGCTAACACCATAGCCCCTGAGAGACAGGTTGCAGTGTTTCTCACAGCCGTGGGGGCTAACACATATGACACTCTAAGAGACCTTCTGTTCCCTGAGAAACCAGCAAGCAAGGCTCTACAGGAACTCCTGAAACTATTAGAGGATCACTTTCAGCCAAAACCGCTGGAAATTGCAGAAAGATTTCAATTTTATCAACGGCAGCAGCAGCCGGGCGAAGATATTAAAGCCTATGTGGTGGCCCTTCGCAAATTGGCCTCCACCTGTTCATTTGGGGAGTACCTACCGACAGCTTTGAGGGACAAGTTTGTCCTGGGACTGAATAGTGAAACGATTCAAAGGAAACCTCTGACAGAAAAGGGACTCACCCTTACAAGCGCAGTTGAGATAGCATCAGTCATGGAGATGGCTGTCAGGGATACGGAGGAATTGCACCCTCAGATTCAAAAAGAAGGGGTGAAAGAGGACGTTTTCAGAACCGCAGTTGCTACAGCCAACTGGAGATACAGACCCAAACCCACGCCAGCTTGTAGCATCACAAGTACAATAACTAGAAGAGCAGAACATACAGGAGCATCATAGCATATAACTGTGTAAAAATTTATTACAGGGGGCGTGGCCGGAATGACGAGTAAGCTGACTGTGTGAACGCTGAGCTCCCAGGCCCCAGTGCTCAGATTGTCATTTCGGGGCAGAAATAACAGCGATGACACAGCGGAAAAAGACACTTGCTACCCCAGGACTCTCAGGGACTGCGGGGACCCAACGCCGATCCTCCATCCTACCGTTTTTGGGGGATTCGTCTCAGCTGCGGACCTCCGGTAAGAGATCCAAGATGGCGCCCGGCAACTCGGATCAGGAGGCCTCCCCGCCCCACTTGGATGCAGCGCCACGTGGGAGTGATATGGAGCATGAGCTGCGGGCCTTACTACAGAGCTTGCCGACTAAAGAGGATTTGGCTGCGCAGTTTACCCAAATGGAGTGCAATTTTAATAATAAATTTGACGAACTAGGGTCTGATTTGAAGCAATTGGAAGGCCGCGTGGTGGACTTGGAAGAGGACAGAGACGCGCTGTATTCACATGTGGAACGTTTAAATGATCAAATGCTAACGCAAGCTAAACAGTTGGCCACGCTGCATAGACACCTGGATGATGTCGATAATAGGGGCAGACGCAATAATCTTCGCATAAAGGGTTACCCGGAGGCAGACTCTGGCAAGGAAGATGTTAAGGAGCTATTCCGTGGTCTGTTTAATGATTTACTGGGTCGTCCTGGAGAGGAGTTGCTGGTTCTGGATAGAGCACACCGAGCGCTGAGGCCGAGGGGATCGCAAAGCGACGCACCTCAAGATATCATATGTTGCTTGCAAGATTTTACGTTGAAGGAGGAAATTCTTCGAGCAGCGCGCAAGACTGCTGAAATTAAAGTGGATGGTCACGTGATACTTTTCTTTCAAGATGTCTCATGGACCACTTTACAGGCAAGGAGGGCCCCGAAACTGCTGACTGAAGCTCTTCGGGAGCCTGATATTCGCTATCGCTGGGGTTCTCATAGTTGTTACTTCTTCTCATTCTATCACATACAGACTTTGCTTGTTTTTCCATTTGAAACAAAAGATAAAATTATAAAAAGCAAATTCAAGTTACTAAATAAACTGCACTTTTATTTCAAGTGAGACAAAATTAATTTTAATTTTAAACCTACTCCATGGTGCATATTTTAAATTTTTCTGAAAATTTCCAATTTTTCCAGAAAAAACAGGGAAAAAACTTTTTTTTCCCATGGCTTCAAAATTTCCGGAAATTTTACATCTCGAAGTAGGGTGCATGGACGCTGTGGACAAGATGGAGCAAGAAATGTAGTTCATGTGAAGTTTTGATGGGTGGAGCAGTGAGCAGGGAGGAGACGGGGAATATTCAGGAAGTGAGAGCTGAAGCTGAGGGGCGTCGCCAGAGAAGATGAAATGACAGAGTTTAACCCTTTCCATGCGGTGGACGCACTCAGCTGAGCGCGTCCTCCCTTTGCAGCGGCGATCGTCCGGGATTCCGGATGTCAGTCCATCATCGATGTCAGTCCAGCCTCTGGGACCCCGGCGGGCACGATAGACGTCATCGCGCATGCGCGATGACGTCTATTTCAGGCACCCCCCCGCCATTACAGGGAAGGTGCCCTCCCCATCCGTGCGGGCCATCGGCTGAAGACAGGTACCGCTTGGAAGGGCACAGCCTGCCCTTCCAAGCGGTGGATGTCTTTAACCCCTAGGGGGCTGGATCGCGATATGGCGCTAACATGCCAAGGAAATCCCCTGATGGAGATAGGGTATTCCTTTGAACCCTGATATCTCCAGAACCGTGGCAGCTAGGGGGTCATGGAGCATTGCCTTTCGAATGATACCCAACTTGACCAGGTATTAAGTAAAAAAAATAAAAAATAAACTTTTTTTGTGTGTTGTTTTTATTAATGCAGCAATATTGTTCACATTTCAATTATAATGTGAACAATGATGCTGCATTAATGATTTTTTTCTATGGGGTGCGTTTGCTGAAAATCACGTAATTCCCCCCAAAAAATGTAACAAGTCCCCATTTCTAATTTTTGTACAAGTGCACCCCCTAGAAAATATAACCGCAAATGTTCATGTGATAAAGTGTGAGAAAAAAAACACTTTACACGCTGCAGATGATTAAAAATTCTAATTTTATTGCATTTTTTGTTATACTATACAAGCAGGACATGTCGTATACATATAATAATGATATATTCTGAATCTGCCGAGTCTGCCGGAAAGAACGATATATAATACTAGTTGTAAAGCCTGCCCAGAGGGCAGTCTATTGTGGATATACTGCCCCTGCTCATGTATACTGCCCCAGCTCGTGGATACTGCCCCAGCTCGTGGATATTGCCCCAGCACGTGGATACTGCCCAGCACGTGGATATTGCCCCAGCACGTGGATATTGCCCCAGCACGTGGATATTGCCCCAGCTCGTGGATATTGCCCCAGCACGTGGATACTGCCCCAGCACGTGGATACTGCCCCAGCACGTGGATACTGCCCCAGCACGTGGATATTGCCCCAGCACGTGGATATTGCCCCAGCACGTGGATACTGCCCCAGCTCGTGGATACTGCCCTAGCACGTGGATATTGCCCCAGCACGTGGATATTGCCCCAGCTCGTGGATACTGCCCCAGCTCGTGGATACTGCCCTAGCACGTGGATATTGCCCCAGCACGTGGATGGATACTGCCCCAGCACCTGGATATTGCCCCAGCTCGTGGATACTGCCCCAGCTCCTGGATATTGCCCCAGCACGTGGATACTGCCCCAGCACGTGGATATTGACCCAGCACGTGGATATTGCCCCAGCACGTGGATACTGCCCCAGCACGTGGATACTGCCCCAGCACGTGATATTGCCCCAGCTCGTGGATACTGCCCCAGCACGTGGATACTGCCCAGCACATGGATATTGCCCCAGCACGTGGATTGATACTGCCCCAGCACGTGGATACTGCCCCAGCACGTGGATACTGCCCCAGCACGTGGATACTGCCCCAGCACGTGGATGGATACTGCCCCAGAACGTGGATACTGCCCAGCACGTGGATACTGCCCCAGCACGTGGATACTGCCCCAGCACGTGGATGGATACTGCCCAGCACGTGGATACTGCCCCAGCACGTGGATACTGCCCCAGCTCGTGGATACTGCCCAAGCTCGTGGATACTGCCCAAGCACGTGGATACTGCCCCAGCACGTGGATACTGCCCCAGCACGTGGATACTGCCCCAGCACGTGGATATTGCCCCAGCACGTGGATATTGCCCCAGCACGTGGATACTGCCCCAGCTCGTGGATACTGCCCTAGCACGTGGATATTGCCCCAGCACGTGGATATTGCCCCAGCTCGTGGATACTGCCCCAGCTCGTGGATACTGCCCTAGCACGTGGATATTGCCCCAGCACGTGGATGGATACTGCCCCAGCACGTGGATATTGCCCCAGCTCGTGGATACTGCCCCAGCTCCTGGATATTGCCCCAGCACGTGGATACTGACCCAGCACGTGGATATTGCCCCAGCACGTGGATATTGCCCCAGCACGTGGATATTGCCCCAGCACGTGGATACTGCCCCAGCACGTGGATACTGCCCAGCACGTGGATACTGCCCCAGCACGTGGATACTGCCCCAGCACGTGGATATTGCCCCAGCACGTGGATACTGCCCCAGCACGTGGATACTGCCCCAGCACATGGATATTGCCCCAGCACGTGGATTGATACTGCCCCAGCACGTGGATACTGCCCCAGCACGTGGATACTGCCCCAGCACGTGGATGGATACTGCCCCAGCACGTGGATACTGCCCAAGCACGTGGATACTGCCCAAGCACGTGGATACTGCCCCAGCACGTGGATACTGCCCCAGCTCGTGGATACTGCACCAGCACGTGGATACTGCCCCAGCACGTGGATACTGCCCCAGCTCGTGGATACTGCCCCAGCATGTGGATATCGCCCCCCGCTCGTGGATATGGCCCCCCCGCTCGTGGATATGGCCCCCCCGCTCGTGGATATACTCACCTACATCGGCCCTTAGCTCCTCCAGCGATGGCGGTCCCGCGTCCCGCTTCCAGCGTCCTCTCTCGCTCCGTTGGTCGCCGGGATGACGTCACGAAAGCCTTTGACCCCCCGGGGTCAAAGGCTTTCGTGACGTCATTCCGGTGAACAACGGAGCGAGAGAGGACGCTGGAAGCGGGACCGCCATCGCTGGAGGAGCTAAGGGCCGATGTAGGTGAGTATGTGTAGGCAACATCCCCCTACATTGGCCCGGAGCCTCAGCGGTGGCTGTCGTAGGCTGCTCGGCCGGCCTCCAGGCTTAGGCGAGCCCCCGGCTCGGCTGGGCCTGTAGGCCCAAGCCAAGCCGGGGGCTCGCCTGAGCCTGGAGGCCGGCCGAGCAGCCTGCGACAGCCGGAGGACAGTCACCGCTGGAGCTCAGGGCTAATGTAGGTGAGTATGTGCTCTCCACACCCACCCTGCTTACTCGGCCGGTATCCAAGCTTAGGCGAGCCCCCGGCTTGGGCCTAGAGGCCCAGCAGAGCCGGGGACTCGCCTGAGCATGGAGGCCGGTCGAGTTGCATGCTCGGCCGTCCTCCAGGCTCAGGTGAGTCCCTGGCTCGGCTGGGCCTCTAGGCCCAAGCCAAGCCGGGGGCTCGCCTGAGCCTGGATGCCGACCAAGCTTAGGCGAGCCCCCGGCTTGGCGTGGGCCTAGAGGCCCAGCCGAGCCGGGGACTCGCCTGAGCCTGGAGGACGCCCGAGCATGCAACTCGACCGGCCTCCATGCTCAGGCGAGTCCCCGGCTCGGCAGGGCCTCTAGGCCCAAGCCAAGCCGGGGGCTCGCCTAAGCTTGGATACCGGCCGAGCAAGCAGGGTGTGTGTGTGTGTGTAGAGCACATACTCACCTACATCGGCCTCGAGTCCTCCACCGGTTCCACACATACTCACCGACATCGGCCCTTAGCTCCTCCAGCGATGGCGGTCCCGCTTGCAGCATCCTCTCTCCGTTGCTCGCCAGGATGACGTCACGAAAGCCTTTGACCCCCCGGGGTCAAAGGCTTTCGTGACGTCATTCCGGCGAGCAACGGAGAGAGGATGCTGCAAGCGGGACCGCCATCGCTGGAGGAGCTAAGGGCCGATGTCGGTGAGTATGTGTTAGGCAACATCGGCCCTGAGCTCCAGCGGTGACCTCCTCCGGCCGAGCAGGCTGCTCGGCCGGCCTCTACGCTTAGGCGAGTCCCCGGCTCGGCTGGGCCTGTAGGCCCAAGCCAAGCCGGGGGCTCGCCTAAGCCTAAAGGCCCGCCGAGCAGCCAGCGGCAGCTGGAGGAGGTCTCCGCTGGAGCTCAGGGCCGATTTTGGGGTGTGTTTGTTTGGAACTTCGGCCCCGTTCCTCCAGCGGTGACCTTCTCCGGCTGCTGCTGGCTGCTCGGCGGGCCTCTAGGCTTAGGCGAGTCCCCGGCTCGGCTGGGCCTGTAGGCCCAAACCGAGCCGGGGGCTCGCCTAAGCCTAGAGGGCCGCCGAGCAGCCAGCGGCAGCCGGAGGAGGTCTCGCTGGAGCTCAGGGCCGATTTTGGGGTGTATTTGTTTGGGAACTTCGGCCCCGATCCTCCAGCGGTGACCTTCTCCGGCTGCCGCTGGCTGCTCGGCGGGCCTCTAGGCTTAGGCGAGTCCCCGGCTCGGCTGGGCCTGTAGGCCCAAACCGAGCCGGGGGCTCGCCTAAGCCTAGAGGCCCGCCGAGCAGCCAGCGGCAGCCGGAGGAGGTCTCCGCTGGAGCTCAGGGCCGATTTTGGGGTGTATTTGTTTGGGAACTTCGGCCCCGATCCTCCAGCGGTGACCTTCTCCGGCTGCCGCTGGCTGCTCGGCGGGCCTCTAGGCTTAGGCGAGTCCCCGGCTCAGCTGGGCCTGTAGGCCCAAACCGAGCCGGGGGCTCGCCTAAGCCTAGAGGGCCGCCGAGCAGCCAGCGGCAGCCGGAGGAGGTCTCCGCTGGAGTTCAGGGCGGATTTTGGGGTGTATTTGTTTGGGAACTTCGGCCCCGATCCTCCAGCGGTGACCTTCTCCGGCTGCCGCTGGCTGCTCGGCGGGCCTCTAGGCTTAGGTGAGTCCCCGGCTCGGCTGGGCCTGTAGGCCCAAACCGAGCCGGGGGCTCGCCTAAGCCTAGAGGGCCGCCGAGCAGCCAGCGGCAGCCGGAGGAGGTCTCCGCTGGAGCTCAGGGCCGATTTTGGGGTGTGTTTGTTTGGGAACTTCGGCCCCGATCCTCCAGCGGTGACCTTCTCCGGCTGCTGCTGGCTGCTCGGCGGGCCTCTAGGCTTAGGCGAGTCCCCGGCTCGGCTGGGCCTGTAGGCCCAAACCGAGCCGGGGGCTCGCCTAAGCCTAGAGGGCCGCCGAGCAGCCAGCGGCAGCCGGAGGAGGTCTCCGCTGGAGCTCAGGGCCGATTTTGGGGTGTATTTGTTTGGGAACTTCGGCCCCGATCCTCCAGCGGTGACCTTCTCCGGCTGCCGCTGGGTGCTCGGCGGGCCTCTAGGCTTAGGCGAGTCCCCGGCTCGGCTGGGCCTGTAGGCCCAAACCGAGCCGGGGGCTCGCCTGAGCCTGGAGGCCCGCCGGCAGCCGGAGGACGGTCACCGCTGGAGGATCGGGGCATCTGGCCGTGTAAACACACGGGTAGCTGCGCGCGGCTCGTGCCGTTTTTTTTTTTTTTTTTTTTTCACGCGGCCGGCACGCGCAGCTACCTGTGTGTTCTAACGGCCGCTTTCAAATGTCCGTCGCGCATGCGCAGTAGGGTTTTGGCGACGGACAGTTTTTAGCTTATCCTTTTATAGTATAGATGTCTGGGCCATATAATAAAATGTGGCTTCAAATCGCGTTTAAACATGATGAGCGAAAGCGGTAAAAATGAGCTCAGCACACAGGCGTGAAATGCCTCAGCAGTGAAGGGGTTAAATGTCAATTAAAAAAAATATTTCTAGATATGCATATCCCTTTAAGGGACCAGTATATATAATTTCTCCTAAATTTTCAAACTGTTATTCCTTCTTAATCTTGTGTTAAGTGTAGATAGTAGGAATAAGAATAAAACTTGTTTGTTCGATAGATAGATGGTAGCAGATTGAGTAATCCAAACATTTTAGTACTGCCACCACAATATGTTCTTATGTTTTATTACCTACTTGCAGTGATGAGCTTGTAACACTAATCGTGAATATATAACGTGTACATATGCTACTTAATTTTAGTGTCAATACAAGACTAGAGAAACACCTGTTTAGTGAATATAATTTTACTGGGAATTCAATGGAAAAACAACTCATTTTTATCAAAAGGTCATGAGATAGCGCTCTAAAATTGACACTGCTATCATTTGAAGATTGGACCCAAGAACTGATTGGTAGCTTAAGGGTATAAAAAACACTAACCACGCTCTGGTATTGAAATTACAGAACGCTAACATCATGGCTATCCTTTGGCTCTTGGCTTGTATCACCCTTGTTGGAAGCACCTATGGTAATATTCTTCCTGCCATCATGCCAATTCTAATGGCAATCACATCTCTTGCACCTGATGAATGATTAGAGCCTTTTTTTTACATAACCTACCTTTTCTGTTTTAAAGGCTGTGGTGTCCCAGCAATTCGTCCAGTTATTTCTGGATATGCCAGGATTGTGAATGGTGAAGATGCGGTATCTGGATCCTGGCCATGGCAAGTGTCTTTGCAGGTACAGTCAACCCTCTATGAATAACTTACTAGTTATATATAAATATCTTTATTAACAAACTAGGAAGAGAGCACTCCAGCTAACACATTCAAAGACTCCAACGGCAGCTTATACATTTAAAGATTTCATCAAATTTTAACCCTTCAAAGCTCCCAACAACTCTTACTCCTTTCAGGATTACAACAGTTCTTAACTCATTCAAGACTTTTTATAGATTTAAAACCCTAAACTCTATTGAAAATGGTGGTAATTTAGTTCACGATATATGGCCATAAATTGCTTAAGTCGATCAACAATCGCCAATGTATTCCACCTTTTGACAGGTCCTATCATTATCACCTAATGACTGCTATTATTGGATCAACTCACTTACCAAGGACTGAATCCTTTCTGGAGCTCCCTGAAGTTCAAGGTTAAAGAGATCCTGTGGGTGGGACACCTGTGACAGGGAGGTGTGCTTACCTAAGGGGTGTGAGCCATTTTCATACAGATATATATATATAAATAAAAATGCCGTGCACTCCTGCTATGCATGTATATGGTTGCTCGGTGCCTGCCGTCTGGCTTCCCGTTATGTAAAACACTTCAAAGATGAGGGCGGCACTCCGAGTCTGCTGTGTAGTTTTTTATTACTCCATATAGGTCAATGTTTAAACCCTGACCGGGGTTTTCTTCAGGACATTAATAAAAAACTACACAGCAGACTCGGAGTGCCCCTATCATCTTTGAAGTGTTATATATATATATATATATCTTTTGTGGACAATATTGCATTCATCCTCAACATATTGTCATAACGTATTTTAAGAGTCTTTTTACAATTTTTAAGGGTGGACAGGGAAAATTTTTTTTTTAATAATGCTGCAACCAGGGCTTACGTTACCATAGAAACCAATAATCAATTTTAAATACATTTTAAAATTATACTTACTTGAATATTAAACTAATTATACTGGACATTCGATTGAATTAAACAGCCATTTTAACAAACCTTTAAGTTTCCTTTTTTTGTCATTTTGACAACTGGTTTCTGTCACTGAGAGATTTCTCTTACTATATTCACACATGGTTTTTATCATTTGTTCCTCCATCACAGAAATACTGGCATCCCACATAGTGCAGTATCACTTGTAGATCTATACAACAATCTTGCATTTTTGCTTTTTACATACAGGATTTCACTGGTTTCCATTTCTGTGGTGGTTCTCTGATCAACAGTCTGTGGGTTGTTACTGCTGCTCACTGCGGTGTCACGTGAGTACTACATATCTGTTTAGTATTATAGTTATTCAATTAATACAAGAAGATTCATGTTTGTATGTAATATATATATATATATATATACTTTTAATCTCACTTTTTTGCGCTCCACCAAAATGTATATGCTTATTGATTTATCCTAGGGTCAAGCATCAAATAGCAACCAGTTACATTCTAGCTCCTGCTGATGAGGGTAAATGAGCCCGAAACAGCTGTACAGAAGTGATTGTGTCTGGTTGCATAATCTGGACTTTGCTAAAAAAAAAAAAAAAAAGCCCATTTAATATGGCATGGCATTGGTCAAGGTGGGTTTTGTGTTATTCCAGAACCTAGATGCAAAAAAACTGAGATGTTGTGGACTTAATTTGCATATCCTACCCAGAGTTCTTTGCTGCATATGGGGAATGTAGCACATGAGCTCTGTAAGCAGTTCTCTGAATTGCTGGGATGTGTAAATGTCCTCTGCAACTATAAACAATATGGGCAGTATTACAATGTTGGTGCTAACTTAACCAGAGCTGTTGTAAACTTAAAACCGCCATAGGCTATAATGGCTCTGGTAAGTTTACAACAGCTCTGGTTAAGTTAGTACCAACTATGTAATATGTAATATATAATCACCAGAGAACTGTAGTGCATAGTGAAACTGTATTTAACTAACATTACATTTAAAAGACAAGCTTTCAAGAAGCTCTTCTTCAGGCCTGGAAGCTATACTGAGCAAAATTATTATATATATATATATATTATTTTTAATTTAATATTTTTTATATAAAAATATTACTTGTAAAACTGCTTAATTATACTCTGCATGAAACTTTGCACATATATGTAGATATTTAAATTCTGTGAATAAACTTCCAGGATAAAATTGTAAAGCTGTGAAACAGAAAACATTATATGATATACAGAATGCTGGAAATTCTGTCACTTCAGTAAGGAATACATTTATGTTATTCTTTGTCCATATCCTTACTGGTCCTTTAGGGACTGATTCCAATATCACATTTGTCATGTTTACCACCCTCTCTTTGTTCTGGCAGAATTTAGGAACACCTCAACTGAAAACGTTTAAGGGAAATATTTTTGTGTTCTGTGGGCACTGTGCTATCATGTACTGCAGGGTTTCCCAAACCTGTCCTCAGGACCTGCTGACATGCCAGGTTTGACAGATATCTGAAGCACAGCATAGGTGAAATAATTTTCTTCTCCGTGATTGCAGTATTCAGTCTGCATGTCCCCAATGCAAAATCTGGTTTGGTTGAGGGTCCCGAGGACAGGTTTGTGAAACACTGATGTACAGCATACTCCTGCTACTAGTAGGCACTGGATGAGGGTTTGAAATAAAGAGCCTCACCCACTCTCTACTTATACCTTTTAAATTAGTATGAAGTGAGTTTCTGTCAGTTCACTGCTAACACTGAACTTTAGAGCTGTCTCGGATGGTTCAAATGTTGGTAAAGAGAAGACAAACGTGTTTACAATACTCCTTTTACCCCTGATTAGGGGCTAATCAGTTGTCAATGACCAGGTAAGTAGTCATCACTGCTTTGCAGCTGCCTTTCCCCTAAACTCAGGAAGGTTGCCATGCTGGCAATGTGCAAGACGGGACGAGGCTTGGGTGATTCTGTTCAGAACGTATACAAATTCAGCCAAATAGCGTAGATTTTGGAAATTTAAAACCATCAGAATTCTTAGCTGATCTGAATCAATCCGACAGCCGACATAAAAATTCTGAATTGATCTGAATATAACTGGATCAATTCAGATTGATTTTATTAATCTGCCATGTGCAATGCAAATTCCTAATTGTAAAAAAAAAGCAGAAATGGTAATCCTTTATCTAACACTAAACCTAAATCAAGCATAAATTATTAACCCTAGCCTTAAAAGGAATTCTATTTCACAAATTTTATGAAACTACCTGATATCGGATTGGTCCGACATTTTGGGATCAATCTGAATAAAAAAAATTTAATCCACGATATTTGTATTCTGAAAGTTTTGATCAGTATGATAAGTTTACAGAACGAGCCAAGAATTACATATGGAATAAATGCATTATTGCTTCTACTCAGTTTAGGAGAAGGGCCCTTTAAATATTAGATTTTGTTCTGAAATTAGTAAAATAGTGTTTTTTACATTAACATACATTTTATCGGAACATTTCTTTTAATGATTTTTTAAATCAATTATGATCTCAATGTCTGCAAATGTTTGTCTTCTATGTAGAACTTCTCATCGTGTTGTTTTGGGTGTATTTGATCGTTCTTCCACCAGTGAAGCCACTCAGACAAAAACTATTACCAGGGTAAGTTGCGAATACATCCAGTATTTGAAAAATGTAATCAATTATACTGTACTAGGTGGAAAGCCTGCCCAGAGGGCAGTCTATTGTTAAGTGAAGCAGCTTACATGGATATATATATTGCCTCCAGCTCACATGGATATATTTGCCCCCGATCACATGGGTATATTTTCCCCTGCTCACATGGGTATATTTGCCCCCAGCTCACATGGGTATAATTGCCCCCAGCTCACATGGGTATATTTGCTCCCAGCTCACATGGGTATATTTGCCCCAGCAAACATGGGTATAAGTGCCCACAGCTCACATGGGTATAAGTGCCCCAGCTCACATGGGTATAATTGCCCCAGCTCACATGGGTAAAATTGCCCCCAGCTCACATGGGTAAAATTGCCCCCCGCTCACATGGGTATATTTGCCCCAGATCACATGGGTAAAATTGACCCCAGCTCACATGGGTATATTTGCCCCCAGCTCACATGGGTATATTTGCACCCAGCAAACATGGGTATAAGTGCCCCCAGCTCCCATGGGTATAAGTGTCCCCAGCTCCCATGGGTATATTTGCCCCAGCTCCCATGGGTATATTTGCCCCCAGCTCACATGGGTATATTTGCCCCCAGCAAAGTCCCCTATTACGCTCCTGGCGTTAAAACGCGAGCGCAGGGGAGGAAAAACTGCGCCCGCAGTTTCCCCCCTTGTGCCTGTGTTTTAATGCCAGATTACAATGCAGGCGCAAAAAATGCTGCCTGCATTGTTAGCGAGCATTAAAAAATCAGGATGCGCGCAGCAGTGCTGAGCGCAGCCGCACGCATCCTCTCAATGGAGTCCATAGGAGTCCATTGAGCTCTCCTCTGCCGGTCACGTGACCAGCCGGATCTCGCATCGCGAGATCCGGCCGGTCGGCGTAGAGATATGCAGGGAAAGATGGAGGGGACTTTTTCCCCCGTCTTTCCCTGTTCCCACCGGCCGGAGGAGGTGACCGGAGCCGTGGTCCTCGCCGCGGCACAGAGGGTAAGTATGGGATTTTTTATTTTTATTTTTAAGCTGGTGTTAACGGATTCTGCACCAGCGGAATCCGTTAACACCACGTCCTGGCTCTGGTTAACTTTTCGTTGACCAGAGCCAGGCATTATTCAGCGTTGGTACTTTGTAATCCAGCGCTGATTAACGCTTTGCGCTCCCCATGTTGGCCCATATTACATACTTGGTGCTAACTTTTAACCAGAGCTGTTGTAAACTTACCAGAGCCATTATAGCCTATGGAGCTGTTAAGTTAACAACAGCTCTGGTTAAGTTAGCACCAAGTATCTAATATGGCTCGTTAAGTATAGGGAGCGCAAAGTGCAGTGACCTCGCGCTGAACAGCGCGAGGTCCCAAACGCAAACGGGTTTTTTAATTGCTTGGATTGTATTATGCGGCAGATACCGTAGCTAACGGTAGCGCTCACGCAGGTTAGCTTGAAGAATGTAATAGGGGCCAAACATGGGTATATTTGCCCCAGCTCACACAGCTCACATGGGTATAATTGCCCCCAGCTCACATGGGTATAATTGCCTCCAGCTCACATGGGTATAATTTCCCCAGCTCCCATGGGTATAAGTGCCCCCAGCTCCCATGGGTTCAGGGGGTCCCTGCTCAGACGCTGGATGCACGCGCAGCCTCTACCTGTCGGCCGCGTGCGCATCCAGGAGAACAGGATGCGCATGCAGCAGCCGGGTAGAGGCTGCGCGCGCATCCTGTAGAGCCGGATGCACTCGCAGCAAACGGCGATAGGCTATGCGCACATCCTGGTCTACTAAATGCGCACGCAGCCCATAACCGTCTGCTGCGAGCGCATCTGGCTCTACAGGATGCGCGCGCAGGCTTTACCCGGCTGCTGCGTGTGCATCCTGTAACCGCCGCGGCATGCACACAGTTGGCACGGGCCGCGGCGGTTGCATACGTGCGCCGCCAACCGCCGCTGGTTGCGCGTGCATGCGCAGTACAGGCTTGGCGACGGATACGCCAAGCCTTACTGCTTTATGTTATACATTTCATAGATCCATTCTAAAAATGATACAATAGATTAAAATTAAGTTCTTATATCTTGTAAAGATATCACACATAATACCATCAAGAGTTTTTTTTCCCCTTAAGCTTTCCCCCCTTAAATTCAGCTTTCACTGTTGCAAATTTCAATGCTATCAATTTTGAAAAGAATTTTCTTCGAAAACCTAAATCAGAAAATATAATCATAGTACAAATTAAGAGAGACAAGAAAATGTTCCATAATATAGATGAGAGTCTCCCCAAGTAATGTCAGCTCACAACATACAAGTGGCATGTGCTCAAATGAGCAAAAGCCCCATAGTCATCAAAACGCATACTGGATGATGTTAAATGCACCCTGCTGAGGGTTCAGGGAGGTATTTGTATGCTGGGAAACACAATGAACCAAAATAATCTTTGTTTTATTCCAGGATTAGGAAGATGTTAGTGCTCACATATACTGATTGCTTCATTTTATGTCCATTTTATTTTAGTATTTGCGTGTGTGATTTAATACATTTAGGCAATAGCAGTCTGACGTAACAAATTCTGTCCATGGATCCTCCAATTTTTAAGATCTGATCCTTCTCAACTGTATAAGTTTAAGTGAGGTGTTACCAGTTGTATTCTCCAACACATTTAAAGGAGCCTCTATATATAGGCTCCGGAAATGAGTGGTCTTCCAGGGAGGGGAGGTTAGAAGTTTGCATGCCTTAAAGACGCTGCACAACTAGTCTTTTCTTTCACTGTGTTTGCATTTTATGCATATAAGCATATGATCTAGATCCATAGAGGACGACTTATGAGATGGTCCAGGACCCAAATAATATAAATATTGTTTTTCTGTAAACTTAACCACACATTGTAATGGTTGATTAATGAATATTTTATTTTATACATGGCGCAAACACTTTTTGTGTAAACCGACATAACCATATTATATAAGGGGAGTCGGAAGATTATGTTTTACTCAATTTGTATAATTTCCTCCAATTCCCTGCTTTAAAATCCATTTATAAACACCTTTCAGCATTTGATATTTTTTTCAGAAATTGGCAGATCAATAAATTCGAATTGGATCAGTATTCTCAATATTTCCATAGAAAAGTATAGCTGCAGGAGCTGATATTCGACCTATTTTTTATCAGGAATCAAAATGCTGGTGAGCCTGTATTTGAATCTCCTGAAATGAAAATGGTAGAAAATTATCTGAAAAAGGCATCGATTTTGGCAAACGGGCAAAATTAAATAGAGCCATAGGAGTATATAAGTATTATATATCATCATGGAAAGCCGACTAGATACCACTCTGAAGATGCCACCAGCGAGTGTCCTTGGGCCCTAATGATATGGATGCGCCTACCACACAAAATCTCATAGATTGTTAGTTCCCTTGGGAACAGGGACCCCCTGAATTAGGTCATCATCCATGTGTGGTATTACAATGTATCAACCCCTTGTACACTGATCTTGTAAAGTGCTGCAGAATTTTTGGCACTGTATAAATAAAGGATAATGATAATTATATATAAAAATGTTGCAAACCATATTTGTTCAGTCAAACAAAACATTAAATGAGTGCTACAAATTATAATTAATTTCTAATTCATTCAAAGTTTGAAAGAAATACCTGTATTTGTTTGAGGTTTCTCATAATAGCTCTAATGTTTACGTATAATGGTAACATTATAACATTAATTTCTAAAAAAAAAAAAGAAATTATAACTTCAATTTTATTTCTTTTTTGCACCAGGTTTTCAGACATCCCAGCTACAGCTCCATAACCATCAACAATGACATTACTCTGATTAAACTCTCCAGTGCTGTTACTCAGAACAATCGTGTATCTCCTGTCTGCCTTGCTGCAACATCTGACGCTTTCAATGGTGGCGAAAGATGTGTCACCACTGGTTGGGGATATGTTGATGCATCATGTAAGAAGTACTTAAAATTTGCGCCCAAACAGCAATCATTACAGCAGCATTACTTAAAAATGTCTGTTGAATGACTTTTAAATACCATAACCATTGGTAAACAATATCATTGACAGTGTTTATTTATTTAGTTTAGTCGTTGGATTACTTTGTATAATAATTTGTATTTCTTACCAGCACGCCTTACTCCACTAAAACTGCAACAGGTGGCTCTGCCTCTTCTAACAACATCTGAATGCCAGAGATACTGGGGAAGCAACATTCTGAGTACCATGATCTGTGCTGGAGCTGCTGGAGCCTCCTCTTGTATGGTATGTTATGCTAACCATTTCTATTGTAATGGTAATATATCAGACTAGTTTAATTCAAACTATTTAAAAGAAGTTTAAATGTGAAAGGGATACTCTAGCCACTAGGACCATTCAATACAAATAGCATATCACAGTGACCTACGTTCCTGCAACCTATGCTGGTGCACAGACTTACAGAATAAACTTAAGAATGTTCAGCACAAGAAACACCATGGGCCAGATCACATACGGAACGTTAAGCAAAGCACTTGAACTGTGCAGGATAAAGGCTGGCTGGTGTGCTGTCCTTAATTATAACATGTCCTATTCATCCGAGATGCAAGCTCTGCTTACTGTACAATAACATCTTGAATACTTTGTATGGGAGATATCAATGTCCCCCTAACAGATGAAGAATGAGCAATAACAAACAGCTTGTTCTCAATCTGTGCCTGACGTTATTCAGAAATCAATAAAAAATTTCACAGGCTGGTGTTAAGTGATTGCACTTCTGCACACTAACTTAACTCAGGAATTTAAAACCACCTAAAAATCCCATACAAACATAGAACAAATATTTCCCAATGTTCCTCTACATATCTTTCTGTTGTCCAGGCTGGATTTTACTTGTCTTTTGTCCATGAAATAAGGACACATGGATAACACTGCGGTGCTTAGCGCTGCTGATGTTGTCATCCTGCGTCTCGTAAGTATTACGACCTGAGGTTCTGACAAAGTGGCTCACTTGTTATACAGATGTTAAAGGCGAGCAACAAATGGAAAACGGATGACGCAAATGTTAAACATTTATGACTTCCCTTTAACGTCTACGTTGTGATCTGGCCCCATTTATCCATAAGGGACACTTTAGTCACGGCAGATCACATAAATAAAATAAGTAACAAATGACACTGGGAATAACATGAAGAAAGTGTGAGTCAAAGTTGTTAACCAATTTTGTTATAACTTGTCTATCACAGATTTGTTTTATCTGTTTTGACAAAATCTGCCAACGAGATAAATATTCGCTAGACACGCTTATAAATTGGATCTAGGCTTAGAAGGATATTGAAAATGACCTACATGAAAGAGTATAGATAGGATTAGATGCTTGGGCAGGAGCAAAGCATATGTAAGTAATACGAAATAAGAATCCAGGTCATATTCGGAACAAAATATAAGGAAAACATAAACATCAAAACTGAAGAACAGTTACAATTTAAAGACTTCATTATCTGAGCTCTGATCTAGGTCCTGTTCTTGAAATAGAAGGTTATCATTGTATCTACAAGTTCCACAACAAGAAATGTCCAGTTATGTCACCAGATCAGGTAGAACAATTACTTAGGTGGACCATAAAATAAATAAATAATATAAAAGTATCATTTTTTATTTTTAAAAATGAATAAGGCTGATGTTGCAGTGTATACATTCACTAGATTTATAGTACCTTTTCTTATAACTCATAGCACTGGCTATTTATTGATACATCTCATTCTCAGGGTGATTCTGGAGGACCTCTTGTATGTCAAAGGAATGGAGCTTGGACCATGGCTGGAATTGTATCCTGGGGAAGTTCGTCCTGCTCTATATCAACCCCCGCAGTCTATGTGAGAGTCACTGCTCTCAGAGCCTGGGTGGATCAGACCGTTGCTGCTAATTAAGTTTGCTGTTCACATTCATGTTTAATAAACAGCTAAAATAATTTGCATGTCCCTTGTATCTTTGTTTTAAATTAAATGGGGCTTGACATTTTTCCATTAGTTAACACAGAAAATAAGTTTATAGAAAGTAATGTCTATGGGTAACTAAACAAGCCTTATCATTATCATACTTCTGGGTGTTAATATTAGCAAAGTTATTAAATTAATGTAATCTGTTTAAAACAACATAATAAAACATTTAATGCTGGTCCCTGCAGATTACAATTTTTCACTAGATTGAAAAAAAATTAACATCATTAATCTTCTTTTTAGTATAGACCAAATGAGATGACCCTGAAGCTGTAATGAAAAACATTCAAAATGGTCATACGGGGTTCCCCTGGTTTGTCCTTTAGTCTACAAGTCTTTAAAATATGAGAAATAGTTATAATGGTGTCCGTTTTGAGTTCAAGAACAAAAAACTAATTGCTGCAAACAGAAACCTTAATAGGAGAATACTTTTAATAGGATAAAGGAATCTTTACAAGCCATTACCGCTTTAACACTGCCGAGAATGCTATTCCATCCCAACAGCAGGTGGGCCTGAACACTAAGGGGGCGGCATAGAAGAAAATTAGCAAATGTTGATGTGAACACGCAGAAAATAGGTTTATAGAAAGTAATGTCTATGGGTAAATAAACAATCCTTATCATTATCATAATATTAGCAAAGTTATTAAATTAATGTAATCTGTTTAAAACAACATAATAAAACATTTAACACTGTTCCCTGCAGATTACAATTACACTAGATTTAAAAAAAAATGAAAATCATTAATCTTCTTTTTAGTATAGACCAAATGAGATGACCATGGAGCTGTAATGAAAAACAAACCCCTGGGTTTGTCCTTAAGTTTATTTATAAAGGATTTACCAGGAAGGATACATTACACTTGTTACAAAAATACAAAGTTACAGTTACAAGTACTTATACAGCGCCAACAGATTCCATAGCACTTTACAATGGGGAAGCACAAACAGCAGACTTACATGATACAAGAGGAAATACAACCCTGGTCGCAGGATAACTGTAAGGTTATACATCACTTTAAACCAAAAGCTCAGGCAGACATCCCATGATCTTACACTCTAAGGGACATGGGTAACTGAAACAAATGGGAGCAGAGTTCAATAACAAAAAACAAATTGCTGCAAACATAAACAGAAACCTTAATAGGAGAATACTTTTAATAGGATAAAGGAATCTTTACAAGCCATTAATGCTTTAAAACTGCTGAGAAGCGTACTGGTTTTTCTTTTCTTTCACTCCATTCGTCTGCGGTGTCGGCTTTTTCCGGCGACTGCTCTGCGATGCAATCGGCAGCTGCTTGGGTTTCTCCGGCGTGTTCGGCGGGGTTAATCCAGATGTTTTTGCGGGTTTCGGTGTGCAATCGCTGGGTTTTGTGGTGAGTGTTCAGCGGGTTTGTGGCGGCTTTTCACTGCACTACGATGGCCCTGTGGTGCTTGCTGAATACACCGCAGGGTCGCCGAAATGGGATCACTGAATTGCACCGAATTGAAGAGAACAAAAAGTCACCGAACGTGCGGTGACTTTTCGATTCTCTTTGAATAACCCTGCTAGTTTAAGGCAGGTCCTGGCGGGAGGGGGTTGGATGGAAGAATGTCGAAACAAAGTGATCAATTACTTACAGAAACACATAAGAGAAGCTACACATGACACTACAATAAATATCAGAGAATAATAATATAACCCGAACATCAGGAACAGGCACAGAAAATGCAAACAATGGCAGGTGCAGGGTGAGGTAAACATAGGAGAGGACTGGGGATTATCATGAAACAGGCCCACACCTCCCCAAAGCATCTTTTGGTCCGTGTACCCCAAGTTTCAAGTGACTATCGACACGGCCAAAATGTATCAAAACAACAAAAAATTGTAAAAGAAACATCCCCGTGGGGTGGCCGCGTGCTGCAGCCAGCCCCAATACATGCCGGCGTCGCCGCCGTCGTCAAGGAGACGGAGGCGTGGACTTGGTGCTTCCAGCTTCCTGGACCAAGTCCACGCCTCCATCTCCTTGACGCCAGTGGCGACGCCAGCACGCATGAGACTGGTTACAGGAAGGAAGACAGCGCTGGAGGCAAATACCCATGTGTGAGCTGCTGTGGCTGGGTAAGTATCCTTGTGTGAGCCTGGGGGCAAATACCCATGTGTGAGCCTGGGGGCAAATATATCCATGTGTGCGTCTGGGGGCAAATATCCATGTTTGAGCCTGGGGGTAAATATCCATGTATGAGCCTGGGGGTAAATATCCATGTGTGAGCCTGGGGTAAATATCCATGTGTGAGCCTGGGGGCAAATATCCATGTGTGAGCCTGGGGTAAATATCCATGTGTGAGCCTGGGGGTAAATATCCATGTGTGAGTCTAGGGGCAAATATCCATGTGTGAGTCTAGGGGCAAATATCCATGTGTGAGTCTGGGGGCAAATATCCATGTGTGAGCCTGGGGGTAAATATCCATGTGTGAGCCTGGGGGCAAATATATCCATGTGTGAGTCTGGGGGGCAAATAAATCCCTGTGTGAGTCTGGGGGGCAAATAAATCCATGTGTGAGTCTGGGGGCAAATATATCTGTGGCGGAATGGCGTATCCGCCTGCGGTCCTGCTCTGACCCCCTCTTTGGTGTTGCCAAGCCCGACTACCGAGTGGCACGGCACCCGGCGTCTCGAGCGGCTCGGGTAGAAGACTACGTGGCGGTGGACATCTGGAGAGTATATGGGGCACCCACGGTGGAAATCCGCCCGACTACCAAGTGGCACGGCACTCGGCGTCTCGAGCAGCGGATCTACTGACCTTTGGAAGGCTGGAGACGGTCTGCGTGGTGAACCGCGGTTCGGTAGAGTCTCCTTGAAGATGCGGGGCACGGCGCTGAGTCGAGGTCCCGATTCGAGGTGGCGCAACGGCGCGGCGAATCGATGTTCTGCTGCGGAGTTAGAGTGATCCGTTCCTGGGCGGTGGTGCTATATAGCCGGCGTGAAATGACAACACCAGACGAAGCTGCATGTATCAAACACTCAGATGAACTAACTTTTAATGGGTTTCAACAGGCTCATTTATACAACTTCATACAAACAGATTACCAACTCCCCCCACCCACACAACCAGCACTGATTGGCTCCTTTCCCAGCCTCCTGTTCCCTCTCAGGTCCCTTTCAGCCTTCCCATTGTCCAGGGATTAGGCAGATGAGGTCTTGGAAAAGCCTCCAAGCAGCTGGCTTGCTGTATCCTCTATCTTGTCCTTTCAGGTTTCCCATTGTCCAGGGGATTAGGCAGATGAGGTCTGGGAAAAGCCTCCAATCAGCTGGCCCGCTGCATCCTCCATCTTGGGGCCAGGAGATCCTTTGTCTGGTGTAACCATGCTGGAATGGGCAAAATGGCGACGGGGAAAAACACATACAGACGTTTTCTTACACTTAATACAGTTACAATCACACAGGGTACATCTTAATACAGCACATCAAGTAAAACCACATCTAGCAAGGAAAATAAACTGTTCATACATTGAAACGCACACTGCAAACGTTCAAAGGAAAACAAGGTCCTTTTAAAAATGTCTTGGGTTTGAGTCCTGGGTCTCACTGCGCCGAGCCTCGTGGGTCATTCCGTGACACTCCTCCCCCTTTCCAAAGTCCGACGAGCCCGGTTGGACCCACACGGGTCGTATAGGGGGAGTCGGTGCAGTCTCTGCGGCCCATAGTCCATGGGCAAGAGGCGAGCCGCCAGGCTTCTCCAGTGGTGCTCGCGGCCGTGCTTGGCAGGCTGTAAGTCTTTCGGGGTACCCCCTCCGGAATAAGTGTCCCGTGGTTGGGGAGAGGTACCACCTGTGCCATCTCCAGTGGTCTCGGGCACTCGGGAAAAAAGGGGGCTAAAGGCACGCGCCCCAAGTGCCTTGGTCAGCCGTTGGTAAAAATGGTGGCTGTAGGGGCCTCCGGGCCAAAGGGTTGCAAAGAGGGGCAGGTTGGCAACCGGCTCTGCTCCATCACCAGCGCGTCGGCTGGGGTGGTGAATGCTGGAGAAGACCCACCCGGCAGGAGAAGGACGTCCTCCATCTCTGGTGGGGTTGGTGGCTGCAAATCAACCCGCTCAGGGGAATCCTCCTTCTGCTCCTCGGTGCAGATAAGGGAGAGTGGACAGAGGCCAGATGCACTCTGCCCCGTTGCCAGCGCATTCTGCTGGGCAGGCGGGTGCGGGAGCAACATCCAGCGGGGAAGATGGGGTCAAGGGCTGCACAACAATCAGCCCGGGGAAATCCTCCTTCTGCCCTTCGGGACAGATAAGGGAGAGTGGACAGAGGCCAGATGCACTCTGCCCCGTTGCCAGCGCTTCTGCTGGGCAGGCGGGTGCGGGAGCAACATCCAGCGGGGAAGATGGGGTCAAGGGCTGCACAACAATCAGCCCGGGGAAATCCTCCTTCTGCCCTTCGGGACAGATGCCGGAGGGTGGATAGAGGCCAGATGCACTCTGCCCCGTTGCCAGCTCTTCTGCTGGGGAGGTGGGTGCCTGAACAACGTCCAGGGGGTCGGACGAGGTAAGCGGCTGTGGGGGAGATAGCCCCAGGGTATCCCCCTCCTGCTCCTCGGGACAGCTGGGAAAAGGTGGGCAGAGGCCAGCGGCACTCTGCCCCGTGGCCAGCTCTTCGGCTGGGTGGGGGTCTCCTTGCGGGAGGATGGTTTCTTCCATCCCCAGGGCGGTCAATGGCTGCGAGCAACCCAGCCCGGGGGAACCATCTGTCTGCTCCTCCTGGCAGACTGTGGGAAGGGGGCAGAGGCCAGTGGCGCTCTGCCCCGTGGCCAGCTCTTCGGCTGGGTGGGGGTCTCCTTGCGGGAGGATGGTTTCTTCCATCCCCAGGGCGATCAATGGCTGCGAGCAATCCAGCCCGGGGGAACCATCTGTCTGCTCCTCCTGGCAGACTGTGGGAAGTGGGCAGAGGCCAGCGGTGCTCTGCCCCGTTGCCAGCTCTTCTGCTGGACCCGCGGATATGGCCACCGGGTCTTCCTGCGGATTTGAGGGAATCGCTTCTTCTGCGGTGGCCCCAACGAGGACCCATGGGAGCGGCTCGGCCTCCCACGCTTCGGGGTCTCTCGGACTGTCGGTTTCTTCAGCCGGACAGTCCCACCAGGACATGGGACTCAGACCTAGCTGCGGAACGCTGTCCAACAATCTCTTGTAGGCCTTCTCGAGCTCCCATTCTCGCTCCACCAGGAACTCCAGTTCCTCTAACTCAGAGTCCCTGCTATCGTACGGGAGTTCCTCTTCCCGTCGCTCCAGTATCTCCTCCGATCGCTCTTCTGTCTCTTCTCCGAACCCAGGGTCATTGGCCATTCTCTCGTAAAGCAGCCCCGTGCCGCCGTAGTGGGGGCCTGCGGTGGAGGCGCCGTCGATGGTGCGGGGTAGCAGGGGGCCTGTTAGCCACCGGAGCGCGTGGTACGCGGCGTCCAGTGCAATCTCCTGCTGCACCAGGTATTGGAGCTCTGCCTCCCACTCCTCCGGGGGTCGATCTTGCAGGAACGCTGCTCTGACGTTATACTGCACCTGGTAGATGACAGCGTCGGAGGGAACATGGACATCATGGTAGTCCCTTTCATGGTACAGGGCCTCGTACCAAAGTTCTTGGCGGATCTCGTCCCGCCACTCGAGCCCAGTGGGCTCCACTGTGGACCCGTGGTACCGATCCAGGCCCTCCTGCAGCCTTCTCGGAAATTCCACCCTCGAGACCGCGAGGGTGCTGAGACAGTGGCACCGCCACTCGCTGGGGGGTGTGGCGTCCTCGGATGCAGCTCCAGGCAAGCTGTAAGTCTCCATCCAGGGGTCGCTGGGATGTGCGTTTTCCCCAAGACAGACTCCAGGCGAGCTGCAAGTCCCGAAAGGGGTATCGCTGGGGGGTTGTAGATTGCCGGGGTGAAGCTCCAGTCGAGCTGTAAACCTCGAACCGGGGTTCTACGGGTGTGGGGACGGGGTCAGAAGGTTCATCACTTTTCACCCGGATCGCCGCTTGGAAGTCCCTCATTAGCCGGCTCACCAGTTGCTGGTCCAGCCTGGTCAGCTCCTTCACTAGGGTCTTCTTATTTTTGTTGCCGGGGGTTCCTCCCCGATTCTTCAACATGCCCCGCAGGACGTCCCGCGTGTAAGCGCTGTACCGGCCATGGTAGGGGTCTTCTTGGGGGTTGCAGAGAGCTTATCCCACTGCTGCTACCAGTGTGGCGGAATGACGTATCCGCCTGCGGTCCTGCTCTATCTGACCCCCTCTTTGGTGTTGCCAAGCCCGACTACCGAGTGGCACGGCACCCGGCGTCTCGAGCGGCTCGGGTAGAAGACTACGTGGCGGTGGAGATCTGGAGAGTATATGGGGCACCCACGGTGGAAATCCGCCCGACTACCGAGTGGCACGGCACTCGGCGTCTCGAGCAGCGGATCTACTGACCTTTGGAAGGCTGGAGACGGTCTGCGTGGTGAACCGCGGTTCGGTAGAGTCTCCTTGAAGATGCGGGGCACGGCGCTGAGTCGAGGTCCCGATTCGAGGTGGCGCAACGGCGCGGCGAATCGATGTTCTGCTGCGGAGTTAGAGTGACCCGTGCCTGGGCGGTGGTGATATATAGCCGGCGTGAAATGACAACACCAGACGAAGCTGCATGTATCAAACACTCAGATGAACTAACTTTTAATGGGTTTCAACAGGCTCATTTATACAACTTCATACAAACAGATTACCAACTCCCCCCACCCACACAACCAGCACTGATTGGCTCCTTTCCCAGCCTCCTGTTCCCTCTCAGGTCCCTTTCAGCCTTCCCATTGTCCAGGGATTAGGCAGATGAGGTCTTGGAAAAGCCTCCAAGCAGCTGGCTTGCTGTATCCTCTATCTTGTCCTTTCAGGTTTCCCATTGTCCAGGGATTAGGCAGATGAGGTCTGGGAAAAGCCTCCAATCAGCTGGCCCGCTGCATCCTCCATCTTGGGGCCAGGAGATCCTTTGTCTGGTGTAACCATGCTGGAATGGGCAAAATGGCGACGGGAAAAACACATACAGACGTTTTCTTACACTTAATACAGTTACAATCACACAGGGTACATCTTAATACAGCACATCAAGTAAAACCACATCTAGCAAGGAAAATAAACTGTTCATACATTGAAACGCACACTGCAAACGTTCAAAGGAAAACAAGGTCCTTTTAAAAATGTCTTGGGTTTGAGTCCTGGGTCTTGCTGCGCCGAGCCTCTTGGGTCATTCCGTGACAATATCCATGTGTGAGTCTGGGGGGCAAATAAATCCATGTGTGAGTCTGGGGGCAAATATATCCATGTGTGAGTCTGGGGGCAAATATATCCATGTGTGAGCCTGGGGGCAAATATATCCATGTGTGAGCCTGGGGGCAGATATCCATGTGTGAGCCTGGGGGCAAATATATCCATGTGTGAGCCTGGAGGCAAATATATCCATGTGTGAGCCTGGGGGCAAATATATCCATGTGTGAGCCTGGGGGCAGATATCCATGTGTGAGCCTGGGGGCAAATATATCCATGTGTGAGCCTGGAGGCAAATATATCCATGTGTGAGCCTGGGGGCAAATATATCCATGTGTGAGCCTGGGGCAGATATCCATGTGTGAGCCTGGGGGCAGATATCCATGTGTGAGCCTGGGGGCAGATATCCATGTGTGAGCCTGGGGGCAAATATATCCATGTGTGAGCCTGGGGGCAATATATCCATGTGTGAGTCTGGGGGCAAATATATCAATGTGTGAGTCTGGGGGCAAATATATCCATGTGTGAGCCTGGGGGCAGATATCCATGTGTGAGCCTGGGGGCAAATATATCCATGTGTGAGCCTGGGGGCAATATATCCATGTGTGAGTCTGGGGGCAAATATATCAATGTGTGAGTCTGGGGGCAAATATATCCATGTGTGAGTATGGGGGCAAATATATCCATGTGTGAGTCTGGGGGCAAATATATCCATGTGTGAGTCTGGGGGCAAATATCCATGTGTGAGCCTGGGGGTAAATATCCATGTGTGAGCCTGGGGGTAAATATCCATGTGTGAGTCTGGGGGCAAATATATCCATGTGTGAGCTGGGGCAATATCTTCATGCCATGTGTGAGCTGGGGCAATATCTTCATGCCATGTGTGAGCCGGGGCAATATCTTCATGCCATGTGTGAGCTGGGGCGATATCTCCATGCCATGTGTGAGCTGGGGGCAAATGTACCCATGTGAGCTGGGGCAATTGTACCCATGTGAACGGGGGGGGGGGAAATATATCCACCATGTGAGAGCTGGGGGCAAATATACCCATGTGAGCTTCTTTTTTTTTTGGGGGGTGCAAGTAGCTGGTCTTTCCTAGGGTGAAAAATAGTCTAGCACCGGCCCTGACTACCGACACGAGCAGTTATAAAGAAATAAAGTGATAGCAGATGTGGCAGACAAGCTAGGCCCATTGCGTAGTGATCATAGGCTATTTTGTGAGATGTTTTCCTGCCTAGGGAGGTTCTGAGGTTGTGGATCATCTAGGAAGTCCCCAGGGCCTATTATGGGGCATGGGCTTGATGTTTCTGCTCCACTACTAGCCCCTATGTTAATCTGGCCCTGGCCCTCAGTTCGGCTTGTTCAGGTTTTTAAAATTTTCATTTTGGATCGTTTCAGACGATTATCATTTCGGCTCGTTTCGTTTCGGCTCGTTTTTTTCGTATCGATTTTTTTGTGATATCGGAAATTTTCGGTCT
Organism: Leptobrachium leishanense; assembly: GCA_009667805.1. Classification (NCBI taxonomy): domain Eukaryota; kingdom Metazoa; phylum Chordata; class Amphibia; order Anura; family Megophryidae; genus Leptobrachium; species Leptobrachium leishanense. Next base: position 49,497,828 of record CM019072.1, read on the forward strand.
TTTCGGAACGTCTGTTCTCCTCGTTTCAAAGTGTCTATTCGTTTTGACTTAAACTAATGGTATTTTGGATGATCCGATATTTCGGTCAATACGGTAATTCTGCCGATTCTATTGTTTTTTATTAAAGATCCTATTTTTCTTATGAATATGCATTGAACAACTTTATTTAATCATATTAAAATGGTATGAAAGGAACAAAAATTAACAAAACGATTTAAAAAACGCAAAAATACTGACCCAAATGGTCTGACTCTAAAAATAAAAAACAGAAGAAAATGTTTTAAAACGGAAAAAAAGCTGAACAAAAATATCTTAAACGAAAAAAAACCCCAGAACAAATAAAATGATTTAAAACTAAAAAAAAAAAATTAATGCAGCATATGAATCCGCACACTGCAGGGAAGCACTCTGCAGTATAATTAATGCAGCATATGAATCCGCACACTGCAGGGCAGCACTCTACAGTATAATTAATGAAGCATATGAATCCGCACACTGCAGTATATTTAATGCAGCATATAAATACACACACTGCGGGGCAGCACTTCTCTTTTCTGCAGTATAATTAATGCAGCATAGTTTTTTCAATTAAACCCTTTCGCTGCTGAGCCATTTCACACCTCTGTGCTGAGCTCATTTTTACCAGTTTTGCTCATCATGTTTAAACGCGTTTTGAAGCCTTATTTTATTATATGACCCAGGCATATTATATATCGTTCTTTCCGGCAGACTCGGCAGATTCTATACGTCATGTGCAGTCTGTATATTATATCAAAAAATGCAATAAACTTAGAATTTTCAATAAAAAACACTTTACACCTTGTAATTTATTGAAAATTCAAATTTTATTGCATTTTTTGTTATAATTTATAGACAGGACATAACGTATACATATAATAATGATATATTATGAATCTGCCGAGTCTGCCGGAAAGAACGATATATAATATGTCTGGGTCATATAATAAAATAAGGCTTCAAAACGCATTTAAACATGATGAGCGAAACCGGTAAAAATGAGCTCACACAGGCGTGAAATAGAAACATAGAAACATAGAAAAATGTCGGCAGATAAGAACCTTTTGGCCCATCTAGTCTGCCCAATTACATGGATACTTTAGCTGGATTTATCTTTTGTTTAGGATAGCCTTATGCCTATCCAATGCCTGCTTAAATTCAATCACTGTTTTGGCCTCTACCACTTCAACTGGAAGGATCCCATGTATCCACCACCCTCTCAGTAAAAGAATGCTTCCTGATATTACTTTTAAACCTTTGCCCCTCTAATCTAAGACAATGTCCTCTTGTTTTGCTACTTTGTTTCCTTTTAAATATACTCCCTTCCTCTACCTTGTGGATTCCCTTTACGTATTTAAATGTTTCTATCATATCTCCTCTGTCTCGCCTTTTTTCCAAGCTGTACATGTTAAGATCATTAAGCCTTTCCTGGTAACTTTTCTCCTTCAAGCCGTACACCATTTTAGTAGCCCTTCTCTGAACTCTCTCCAAGATGTCTATATCCTTCTGGAGATACGGTCTCCAGTACTGCACACAGTACTCCAAGTGAGGTCTCACCAGTGCTCTGTACAGTGGCATGAGCACTTCCCTTTTCCTACTGCTAATACCTCTCCCTACACAACCAAGCATTCTGCCAGCATTTCCTGCTGCTCTATTACCCTTAGATCCTCTGCAATAATAACCCCTAAATCCCAACCCTCAGATGTATCAAATATTCTATATTCAGCCCTTGGGTTTTACGTCCCAGGTGCATTATCTTGCACTTATCCACATTAAAACTCAATGGCTCAGAACGAAAGGGTTAAATTGAAAAAACTATGCTGCATTATTAAACTGCAGAGAAGAGAAGTGCTGTCCAGCAGTGTGCGGATTCATATGCTGCATTAATTATACTGTAAAGTGATGCCCAGCAGTGTGAGGATTCATATGCTGCAACTATCGAATTTGAAATGAACTATCAAATGAATATCGAGTAACTATCGAATGGATATCGAATTGATCGAAACATTACGAAATTACGGAATCAGCAAATGGAACCGAAAAATACGATGTCCGAAATTACCGAAATAGAACTAAAATCACGAATAGAACAATAATGGCTTGTGATTTTACAAATTTCACGTTCATACGAAATAACGAAATTATTTTGTTTCGTATCGGAAATTATTTCGTATAGGAAGTATTTCAGATCCGTTCCGATTCGGAAAATCATCCGAATTCGAAGCACGAATGGGACCGATTCGTGAAAAAAAACGAATCGGTCCGAATCGAAACGCACATCCCTAGAGAGGACTGGGTAATATCATGAAACATCAGGACCCCAATTCCCCAAAGCATCTGTAAGTCCACGAACCCCAAGTCTCAAGTAACTACCGTCATGAGCACTCTCAGTCATAAAGAAGAAAAGTGATAGCAGATGTGGCAGACAAGCTAGACCCCTTGCGTAATGATCATAGGCTATTTTATGACATATTTTCCTGTCTAAGGAGGGTCTGAGGTTGTGGGTCATCTAGGGATTCCCCACTCTCCTCTAACAGCAGTACATTCAAGGTGGAGTATGAACATGAGTTGTTTCTTGTATTCTAAAAATAAGGAGAATTTGTAGTCGCACTAAGATACCAGGGGGTCCATAGGATAACATACTGAGCATGGGTATCTCTCAGCATTGCCATTATATGACCCATGGCATGTGTGTATTCAATTTTAGTAAGAATCTGGTAGAGGGTGGGCACTCCTGATTTTCATTTTTAGGCAATGCAACATCTGGTGGCCCAAAATAGGGCTCTATTACATTCTTCACGCAAACATTAACGCGTGTGCAAAAAAGCATTAACGTGAGGGGCAAAACCCTTTGCTCTGAACGTCGTATTACAAAGTCAGCGCAACAAACGCGCACATTCGTCTAACTCGGGTGAACCTGCGCGAACCCTTTGCGAGCGTACTGTACTGCGCGTGTCCTATACTTAACATTGTGAGCGCAAATGCTTTTGTGCGCTGGTACGCGGATGGTATTACAATCTATGAGTAGTTTTTAACGCACAGCGTTTGCACGCATAATTTTCCTAAAAACTGGTGATAATGGCAAATTCTGCAAACCTGGCCGAAACCAAATACACCAGCCCAAAAATAAAAATACAGCAAAGTAAAGTTACACATTCTATGCATACCCAAACTATAAAATTGAGAAGTTGTGCGTGTTTTTATTATTGCTGCAGCATATATACTCAGATTGATTTTGGCAGGCGCAATTGTGGTTCTTAATTCGGATTGGCCGAATCGCGTGAAAAAACAGTCCGGACACTGATTTCTGCGTGCAACGTTAATGCGCGCGTGTTTTTGCGCGTACGTTTTACGCGCGCAATTTTTCAACGGATGAAAAAATGTGCGCGGATTGTAATACCAGCATTAATTTATGCACGTTAACGTTTAACGCTTCGCGCACAAAATAAACGCGCTGCGTGAGCGTTTTTGCTCGAAGATTGTAATAGCACCCATAATGTTTTGGAGTGATATATGAGCAGTCTTAAAACTCTTAATTAGTTAAGTCTGCAGCCCAAAAGGGAGGTCGCTTGATTCGAAAGGAATTATCTCAGTTCACGACTCTTGAACTCAATTGGAATGTTTGGCCCCATAATAGGGCAACCAGGGGATGAGACCATCACTATATATAAAAACGTTTGCTTCCGTTGCCACAGGTGGAGGACGCAATGCGCATGCGCAAGCTTACTTGCTCATTGCGTATGCGCGACTGGAAAAAAAAACCGCCGGCTTGTGAGAGGGACAAAAAAAAAAAGACGATTCCTTTGGAGAGGCACGCTCAAAGCCCCTCTCCAACGGATCAGCATTTTTTTTGTCTCTCGAACAAGGCGCCTCTCCCTCCTCATACTGTGTCCTGCTGAAGGCCGGAGAGAGGCTGCTCCAGCTGCCAGTAGCGACACGGGCCTCCTCTTGCAGCTGCTGTGTGAGCCGGGCCGCTGTCCGAGATGCTGACTGGGCCAGCACACAGAGCTCCCGAGAATGTGAGTGCAGGCATGGGACCCAGGCAGCGCCGATTGCCAACATTTACCACCAGCAGGCATCATCCTACTACCCTATACCTCCATATATAAAGCATCAAAACCCCTATACCTCCCATATAAAGTATCCTACCACCCTATACCTCCATATAAAGCATCCAATCCCCTATACCTCAATATACAGCACCCTACCACCCTATACCTCAATATATGGCACCCTACCACCCTATACCTCAATATACGGCACCCTATACCTCAATAAACAGCACCCTACAACCCTGTACCTCAATATACAGCACCCTTCCAACCTATACCTCAATATACAGCATCCAGCCCCCTAAATCTATATACAGCATCCAACCCGCAATACCTCCATATAAAGCATCCAACCCCATATACCCCAATATACAGCACCCTACCACCCTATCTATAACAATAAAGATATAAAAGAAATAATACCCTCATATAAAGCATCCGCCCCATCCCTCCATATAAAGCATCCAACCCCCTATACCCCAATATGCAGCACCCTATCACCACCCTATAATATCACAACCCTAATAATAAAGATATAAAATAAATATTACCCCCATGTAATGCATCCAACCCCCTATACCCCCATATAAAGCATCCAACCCCCTATACCCCAATATAAAGCACCCTACCACCCTAGCTATAATAATAAAGATATACAGTTGTGTTCAAAATTATTCAACCCCCAATGCTGTAAAGGGTTTTAGGGAATTTAGTGTACATTTGTAATTGTATTCAGAATGAAATCCTACAAAGACTTTTTAAAGAACCATATGCAACTAAAATGACATCAATTGGTTTTGTAATACAGTAGTAAATGTTTCTTTTGTGAATTCTTCATTGACACAATTATTCAACCCCTTAAAGACTACCACTCTGAAGAACAGAGGTTCATTCAAGTGTTTTCAATCAGGTATTGAAAACACCTGTGGATGTCACGGAGCAGCAATAAAGCATAATAAGCACCAATTAGGCAGCTTTAAAATGACTGTGATACTCAGCTCCTTCTAGACATTTACTGGTGTGGTTACAAACATGGTGAAGTCAAGAGAATGGTCCAGGAAGACAAGAGAAGAGGTGATTACTCTTCACAGGAAGGGCAATGGCTATAAGAAGATTGCAAAGATGTTAAACATACAAGAGAGACCATAGGAAGCATCATTCGCAAATTCAAGGCAAAGGCACCGTTGAAACTCTACCTGGTCGTGGCAGAAAGAAGATGCTGACTTCGACTGCTGTGCGCTACCTGAAGCGTAGAGTGGAGAAAAGTCCCTGTGTGACTGCTGAGGAACTGAGAAAAGATTTGTCAGATGTGGGTACTGAAGTTTCAGCTCAGACAATACGGCGCACACTGCGTAATGAAGGCCTCCATGCCAGAACTCCCAGGCGCACCCCTTTGCTGTCTCCAAAGAATAAGAAGAGTCGACTGCAGTATGCCAAAAGTCATGTGGACAAACCACAGAAGTTTTGGGATAGTGTTCTGTGGACTGATGAAACAAAATTAGAACTGTTTGGGCCCATGATCAACGCTATGTTTGGAGGAGAAGAACAAGGCCTATGAAGAAAAGAACACCTTGCCTACTGTGAAGCATGCGGGGGGTCAATCATGCTTTGGGCTGTTTTGCTTCTGCAGGTACAGGGAAGCTTCAGCGTGTGCAAGTACCATGAATTCTCTTCAGTACCAGGAGATATTGGATGACAATGTGATGCAGTCCATCACAAACCTGAGGCTTGGGAGACATTGGACCTTTCAACAGGACAATGATCGCAAGCATACCTCCAAGTCCACAAGAGCATGGTTGCAGATTAAAGGCTGGAACATTTTGGAGTGGCCATCGCAGTCACCTGACTAAAATCCGATTGAGAACCTCTGGTAGGACTTAAAGAAGGCAGTTGCAGTGCGCAAGCCTAAGAATGTGACTGAACTGGAGGCTTTTGCCATGACGAATGGGCGAAGATACCCGTAGATCGCTGCAAGACACTTGTGTCAAGCTATGCTTCACGTTTAAAAGCTGTTCTAACTGTAAAAGGATGTTGTACTAAGTACTAAGATTGAATGTCACTTGGGGGTTGAATAAAACTGATAATGATGTGAGCACAGAAAAGACATTTGTGGTTATTTCATTATAAATGTTATGTTATATTTGTCTGACCTACACGTGCCTCTTTGATTTAATTGTAAGCAAGATCACTGAATGATCAAAATCAATGTCAAACTGGCCAAAACACTCAATTTCAGTGGGGGTTGAATAATTTTGAACACAACTGTAAAAGAAATAATCTAAGAGGGAAAAGGGGATCCCACTCCCGTGAGTTTACAATCTAAGAGGGAAAAGGGGAGCCCACTCCCGTGAGTTTACAATCTAAGAGGGAAAAGAGGAGCCTGCTCACGTGTGCTTACAATATTTTGCCTAACATAGTTTGGTGCAAAGACCCTGCTCTAAAATACTCTATGTGATGTGGCTTAAAGAATTGTACAACATAGCGGATTGAGAAATTTTAACTACTAAATACTGTCAGATATTATCTCTGCACGTGACTACAACATGTCATATATTGGACTTATCTCAGCAGCTGGCGTCCAATATGTCATATATTGGACCTATCTCAGCAGCTAGCCTCCAATATGGCAGGGATTATTATTCAATAAGAAACTTATACGAGACACAAATATCAATCGTTTATATTTCCTAAGAAATTCTCCTAAATTCTTTTAATTGTCTGTGTTTTGCTTTGAAGAATACACTAGTCAATAATCGGATAAAAATATATATATTTATTACGTATACAAAAAAGTTTCAAATCTCATATCATAAACAAAAATTTATAAACCACAAAATCCATCCACCAGCACATAAACAACTAGCTTCACAATATATGTGTCTCCTGTTAGTAACTGCATATATGATTAATATCATTTACCTTATCAGTTAGTAACTAATACACAAATGGTTAATAAACATTTCTGCTTAACGAAACATGTATTTCCCAGCAAACCAATGTTTAACAAGCTAGATCTTATTGAGATATATATATATCTCTATACTACGTGGATCAACAAAAGATGAGCTATACTTATTCTATTTTAGAATGATAAGTAATAAAAACTTATTTAGTGAATCCTCCCCTAATATCGAGAATTAAACTTCTAATCTTCTGTTTTATATTTGTTTTATAATTCCCTGCTTATTAATTTCAATCACAATAATTTCCAAATTCAATATATATATATATTGGTATATCAATCTTACAACAGTTGCTTTAGGATAAATCCTTATATCCAATTCTTCATATCTCTATCTGCAGAATAGAAATATTTTAGATTCTGGATCTATCTGTTGAAAGAAATACTCCAAATATATATAATTTATTAATCTGAATAAAAATAGCTTTCATACATTACCTCCAATCTGGATTAAATGAGTTACTGCCTTGGAATATTCTTTATGTAATATTGTTTTGGAATATGTGAGAATTATCAATATCAGATAATCAATGCATGGGAGTTAGAGATTTGGTGTGAGTTAGAGATTTTTGGTGTGAAATCTTGAGTGCATTGTCCTGGGATGGTCTGCTAGCCTTGCGTGTAAATCTCTGAATGCCTCATGTCCTGAAATCTGAGGGAATGCCTCAATATGTGAATGCATTATGTCCTGGAATGGCTTGCTTAGCGATGTGTGTAAGTCTCTGAATGCCTCATGTCCTGGAGTCTGCGGGCATCTCTCGAATAGTCTGCTATCAACAGTGCGGTTTCAATTATAGTCAATTTGACGTCACTGGCAATTTTTTATTATATCAAATATAATATTTACTATCCTCTAGAGGGCAGTATTGCACTTCTTAATTAATTCCACCATTTAATTTTTATAAACCTTATCTCATGTCAGAGGTCAATTTGCACACTTCTTCTCTCAGTGTAGACTTTATGTCTCTCATGCCAGAATTAAATTTATGTCCCTACTCCTCTCAAACTAAGTAAATTCCTTTCTAGTTAAATCACATAATCTCTTCTTCAGTAATTATACTATTTACCAATTAAACTCTCTACAATATAAATTGGAGCGTCTATTTTCTACTGTAAATATAATAAAATATACCTTGATTATAGAAATATATTTCGTGAATATAAACATACATTATAAAGATTTTACCTCTTATTTTTCCAATACCCAAAGACAAAATATCTTTTTGTTTTAAAGACTTAAGACAAGTCAGTAAATTTAAATGTGACATGTCTGACACTTAGCTTTAGCATTATATCATCACACAAAGACATTTTAAGGTTCCCTCATGTCTGGTATTTCTAAAAAAAATTTAGATTTCACCTAGCCGTGAGCTTTTAAAAAAAAAATCTCTGTTCATTTCTAAAACTAGGGAAAAATGAAAAAGAAAAGACTTTCTATTTAAAAACATAATGGCTACAGGCATCCATTTTAATTTTTCCCTTCCAATATACCTGACAATACACTGCTCAAGAAATATAAGTTACACTTTTTAGTCGAAGTATAGTATCAAGTCAGTTAAACTCCTGGGATATTGATCTGGTCAGTACAGTAGCAGAGGGGTTGTTGATCAGTTTCAGCTGCTTAGGGAGTGAATGAAATTAACAACAAGTGTACTAGATGGACAACAATGAGACACCCTCCAAAACAGGAATGGTTTTACAGGTGGAGGCCACTGACATTTTTTTCTCTACTCCTCTTTTCTGACTGGTTTTAAATAGTTTTGCATTTGGCTAGGGTCATTGTCGCTACTGGTAGCACGAGGCAATACCTGGACACTACAAGGGTTGCAAAGGCAGTCCAACTCCTCCAGGATGCCACAACAGTACGTGTCATTGCCAGAAGGTTTTCTGTGTCTCCTAGCACAGTCTCAAGAGCATGGAGGAGATTCTAGGAGAGCTGGGCAGGGCTTTGAAGGTCCTTAACCCATCAGCAGGACCGGTATCTGCTCCTTTGTGCAAAGGAGGAACAGGGTGAGCACTGCCAGAGCCCTACAAAATGACCTCCAGCAGGCCACTGGAATAAATCTGATCAAACGATCAGAAACATACTTTATGATGGTGGCTTGAGGGCCCGATGTCCTCTAGTGGGTGCTGTGTTCACTGCCCAGCACCGTGTAGCTTGATTGGCATTTGTCATTGAACACCAGAATTGGCAGGTCCACCACTGGCACCCTGTGCTTTTCACAGATGAGAGCAGGTTCACCCTGAGCACATGTGGCAGACATGAAAGGGTCTGGAGAAGCCATGGAGAATGTTATGCTGCCTGTAACATCGTTCAACATGACCAGTTTGATGGTGGGTCAGTGATGGCCTAGGGAGGTATAATCATGAAGGGACGCACAGACCTCTGATAGATATTTTTTAATCTCCTGTATTAATATATATATAAATATCTTGTAATTTCTGTTATTCAAAAATATATTTTAGGTTTTTTCCCCCTATTCTGTCTGTTTGAAAACAATGTGTGCCGATTTTCTATTCAGCTCTATTTCCTCTCGAAGCTAGCCAGCGGAAGTTGATAGGAAACAGATTTTCTTAGTTCACTCCTTTCCTGTAATTTCTTGTCACTAAGCAAAAATAGAAATGCTTGTGAAATCTATGTAACGGCTCAGAGATATAGAAAAAAGTATCTTTGTCCTGTCTGAATGTTTGACAAATACGTTATGGGCTGAAACTTTTCTTTTGAAATTGTCTGACGTGTCAAATGTTTATTGGTTTGTGATCCATGATTCTATTTCCCTCCCATTGTAACAAAACTGGGTGGCATGCTTGCAGAACCTCAGAATAAGAGAAATCTCCAAGACAGAAACTTGTCTGTTGTCTCTTTTCTCACTCAAGTTAGTTTCCTTTATATGATCACTGGACCAGATGACAAACAACAGATCTCCTATCATCACAGAGCTTGGCCAGTCCTGTTGGTGATTTTGCAGAAAACATTTCAATTTGGTGTTCCGAAGTGGGATTTGACGAATCAACTTATCACAACAAAGGTGAGTAAAGGTTTAAATATCTAGAACCTATTATTCATCTTTTTGGATAAGTTGCTTGTTCAAATTTTCGAAATCTCACATTATCTAACTTGATAGTGCAAAAGCTTATTTCATCTTTGTGTATGATCCGGAAACTTTATGCAAAAGGATAATTTTTTATAAGCCATCTGACTAGCCGCCCCGATCTTATGGACTAGCCTTTTTAAAGGCGCTCCATTCTGGTCGATTGCAAGGGGTCTTTTGGTATTTGAATGCTTTGATATGAATGATTTCAATGACTGATGATGAAAAATAGGTTTTTGCAAAATTGGTCTGGGTATTGTATAGTGATCCTTTACCTTTGTTAATGTCCCTTGATTAAGAGCAATTGTTTGATGTCCCCACGGTGCGTCTCACGTGTGTATTGTATATTGTAAAGATTAATGTCTTTAAGTTAAGATATTGTTCCTGCTCCTGGGAATTGGGTCCCTATTTACCCGACCACTTGTTATTTCCTATTTGTGTGTGTTTTTCCCTGATAGTGTAGTTAAACAAATTTTTAAATAGAGTGGAGATTCTTGTTTTGTGTTTGGCCCAGTGAGAATAAAAGAAACTGTGCATTTTTGTGAACCCTTCCACTTTACCCTTTTAATTGCGCTGGCCCTTCTCCTTCCCTTCTTCACCGCGCCTTTGTTTCTTTTGCGATATGGGTGCCCAGAAATCCTCCCATGTAGACCCAAAAACAACGGGCAAACTAGATAAGCACTTCAATAAGAAGTTAATGCCCCAAAATGGCCCTGCTGAAACACCCGCCATTTTATGCAATGTGTTGCTGGCAGGTATTTCACCACGCCATTTGTAGATTGTCTTGCTAGTTGGACTACAGCCATGCATTCTTTTGACCTATTTCCAAATTCAGGAAGCTTCTCTTTCTATCATATGTCAATGATAACAAAAAGCCTTCCCATATTTTCAACCTGACCCAAATTGGGATAAGAAATATATGAAAGAATGTGGTAAAGTGTGGATTCTCTTGTCCACTTCATACAACCCCATTTCCCAAACTCCTAAAGATGTATCTTGGTCCATAGATAGCCCCCCACCTAAAAATTCCCCTCCTCCTGCCCTTTCACAACCTACTCCCAAACCCTCTTCCCTTTATCCCAGTCTTGACCCTAAGACTTTGGCAGCTGTGGTTACAACTATTGAAACCACTACTAATCCCCTTCCTTCCCCTGAAGCCCTAACACAGAACATAGGTACTTTAGGTGCCATGATAGATCTCCCACATGATACAACAGAGTCTGACACAGAACAAGAGGAACCCTTGCATCCAGCACATATAATTTGCAAAATAAAACCCCTATGTCTAAAATCAGTACATCCTCATGTTTATCCACTACCAACCCCCCCATGCAGGATATTCTCCCCAAATGCAATCTTTTATTGGCCAATTTGAACCCCAATTTCAGAGCATACGGAAAAAGACCCAAACTGGTAAAACTATCAAACCCCCTGCTAGATTTCAGATGCCCTATTTAATTGCAGGAAATAATGTCTTTATTATGCCCCCTGATATAGGAACCTTAGATTCCATAATTAAGGATTCCCCTAGTCCACGTGTTTCCCCAACAGCTACAACACAGTATCTTAAACGGGCGACACCAGGGATGCAATTAACTCAGGAAGATTACAAGTTGATCATTAACGGTGTCATGGGATATGCTGATGACACTGGTTTTGATTGGATTCATTTGCTCTCACTCCAACCCTCCCATGCTCCTCTAATGGGTGCCCCTATTACACCCAAAAATTTGCCTTTACAAACATTGGTCCAGATTGATGATATGTGGACAGAAGTTTGTGATGAATGGACTCGCAATTATGGAGCTCGTCATTCCATGGTTGCAGCCATTGCATGCAAACAAAATGCCAAAGAATCTGTTACCGCATTCGTCCACCGGTTCCATAAGAACTGGATGGAGGATGCCGGTATGACAATAGATGGAGATATTTGTCACCTCTACACCCAGACTCTCATGGGTAATCTTAGAGATGATACCCAAAGAATTGCTAAACAGGTCATTGATAACTGGCCAACTGTTATTCCTATTGATCTTAATAATAAGCTCCTTGTGAAGGATTCTGCTGGTTGCTTTGACCTCCAGTTTTCTAAATATATGCTAGACGTCTTTAACGGTCCTTCAGGTCCCAGAGGTCACCCAGGTAATACTGGCCCTCGCCCTAAACAGACTTATTATCATCCTCAACACCCCACACGTACCCTAGGTAATTGTTTCACTTGTGGTGATCCAACTCACTGGCTTAACGAATGCCCTCATAATTCCATGAACATTGGCAATACTGCTATGAACCCTCAGCCACGTCCTCAGACAAGCAATGCTGTTACCACCCCTAACAATTCCTTTAATCCACCTTGTCATAACATTGACTGGAACAATCCGTCAAATGCATGATGTGGCCCAGGGGCATGCTCCATCTCGTGTGTTCAGGTTTCAGAAACAGATGACCATTTGCGCCTAGTGATCCTTACTTTAGAGGGCCATGAAACTCCCTTTCTTGTAGATACTGGTGCCACCAAATTCTACATTAACATTAGAGTGGTGCTTATGGTCAATTAAACCTGCGAGACACCATCTTTGGGGATTACTGGAGTACTAACAGAAACCATTGTCACCCCACCCATTGCTATTTCTTCTGCTTCTTCTCCTGCCTCTGTGTCTCATTCTTTTCATGTACTCCCTACCTGTCCTGTTAAAATTTGTTAGGTAGAGATTTTCTTTCTTTGCTTGCAGTATCTATCTCCTGCATGCCATCTGGAGCTATACATGTTGATTCTCCATGTCAGGGTGGCACCAGGCATGTGCCTTGGTGGGACCCACGTTCAAGGGGTTTGAGCCTTTAACGCAAGGATATGCAGGGAATACCTTGGAGTAGGCTGACTGATGTTGGTAGCAGTCCATGGCGCAGTACAAAGGGTACAGTGAGAGCGTGGTCAGGGTGGTCCTTAGGTCAATAGGCTGGCAGCAAGAAGGCAGGGTCGGTGGGCAATGCAGGGTCTGGTTCACGGTATCAGCAGGATTACAGAGTAGGTCAGCACAGTATCAAGGTTTGACTTCTAATGCAAAGGCAAGTTGCATAGGGGGTGAATGACTCTTTTATTGATGGACAAGGGGGTGTGGTGTGTGTTTGGTGTTTTCACTGTTAACCCCCTTCAGTGCTGGACAGGACTGAGGGCAGAACTTTTCATGCATACAGTGGGGCAAAAAAGTATTTAGTCAGCCACCAATTGTGCAGGTTCTCCCACTTAAAAAGATGAGAGAGGCCTGTAATTGTCATCATGGGTACACTTCAACTATGAGAGACAAAATGAGAGAAAATCACATTGTCTGATTTTTAAAGAATTTGTTTTCAAATTGTGGTGGAAAATAAGTATTTGGTCAATATCAAAAGTCCATCTCAATACTTTGTTATATATCTTTTGTTGGCAATGACAGAGGTCAAATGTTTTCTGTAAGTCTTCGCAAGGTTTTCACACACTATTGCTGGTATTTTTGCCCATTCCTCCATGCAGTTCTCCTCTAGAGCAGTGATGTTTTGGGGCTGTTGCTGGGCAACACGGACCTTCAACTCCCTCCAAAGGTTTTCTATGGGGTTGAGATCTGGAGACTGGCTAGGCCACTTCTTACGAAGCCACTCCTTTGTTGCCCAGGTGGTGTGTTTGGGATCATTGTCCTGCTGAAAGACCCAGCCACGTTTCATCTTTAATGCCCTTGCTGATGGAAGGAGGTTTTCACTCAAAATCTCACGATACATGGCCCCATTCATTCTTCCCTTTACACGGATCAGTCGTCCTGGTCCCTTTGCAGAAAAACAGCCCCAAAGCATGATGTTTCCGCCACCTTGCTTCACAGTAGGTATGGTGTTCTTTGGATGCAACTCAGCATTCTCTCTCCTCCAAACACGTCGAGTTGAGTTTTTACCAAAAAGTTCTACTTTGGTTTCATCTGACCATATGACATTCTCCCAATCCTTTTCTGGATCATCCAAATGCTCTCTAGCAAACTTCACACGGGCCCGGACATGTACTGGCTTAAGCAGGGGGACACGTCTGTCACTGCAGGATTTGAGTCCCTGGCGGCGTAGTGTGTTACTGATGGTAGCCTTTGTTACTTTGGTCCCAGCTCTCTGCAGGTCATTCACTAGGTCCCCCGTGTTGTTCTGGGATTTTTGCTCACCGTTCTTGTGATCATTTTGACCTCACGGGGTGAGATCTTGCGTGGAGCCCCAAATCGAAGGAGATTATCAGTGGTCTTGTATGTCTTCCATTTTCCAATGATTGCTCCCACAGTTGATTTCATCACACCAAGCTGCTTGCCTATTGCAGATTCAGTCTTCCCAGCCTGGTGCAGGTCTATAATTTTGTTTCTGGTGTCCTTCGACAGCTCTTTGGTCTTGACCATAGTGGAGTTTGGAGTGTGGCTGTTTGAGGTTGTAGACAGGTGTCTTTTATACTGATAACAAGTTCAAACAGGTGCCATTCATACAGGTAACAATTGGAGGACAGAGGAGCCTCTTAAAGAAGACTGAAGGTCTGTGAGAGCCAGAAATCTTGTTTGTTTGTACTGTACTGTAGGTGATCAAATACTTATTTTCCACCATAATTTGCAAATAAATTCTTTAAAAATTAGACAATGTGATTTTCTTGATTTTGTTTTCTCATTTTGTCTCTCATAATTGAAGTGTACCTAAAATGACAATTACAGGCCTCTCTCATCTTTTTAAGTGGGAGAACCTGCACAATTGGTGGCTGACTAAATACTTTTTTGCCCCACTGTACACATATGCCGATATGGTCCTTTGCACCTGCAGGCACTGATTCCTGACACTCCATTTTTTGCACTTGAAGCTGCTCCTAGCACTGTCCTCCCCCTCTCCCCCTCCTTCTTCCTCTAACTTTCCCCCTCCCTATTTCTCCCCCTCCCTCTCTCCCCCTCCCTTCTATGCCTGCTGATCTTGAATTGTCTGTTCACTCTGATGTATGGGCTACTGATGACTATGATGTTGGTTCTATCTCTTGCACTCCTTAACATGCTAACCTGAAAGCATCTGCTTCTCCCATCTATCACAAGTAATATAATCTGTCACCTGCTAAAATTGAAGGAATACATGAATTCATTCACCGCTTCCTTGCTACTGGCATTCTTCGTCCCATTGTAAGTTCCTACAACACTTCTGTAAATCCTGTGCCTAAAGGAGATGGATATCGCTTTACCAGGATTTCCGATCTCTCAATGAAATCATAATTCCTATTTCTCCAATTATACCTGACCTCCCAACCCTTCTCACCTCAATACCCCCAGACTCTACACATTTTACAGTCATAGACCTAAAAAATTGTTTTTTTCTGTCCCAGTACATCCAGATACACAGCCCCTTTTGGCTTTTACTTTTAAAGGCTCCCAGTTTTCTTGGTCTGTCCTTCCTCAGGGATTTATCAATAGTCCTGCGGTTTTTTCTAGAGCTCTCCGTGAGACTCTGTTGAGTTACAGTCCGCCGGAAGGCTCCACCCTACTAGAGTATGTGGATGACCTTCTCCTTTGTAGCCCCAGCCAAGCTGCATGTCACACTGCAATAACAGACAGATAGTGAAATGTGAAGACCCAAAAGCCTAACAACTGCAGGTCACAGCACTTCTCCACAACAACGTGCTATAGATCAGAATAAACGCACACACAATTGGCGCATGCAGTATATACAACCTTGAAAAGGGTCAGTACTTCCTAGATGGAAACATTGATTTATAGAGTGGCAAGTACTTTATCACTAGAAATATAAGACATACAGGCACATCATAGCGTATAACTGTAGGATATTTAATACAAACAGTAAAACCTACAAAGGAACCACTCACAAAGGCAGTGGCACACAATGAATTAAAAGTGTGCAAACAACATATTAAAATCAACATCCGATAGTCACCGTGTCTCTGGGGATCGTAGTCGATGGAAAGGTCTCTCAGGAGGGACTGTCCAGGATAACCTCCGTGATATTGAGGCGGTTCTGCTGTAAGATGGTTTCAAGCTTTAGAATCCTCTATCAGGACCCGACTTTAGAGCATCCAATCCAGACGGTGAATACCGGGAGAATATAGCAAACAAAAGTAAGTCAGCTCGACGCGTTTCGCCTTCACGACTTCCTCATGAGCTGACTTGCAAACAAAAAACATCCTCTTAAATAGTCCATAAACGTCCACAAATAAGCCCTATTCACGTGTATCGCATTAGAGGCGGTCTCATCTCCCGGGAGCCTCAACTGGGTGCTCCGGAAGTGACGCCGCCTTACTCGGGCTTCCATATTGGAAATGGGCATACTCTGCACAACCCGATATGCAGAGTATGGGCAACAGCGTCAAATGCATATATATTTGTAAACCCACTGCAATCATATACCCAACAATCTTATTGTGGTGGAAGGAATGACAATTGAGGAACCTAAAAAAAAATATAGTGACAGAACACATATCCAGATATCAAATACAATCAATAATATCGGTGCCCCTACTATAGGAATAAGAACCAGTATCTAGCCTGATATTATAGAGAGTTAGAGAAAGAGAGGGAGAAAACTCTAAGAACCATATGTTCTATAGTACAGATTGAAGGTCTATATCTACATTTAAACCCGGAAGTTTCAACGTATCCAAATAAAAAAACCACTTTGTCTCTGCTTGGGTTAAAGATCTTGCAACATCACCACCCCTCCAATTTTGTGAAACTTTTTCGATCCCCATCCACATGAATGTGGTGAAGCTGAACAAGGGGCATTTGCAACAGTGTCTAGGGACGCTACGTTTATCACTACATTTTCGTATGTTATAAAAGTGTTCATATATGCGCTCCTTCAACTTTCTCTTGGTTTTCCCTATATATTGGGCTCCACACCCACATTGTAAAAGATAAACCACATTGGAGGTGTTGCAATTTATAAAATCTCTAATCCGATATTCTTTTCCAGTTTTTGTGCTAGAGAAAATTTCAACTCTCGTTTTTAGATCTCTGCACATTGAACATGTTCTTATAGAACCCTTTGGGTATGTTAGACAAGGGGTGGATGTTATCCCCTAGTACCGAATTTTTATCTTTATTTTTATTTTTATTTCTTGGCAAGACGGGTACAACAATGGGTGCCAAGTTTGCCCCGGGATATGCCAACATATTTGTGGCACATTGGGAACAATGTTGCATTTGGGATAACAACCCATTTAGGGCAAATTTGGCACTCTGGCGCAGATACATCGACGATGTCTTTTTTATTTGGGATGGTCATAAAGATGATTTGGCCAGGTTCCATAGTTTTGTTAATACTAACGATTTTGAATTTAGATTTACCATGGAAGTGGGAGGTTTGGAATTGAATTTTTTGGATTTAAGTATCTTTATTAGAGATCAGCGGTTTTGCAGAGTAGTCATTATAAGAAATGGTTAGATAACATACCTAAAAATCTATTTGGGCGACTCCGACATAATTGTTCAGAGATGAAAGATTTTTATGTGCAAAGTAGAAAGCTATCACAGAAATTTTTGAACAAACAATATCCTAAACCATTGGTGGATAAGAGTCTAAGGGAAATTGAAGCCACTGATAGATTAGATCTATGCATTGACTGGGCTGTTACTCCTGGCAGTTGCTGCCCCTCCGAAAATAAGTGAGTATGGGCGCGACGCCATTTTTTCTGTATTTATGTATATCATGCTTGTAACACCAGTCCGTCGTTCTGCAGCTGTTCCTCTTTCCATGTTTTTGTTTTTGATCCCAAATGGGAAGTGTTTGGTGCGTGTATAAATAAAAGCCACCATCTTTGCCTCTCCTTCGCTGGAAAGCAGCTGGAGGGGCTTGGAGCTGCTCAGTAGAGCGGCCTTTTGGTCACAATTGTTAGGTACCCACTCTAAAGAGGTGCCTTGAAGTGGCGAGTGGGCTTACGTTGCAATGGCCATTGAAACAAACAAAAACCTCATTTTTGTTGTACATGGAACACATACAAACGAGCGCAGATGACACTCTTTTTCCTTGTTATGTTTTATGCATTGACTGGGCTGTTACTCCTGGCAGTTGCTGCCCCTCCGAAAATAAGTGAGTATGGGCGCGACGCCATTTTTTCTGTATTTATAAAGATGATTTGGCCAGGTTCCTTAGCTTTGTTAATACTAACGATTTTGAATTTAGATTTACCATGGAAGTGGGAGGTTTGGAATTGAATTTTTTGGATTTAAGTATCTTTATTAGAGATCAGCGGTTTTGCAGAGTAGTCATTATAAGAAATGGTTAGATAACATACCTAAAAATCTATTTGGGCGACTCCGACATAATTGTTCAGAGATGAAAGATTTTTATGTGCAAAGTAGAAAGCTATCACAGAAATTTTTGATCAAACAATATCCTAAACCATTGGTGGATAAGAGTCTAAGGGAAATTGAAGCCACTGATAGATTAGATCTGCTCACTAGAAAAACCCGAGACACGCGAGATCTAAATAAATGGAATTTTGCCTTCCTAACTCAGTTTAGTGGTAGGAGTAGGGAGATTAAGAATGCCCTCAATAAATGTTGGCCTATCCTCCAAAATGATCAGGTTTTGGCTAAACATTTACCAGGTTTTCCGAAACTGATTTTTAAAAAAGCTAATTCCATCAAAAACATTTTGGCGCCAAGTGTCTTGCCAATAAATAAAAATAAAGATAAAAATTCGGTACTAGGGGATAACATCCACCCCTTGTCTAACATACCCAAAGGGTTCTATAAATGTAGAACATGTTCAATGTGCAGAGATCTAAAAACAAAAGTTGAAATTTTCTCTAGCACAAAAACTGGAAAATAATATCGGATTAGAGATTTTATAAATTGCAACACCTCCAATGTGGATTATCTTTTACAATGTGCGTGTGGAGCCCAATATATAGGGAAAACCAAGAGAAAGTTGAAGGAGCGCATATATGAACACTTTTATAACATAAGAAAATGTAGCGATAAACATAGCGTCCCTAGACACTGTTGCAAATGCCCCTTGTTCAGCTTCACCACGTTCATGTGGATGGGGATCGAAAAAGTTTCACAAAATTGGAGGGGTGGTGATGTTGCAAAAGCTTTATCCCAAGCAGAGGCAAAGTGGATTTTTTATTTGGAAACAGTGAAACCTCCGGGTTTAAATGTAGATATAGACCTTCAATCTGTACTATAGAGTGTATGGTTATTAGAGTTTTCTCCCTCTCTTTCTAACTCTCTATAATACATCAGGCTAGATACTGGTTCTTATTCTTATGGTTGGGGCACCGATATTATTGATTGTATTTGATATCTGGATATGTGTTCTTTCACCATATTTTGTTTTTTAGGTTCCTCAATTGTCATTCCTTCCACCACAATAAGATTGTTGGGTATATGATTGCAGTGGGTTTACAAATATATATGCATTTGACGCTGTTACCCATACTCTGCATATCGGGTTGTGCAGAGTATGCCCATTTCCAATATGAAAGCCCGAGTGAGGCGGCGTCACTTCCAGAGCGCCCAGTTGAGGCTGCTGTGAGATGAGACCGCCTCTAATGTGATACACGTGAATAGGGCTTATCTGTGGACGTTTATGGACTAAGGACGTTTTTTGTTTGCAAGTCAGCTCATGAGGAAATCATGAAGACGAAACGCGTCGAGCTGACTTGCTTTTGTTTGCTATATTCTCCCGGTATTCACCTTCTGGATTGGATGCTCTAAAGTCGCGTCCTGAGCGGATTCTAAGGCTTGAAACCATCTTACAGAAGAACCGCCTCAACATCACGGAGGTTATCCTGGACAGTCCCTCCTGAGAGACCTTTCCATCGACTACGATCCCCAGAGACGCGGTGACTATCGGATGTTGATTTTAATATGCTGTTTTGCACACTTTTAATTCATTGTGTGACACTGCCTTTGTGAGTGGTTCCTTTGTAGGTTTTACTGTTTGTATTAAATATCCTACAGTTATACGCTATGATGTGTCTGTATGTCTTATATTTCTAGTGATAAAGTCCTTGCCACTCTACAAATCAATGTTTCCATCTAGGAAGTACTGACCCTTTTCAAGGTTGTATATACTGCATGCTCCAATTGTGTGTGTGCATGTCACACTGACTCTGTTGCTCTCCTCATCTACCTACACTCAGAAGGCCACAAGGTGTCCATAAAAATTTTTGCAATTTTGCTCAACCTTTATCGAGTATTTGGGTTTCATTCTCACTTAGGGATCTCGCGTCCTCTCACCGTCCTGCATTCAGAGCCTGCTCCAGCTGAAGCATCCTGCCTCCAAAACAGACATGTTGTCCTTTCTAGGGATGGTGAACTTTTGCCACCACTGGATACCAGACTGTTCCTATTATGACTCTGTTCTTTGTGAGTCTGCTGCTCGCACAGCTCCAGACCAAATTGTTTGGTCTCTGGACATGGTGTCTGCCTTTGATATGTTAATGGAACTGTTGGCCCCTGCCATTCCAGTAAATTAATGTGCTCAATGTGCTGTAATGACATGTGCGTGTGTGTATTTAAATTGTAAATAAATGGTTATATTGAAAAAAGTTCTCATTCTCACCTCTCCACGTTCCCTCGCTGTGCTTGCTTCTTCTCTCTCTCTTCCGCTTTTTTTTCACTTCAGTTTGCCAGCTGCTGTGTGTGTGTGATTCACTACACAGACAGCAGGGGCAACACTGAGCCAGCCTAGGCTACGCAATTTGCGCAGCTCTACACTACGCTAATTGCGAAATCCAAGCTGGTGGCACGCTCTCCAGTACCTCCAGGCACGGCAAGCACATGAAAGCTTCAGCCAATGGGAAAGCTCCCATTGGTCTCAAGCATTTCTTTTTTTTAAAAAAACACCCACCATGGGAGGCAGAGCTCCTCATGGTTTGATTGACGCAGGACAGTCATGTGACTGTCCTGGTCAGTCATGGGGGCGTTGCCATGGTGGCCCATATACAGATTTTATTACTTGCAGCGAGGTGTGGGCTGTCTTCTCCCACTGGGATGGTGGCGGAGTTTGAGGGCCAGCAGGACAGCAAAAGTCGCAGAGGTGGCATCAGGTATGGGGCTATATACAGACAGTGTGCTAATACAGAGTAATATGGGGCTATATAAAGACAGTGTGCTAATACAGAGTAATGGGACTATATACAAACAGTGTGCTAATACAGAGTAATGGGGCTATATACAGACAGTGTGTTAATACAGAGTAATGGGGCTATATACAGACAGTGTGCTAATACAGAGTAATATGGGACTATATACAGACAGTGTGCTAATACAGAGTAATGGGACTATATACAGACAGTGTGTTAATACAGAGTAATATGGGACTATATACAGTGTGCTAATACAGAGTAATATGGGGCTATATACAGACAGTGTGCTAATACAGAGTAATGGGGCTATATACAGACAGTGTGCTAATACAGAGTAATATGGGACTATATACAGTGTGCTAATACAGAGTAATATGGGGCTATATACAAACAGAGTGCTAATAAAGAGTAATGGGGCTATATACAGACAGTGTGCTAATACAGAGTAATTGGGCTATATACAGACAGTGTGTTAATACAGAGTAATGGGACTATATACAGTGTGCTAATATATCTGGCTCTGTTTCATGCAGTATATATTTGGCTCTGTTTCATACAGTATATATCTGGCTCTGTTTCATGCAGTATATATTTGGCGCTGTTTCATACAGTATATATTTGGCTCTGTTTCATACAGTATACAGTAGCTTTTTATATATCAAGTGCCATCAGCTCCATTAGTAAAACGAACATAACCCCTTTCATAAATATTGCAGCCCTTTCAAATGAATGCATGTTAAGTCGATAGGAAGTTTTTGTTAACGCATATTGAATGAATTGCTGTGATTGATCTGTGGAAGAGATAGTCTACCTATCGAGTGTGTTATGTATCTCCCTGAAGGAAGTTGCATTTAGTGAATCGGCCCCCACAATAATAAATTGTGCTGCAGGTGATGCCCAGTAACTGAGTGTTTTTAGCCAGGTTGAGGATTGTTTTCTAATGGGAGAGGTTTAAGTGGGTAGAATAGAACTTGGTGTTTAAGAACTGATGCGTGCGCATGTGTGGTGCGGTCTATAAACCTAAACTGTTGGTCCATTCGATTATTGCGTGTCGCAGTATTGCCACTAATCACTATCTGTAACTACTTTTAAAACTGTATCTTGCTGATCAGTTGATAACATATGATTGTATGAAACTTGACGATGTGAATAAATTTTGATTTGAATTGTTTACCGTTACGCAGTCTCATATCATCTTTATTGATTTTATTGTGTCTAAAAATATCTACATAGCCTCAAAAGAATTTGGGATGATGCGCTATATATTTGTTAAGACGTATATTCATTGATTGGTTATTACTCCTTATTTTTAAGGGTAAAGAACCAAATTATACCATTGGTATTGGAGGCACTGTCATTATTGATATATATATCACATGTGGACTCTGCGGACTCTCAGATGCGGCTTCAGCTCATCCTGCAGTACCAAGAGCGAGAGGAGCGCAGAGCTGAGGCTGAACGCGAAACTGCGGAGCGCACAGCTGAACGCGAAGCTGCGGACCGCAGAGCTGAGGCTGAACGCGAAGCTGCGGAGCGCCGAGCTGAGGATGAATGCGAAGCTGCGGAGCGCAGGGCTGTGGGTGAGCGAGAAGCAGCGGAGCGCCAAGCCGAACGGGCACATCAGCTTGCTCTGGCACAGGCAAGCAGAACGCAATTATCTCCTGCCCCTGCAGGCGCTGCAGAGCTCTCTACGCCCAGACCTCGTGCCAAGAACTTTCCCACCCTGGACAAAGATGGGGACCTGGATGTGTTCCTGCGAAGTTTTGAAAAGATTTGTCGACAGTACCAGCTGCCCAAGGAGCAATGGGCCAGGTACCTCACTCCTGGACTAAAAGGTCCAGCGTTGAAGCCTTTGAAGAATTACCAGCTGAGAGCGACCAGGACTATCAGGTGATTAAAGCCGCGCTGCAGAGACGGTATAACCTCATGCCAGAGGTATATCGCAAAAAGATCAGGTCCTTGCAGAAGCGGGCCGCGGAGAGCTACTCTGCAGTTGAGAGCCACCTGACCACCCTATTTCGACAATGGGTCAGGGGGCTGAAGATTGATACCTTGGAAGCCCTGGAAGACCTGTTAATCAAAGAGCAGTTCGTGCAGCTGTGCCCACCTGAGATCCAGGAATGGCTTCTGGATCGCAAACCCGAGACGGCCCTGGAAGCTGGTGAGCTGGCCGATTTCCATGCGGCCAACCATGGACCAGAGCAGAGGTTCCCCCAAAGGATCATCAGGATGGAAGCCCAACTCAGCATGACCCCCCGACATCACGGCGGCCGCGCCCCCCTCTGTGCCAGTCTCTGCTGGGGTGGGGGGAACGACCCCTTCTTCGCCTGGAAGAAGTGTGCGCCATCGCTGTTTTATTTGTGACAGTGCCAATCATCTCCTGGCAGCGTGCCCGCAGAGGAAGAAGCCTGCCTCCACAGCTGGGGAAGGACACCCCTCAACATCACCCTCTGTCCTGTTTGTGACCAGATTGGAGGGCAGTGCCAACATGAACCAGCAAGCAGTCATTGTCGGGACTCAGGTATCTGTGGGTTTACGAGATACGGTGGCTGAAGTAACTTTGGTGCGTCCAGGGTTAGTCAGCCCTGCAGACTTTATTCCTGGCAGGAATCTAGCAGTAAAGGGTTTTGGTGGGGTACGTCCTGCGGTGCCAATGGCCCGGGTTTATCTGGACTGGGGAGCGGGGAGAGGTCTGCGGGAGTTGGGAGTGTCTGAAAATATTCCTACAGGTGTGTTACTGGGCACGGATTTAGGTAAGTTGGTGTCACAGTATGTGCTGGAAAGGGATGCTGGGGATTTACCCAGGCCCACTAGTGGCTCTACAGTGGGGAGGGCTGTGAGTGGGGATGCACAACAGGATTCCTGGATGGGAGGGCAGGGGATGGCAGTGAGTCAGTCTGTGCCAGTGCCAGGTGTGCCTGAGGTGTTGTGTGGTAGCATGAGGGGGCAGTGTGACTGGGAAGAAAGGCAGGGGGTGAGTGAATGCCCGCCTGCACCCGAGTCAGCTGGTTCCCCTGACCCCATACGTGGGGAGGCCGCGGTGCCCATGGTGGAAGTGGGTACCCACTGGCGGTCAGCGGGGAGTAGGGCACAATGCCCATCTCTGCCGTGTGATGGTGTGGATCAGAATGCCTGGGAAGGGTGGCAGGATACTGTGGTGTGCCTGCCTAGACCAGACTCAGGTTTGTCTGTGACGCCATATGGTTGGGAGCAAGGGCAAGGGATGACTGCGGGTCTGCTTGCGCCTAAACCAATCAGGACTCCAGTGCCCTGTGAGAATGGTGTGGATCAGAATGCCTGGGAGGGGTGGCAGGATACTGTGGTGTGCCTGCATAGACCAGACTCAGGTGTGTCTGTGACGCCACGTGGTTGGGAGGGAGAACAAAGGACCAAGGCAGGTTCCTTTAGGGCTGAACCAACTGGGTTGGTGGTGCTGGAGGGAAGGTATGGGCATCGGAAGGCCTGGGATGAGCAGGATACTGCGGTGTGCCAGCCTGTGTGACAGGTGTCTGAGACTGCGCGTGGCGCAGAGGGGATACTGGGTGGTCAGAAGGAGAGGCCTAGGGTAGCAGAGGGTTATCCAGGGCCTGAACCTTCTGGGTTGGCGGTGCCAGGTGAAAGGAGTGGAGGGCAGAACATCCTGGATGGGCAGGATACTGTGGTATGCCAGTCTGTGTCACATGTGTCTGAGGCTGTGGGTGGCACCGAGCGCATGCTGTGTGGTCAGGAGGAAGGGCCTGGGGTGGACGAGTGTTGCCCTGGGGGAAAGCCAACCAGATTCCCAGTACCACAGGAAACTGGTACTGAGCAACCTCCCTGTAGAGGAGGGTGGCATACGGCTGTATGCTCATCGGTTACGAAGCAAGGCATGCTTGATAAACTGTGTGATAAAGTGGGGAAACTTTGTGCAATGGGGGGCGAGGTGAGCGTGGAGAATCTTGTGCCCCATCTGTATGGTTCCCCAAATTCTGAATGTGTGGGGACAGTGAGAGACGGGGAGGCAGCGGGTCCTGGTGTGGCTCCTGTGACCTCCCAGCCATCTGCCAAGAGCCCGGTACGATGCCTGACTCCGTTGGCAGATGCAGGGGGGACGTTTACTGGGGAGCGGGGCGCTTCACCCTGTTTCTCCATACCCCCTGCTGTAAGAATGGCTTCAGAGCAGGCTAAGGGTTATGAGGATTCTGCTGCCTGTAAGACTGAGGTGCGAGCTGAGAGTGAGCCACACGTGCTGCACCTGGAGGGGCTGCAGAAGCACAGGGGCTTCCCCGAGTCTGTGCCATGTTGTGAGTGCAGTATGAGTGACCCCCTCCCCCCAGTTTGGGAGAGGTGGGGAAGAATGGTGGAGTCGCCAAAGGCCTGCATGGGGCAATGTGTGATGCGGTTGCAAGAGGGAATGCACGCTTTGGTGGGCAAAGTGCACGGACACCTGTGCGTCCCCCACTCCGTCATAGCGCCGGCGACTGGTGCAGGTGCCAGATGCCCGTTGGCGAACCCGTGTTAAGACGCACGTGAGAGGCATGTTAGTTAGCCCCTCCCTTTCGGCGTCTCCTTTGTATGGGAGATGTGGCAGATTAGATCTGTATTTCTATCTATATAAGGGTCTGCCTGTATATATGTGTCTATCTGCCTGGTTATACATATCTCCTCCATATAGAGTTATATTCATATTTGTGTCTGGCCATTTGGTAAGTGTATCCCTGTGTTCACAGCTGAAATGTAATTAACATGGTTAGCTTTCTCCCCTGGGGGGAGGATATAACACGTAGCTGTAAAAAGGGAATTTCTTTTGTACACTGACATAGTAAATCACACCTTGGAAGCCAGCCCAGCACCAAGATGCAAACCAAGATTTGGACACAATCTTCAAAGACAGGAAGCACATCCTTGATCTCTAAGGGGGGTCTGGAGGGAAGAGGGACGCCTTTGGGCAATTAAAGATTAATTGACATGCGCTGTAGCAAAGGGCACTCTGGGAAATGTAGTCCAGGACACTGGGCCATTTGGGGGTGGGCTGGAAAGATCAGGAAGTGTATAAATTCAGAAAATTGGCCATGTGCTGGGGCTGATCACATGGGGTACCTTCTAAAGAGGACTGATCGGTCCATGTTCCTACCTCCAGGCTCCAGGAGGCACGATGCTAGCTACTGATTAGTCCATCGTAAGTAAGGCTCTGTGATTAACCCCTTTTCTTTTTATTTGCTGTGTAGTGTGTAATTAATTGATTTATTCTAGTTATAATTTTTTATGTGACAACTGGTATTGTGATTTTTCTATCATAAATAAACAAAAAAGTATTTAAGTTTTGACTCTGACTGATGAAATCCACGCTAACTAAGAGATTGGGAGTATTGCTATTTGCTTTAAGCTCAGTTATATATAAGAAATTGCGAGTTGCGGTCGTCAGGAAATGGCAGGGAATTGTGGGATCTGTAGTCACTGTCCGAGTCTAGGATAGTGCGGCTGCTAAGCCCTGCGTCTCCTGTTGCGAGGCTCGTAGTGTCCATGAGGACTGGTGGCAGCGTTACTTATAGAATAAGAAAGTGAGCTCCGGGATTGTGAGAGACGTAGTTAGTACGCGCTTCAGGAGAAGACTTGTACTGCGTTGCAATCCTGGGATAAGTATATCACGCTCTACGTGCCTGTTGTGAGAGGTAGTGTGGCCGGGACGGGTAGAGAAGCGCGTGTGATTATCTGGGTCTA
Organism: Leptobrachium leishanense; assembly: GCA_009667805.1. Taxonomy (NCBI): domain Eukaryota; kingdom Metazoa; phylum Chordata; class Amphibia; order Anura; family Megophryidae; genus Leptobrachium; species Leptobrachium leishanense. The sequence continues at coordinate 49,524,732 of CM019072.1, forward strand.
GGATAGATAGATAGTGAGCGGCTTAACCCGGCATCTTTGCGCAGCAGCGCTCGTAGTGCTCCTTGGGCAGCTGGTACTGTCGACAAATCTTTTCAAAACTTCGCAGGAACACATCCAGGTCCCCATCTTTGTCCAGGGTGGGAAAGTTCTCTGCATGAGGTCTGGGCGTAGAGAGTTCTGCAGCGCCCGCAGGGGCAGGAGACAATTGCGTTCTGCTTGCCTGTGCCAGAGCGAGCTGATGTGCCCGTTCGGCTTGGCGCTCCGACACTTCTCGCTCACCCGCAGCCCTGCGGTCCGCAACTTCTCGGTCCGCTTGGTGCGCTGCTTGCTCAGCTTGGTGCGCTGCCGCTTCTCGGTCAGCCTCAGCTCTGCGCTTCGCAGCTTCTCTGTCCGCTTGGCGCGCTGCTGCCTCTTGCTCAGCTCTGCGCTCCGCAGCTTCTCGTTCAGCTCTGTGCTCCTCTCGCTCTTTGTAGTGCAGGATGAGCTGAAGCTGCGTCTGCGAGTCCGCAGAGTCCACATGTTTTAAAACAGTCTGCAAGTAAACATCCAGGGCAGTATCACCCTTGGGCGTAGCACTTGACACTGACATTTCCACTGGACTTGCGCTTCCTTCGGCTGGGTCAAGCGTGGTACCCTGCTCTGCTACGTCTTGGACTGCTTGCCTCGCCTCATAATCCTCGAGGGCTTGCAAAAGTTCCTCTTTCTTTTTATCCTTCGTCGAAATATTTTTGTCTCTACATAATTGTTCCAAGGTCTTTGTCGATGATTGTTGCGGCATTCTCACTCCAGCCAAATAAAAGATAGAAAAGAAAAACAAGAAGGGGAAGGGAACTGCTGTGTATTGTGTAAATTCTAATAAATGCACTGAGTTCTGCTCTGGAAATTGGAAAACCAATTTCTTTAGTATCTGGATCTATGTTCCACAGTTCCACACAAAAGGTTACTATTTAAATTAAGAAAAAATGGTCTAGATGAAAATACTTGTTCTTGGATAGAAAACTGGCTAAAAGATAGGGTACAGAGAGTGGTCATAAATGGTACATTTTCAAGATGGACACCAGTGGTAAGTGGTGTCCCTCAGGGGTCTGTTATAGGACCAATACTATTCAATTTATTTATAAATGACCTTGAGATAGGCATTGAAAGTCATGTATCAGTGTTTGCAGATGACACAAAGCTAGGAAAAGTAATACAATGTGAGCAGGATGTTACTTCGCTGCAGAGGGATTTAGATAGATTGGGGGACTGGGCACTTAAATGGCAGATGAAATTTAATCTAGATAAATGTAAAGTTATGCACTTTGGAGTGAAGAACACACAAGCAATGTATACCCTAAATGGTACGGAGTTAGGGAAATCCAAGCAGGAGAAGGATTTGGGAATAATCATAGACTTCAAACTAAGTAACAATGTGCAATGTCAAACAGCAGCCGCCAAGGCCAGCAAAGTACTGGCATGCATTAAAAGGGGAGTTCACTCACGGGATGAAAACATAATTTTGCCTCTGTATAAATCAATGGTCAGGCCGCACCTTGAATATGCCGTGCAATTTTGGGCACCTGTCTTAAAAAAAAAAGATATTATATCGCTAGAAAAAGTGCAGAGACGGGCAACTAAATTAATAAGGGGGATGGAAGGGTTAAGTTATGAGGAAAGACTAACAAGCTTAAACCTGTTTAGTTTAGAGAAAAGGCGCCTTAGAGGGGATCTGATAACCTTATATAAATATATACGGGGCCATTATCAACCATTGTCTGATAGCCTATTCATTAACAGGACTATACATAGGACAAGGGGTCATCCATTTAGACTGGAAGAAAGAAAATTTAGCTTAAAGCATAGGAAGGGTTATTTTACGGTGAGAACAATAAAGCTGTGGAATTCTCTGCCTGTTGAGGTGGTTGGGTCAGAGTCTGTACAGACTTTTAAAAAACGACTGGATGACTTCCTGCAGACACAGAATATTAAGGGTTATAATATTTAATATGTGGGTAAAAGCTTCTTGATCCAAGGAGAAATCTGACTGCCATTCTGGGGTCAAGAAGGAATTTTTTCCCAGTATGTTGCATATTGGCAAGCATTCAGACTGGGTTTTTTGCCTTCTTTTGGATCAACAGCAGTAGGTTATGTGGGAGAGGCTGAACCCGATGGACGCATGTCTTTTTTCAGCCTATATAACTATGTAACTATGTAACTATGTTGCTTCACAAATCCAAATTGTCGGGTATATTAAAGAAAGGAAAAATTTAAATGGATGCCTGTAGCCATTTTGTTTTTAAAGACAGTTTTTTTTTCTTTCAATTTTCTCTAGGTTTAGAAATGAACGAGATTTTTTTTACAGAGTTCATTCCTGGGTGAAGTCTTTTATATTTTTTTAAGAAGTGCCAGACATGAAGGAACCTAGAATGTTTTTGTGTGATAATACTAGAGTTAAGTGCTAAGACGTGTCATAATTAAATTTATTGGTCTGTCTTAAGTTTTTAAAACAAAAGATATTTTGTCTTTTGGGTATAGGAATAAGAGTTAATATCTCTGTAATATAGATTAATATTCACAAAATATATGTTTATAATCAAGGTATATTTTATTATATTTACATTAGGAAATATATACTCCAATAAATATTGTAGAAAGTATATAATTGGTAAATAATAAAAATTACTAAGGAATAGATTCTGTTGAGTGAAAAGAATTCAGCTGATAGTAAGTAATTTTAAAAGGGAGTAGGGATATAAATTAGGTATGACAGATAGAGACACAGTGTCTAGTGACTGGGAGGAGAGAAGGTCTTTGTGTAGATTGACCTTTTGACCCGAGATAAGAATATTAAAAAGAAATGGTGGAATTAATTAAGAAGTGCAGTACTGCCCTCTAGAGGATAGTAAATATTAGATTTGATGTATTAATAATATTGCCAGTGACGTCAAATTTACTATAATTGAAGCGGCAGTGTTGGTTGCAAATCAGTCGGAGATTCCAGCATTCAGAGACTCACACTGCAATGCATTACACATGACCCTCTGAGAGTCCAAGATTCCAATACTCAGACTCACACTAGACATGTGCATTCGTTTTAGTACTAAAACGATTTAGTCCGAATTTTGGGATAATTTAGTTTTCATATGACTCAAGAGAAACGAAAATACTCAGTACAAAAAACGAAAGAAACTAAAATAAAATGCATTACATTTTAGTTTCAGTCCTTTTTGGGATATTACATTGATGAGTGAAGGAGACCAGCAATGAAGAGCGCAACATCGCAAGTTCTGCACCCTCCACATGCCATTGCAGTAGGATGTTCTATACAGAGAGGGGCATTAATTAATGCAGGAGGATGTTCTATACATTATACAGAGAGGGGTATTAATGCAGGAGGATGTTATATACATTATACAGAGAAAGGTATAAATTGAGGAGGATGTTCTATACAGAGAGGGACATTAATTATTTCAGGAGGATGTTCTATATATTATACAGAGAGGGGTATTAATTAATGCAGGTGGATGTTGTATACATTATACAGAGAGAAGCCTTTTTTTTTAGCGCTTTAAATCCAGTGGCTGTGAGCGCTGAGATCGGCTGCTTGTTATATTATCTCTCAGTACAATGTATCAGGCTCAGCTGTTACAGTAACTGACTGTAACAGCGCTCAGAGTTTCAGTAAAACAAGGAGATAATATTCTTCGAATCTCTTATATATAAAAATATTATTTACTAGTTTTACTGAAACTGAGCGCTGTGATGAGCAGCAGTCAGTTACTGTAACAGCTTTGCCTGACACGGGCAGTATTACAATGTTGGTGCTAACTTAACCAGAGCTGTTGTAAACTGAAAACCTCCATAGGCTATAATGGCTCTGGGAAGTTTACAACAGCTCTGGTTAAGTTAGCACCAGCTTTGTAATATAGGCCACAATGTGGTGAGAGTGAGAGATACTGTAACGAGCAGCGATCTCAGCCCTCTCAAGAGCCACTACAATAGAAATTGTATCCACTGGTTTTCGGATGAATGAAATTAGTTTTCATACTAAAGAACTGAAAACGAATTTCTTTAGCAACTAAATAAATTGTATTTTAGGACTAATCCATTAGTTCAAAACGAAATTTTGTGCTGTGCACATGTCTAACTCACACCACAATGCAGGCAGATCCCAAGACATGAGGCAATCAAGATTCTCACCAAATCTCTGACTCTCATCAAATCTCTAACTCACATGCATTGAATATCTGATATCGATAATCTTCACATATTCCAAAAATATTATATCAGGAATTCCAAGGCAGACTTATCAACATCCAAATTGGACAGGTAATGTATGAAATTAAGGAATTAATGTAATTATATATATTTGTAGATATTCTTGCAACGTAGACTGAGATTTCTCAGATACTGGCTAACTCCAAAAATTCTAAGTATTTCTATTCTGCAGATAGAAATATGAAGAAGAGGACATAAGGATTTATTCCTAAAAAGAAATGTTGTAAGATTGATACCAATATATATATTGAATTTGGAAATTACTGTGATTAAAATTAATAAGCACGGAATTATATAACTACAAAATAAAAAGCAAAAGATTAGAAGTTTAATTCTCGAGATTAGGGGAGGATTCACTAAATACGTTTTTATTACTTATCATTAAATTAGCTCATCTTTTGTTGATCCATGTAGCATAGAGATATATATATATATATCTATAAGAGCTGGCTGGTTAAACATTGTTTGCTGGGAAATGCATGTTGTATTAAGCAGAAATGTTTATTAACCATTTGTGTATTAGTTACTAACTGATAAGGTAAATGATATTAATCATATATGCAGTTACTAACCGGAGATACATATATTGTGAAGCTAGTTTTTAGATGCTGATGGATTGTGGTTTATAAATTTTTGTTTATGATATGAGATTTGAAACTTTTTTTGTATACGTAAGAAATATTTTTATCCGATTATTGATTATTGTATTTTTCAAAGCAAAACACAGACAATTAAAAGAATTCAGGAGAATTTCTAGGAAATATAAACGATTGATATTTGTGTCTCGTGTAGATTTCTTATGAAATAATAATCCCTGACATATTGGAGGCTTGGTTGATAAATCCAATATATAACGTGTTGTATTCACGTGCAGAGATTATATCCGACAAAATACTAACCTGATATCCCACCGCTTGCCACCAGTTGTCACGTTTGTCCAATAAAAAAGGTATCACTACAGACTGCTATACTCGTGATTTTGGCATCTGGACTAACACGGCCGACCTAATCTACATTGATATATATATATATACATATCTAATAAGAAAAATACACGTCATAATTGATATATCCCTGACATATTAATGGAGGTGCACTGCTTAGATCTAATAAATTTTTCACAATAAAATCAAGTTTATCTATCAAGTAAGAGAGTAAGTTATTGGTTGTGAGCACCAGATCAAGTATTTGTGAAAGTAACATAAACTTGTTGGTCGTTAAGTAGCAGATTAAACTATTGGATTAAAACAGTGGTAATCAAGTAACATTTGTTGTTGGTTATGGATACCTTTTTAAAGTATTGTTATCTGATTGCTGTAGTGCAGAAACATGTCTGTTGCTGGTAGTAAGTCTGTTTCATCTACTGATAGCCAGAAAGCAGGGTATTCACAAAGTCACACGTCTACAATCTCTCGCTTGTTAAAGTTTGAAGAAGTAACAAGACGTATTGAAATATGTGAAGTGGTAGAACATATCAGAGAGTCATTGCATATTGAATCCAGCCTGATTGTGCTTGTTGATACTATCAAAGACCGCACCCAAAGTCTCGTACACAATATGTGGGACAAGGAAGGTGATGTGTGTAAATTCTTAGATTTGTTTACAAACACAAAAACAAGAAAAAAAGGGATTACATTATAATGGAATCATGGCCCTCCATATTGTATTTGTGTTGTGCATTTGCTAAACAAAATGCGAAACAAAAGGCTGACATGATGGAGACCCTCGATAACTTAATGCAAAAGTAGAAAATGTTAATGATTTATAATTCTTTATTTTTGAAAAGGTTTACATACATAGAAAACGAACAACACCCATCAGCGACATCGCCTCGCAGGGCAGGGGTGGCGACCAGGCTCAATGCCCGAGTAGACAATGCTTAATAGAACAAAGCAATGCATAAAAACAAACATGTCAGGGTAACACAATGCGAATGAGCCCTACCACCCTACGGGTGGCATGCCGCTCAGCGGGCCTGGACAAAACAGACAACGAACCACATCAAACAAAAGAGAGGAAAGAAGAAAAAAGATAGGGGGAAAAAAGAGAGGGGGGATCTCACTCACAAAACCTGTCACAAGTCACAAGTAGAGTTCCTCCTAACGACTCCAAGTTTTATAAAATGACGGAAGCGAGTTGTGTACTACAGCCGACAACATATCCATATGGTACGCCTCAGCTATAAAGGCCTGAGCCACCGCTACTGGGGGCACATTCCCATTCTGCCAGTGTTTGGCCAGAGCTCTCCTAGCGCCCAGCACCATCTTGTGAAAGAGTTTACAATCCGGCCGCTGGGGATCTGTGGAGCAGGAAGGCCCAGGGATCAAGTGGGAATGGTTGTTGGAACACCTCCTCCAATACTTCACTTATCCCAAAATCTACGCACTTTAGGGCAAAGCCACCACATGTGAAACAAGGTACCCCTAGCTCCACAGCCCCTCCAAGAGACGTCAGGGGTGCTCGGTTGCAGATGCGACAGCAAGACCAGGGTAGTATACCATCTGTACATCGTTTTGTATGCTTGTTCTTTCAGCGTGACACATATAGACACTTTCGCAACATTTTCCCACATATCTTGCCATTCCTCCCCCTCCAACTCCTAGAAAAAAATGTCGGCAGATAAGAACCTTTCGGCCCATCTAGTCTGCACAATTACATGGATACTTTACCTGGATTTATCTTTTGTTTAGGATAGCCTTATGCCTATCCCATGCCTGCTTAAATTCAATTACTGTTTTGGCCTCTACCACTTCAACTGGAAGGCTATTCCATGTATCCACCACCCTCTCAGTAAAATAATGGTTCCTGATGTTACTTTTAAACCTTTGCCCCTCTAATCTAAGACTATGTCCTCTTGTTTTGCTACTTTGTTTCCTTTTAAATATACTCCCTTCCTCTACCTTGTGGATTCCCTTTACGTATTTAAATATTTCTATCATATCTCCTCTGTCTCGTCTTTTTTCCAAGCTGTACATGTTAAGATCATTAAGCCTTTCCTGGTAACTTTTCTCCTTCAAGCCGTACACCATTTTAGTAGCCCTTCTCTGAACTCTCTAAGATGTCTATATCCTTCTGGAGATACGGTCTCCAGTACTGCACACAGTACAACAAATGAGGTCTCACCAGTGCTCTGTACAGTGGCATGAGCACTTCCCTTTTCCTACTGCTAATACCTCTCCCTACACAACCAAGCATTCTGCTAGCATTTCCTGCTGCTCTATTACATTGACTACTTACCCTTAGATCCTCTGAAATAATAACCCCTAAATCAGGGGTCAAGTCCTGGGAAAAAAAGTGAGGGAACTCACCCACGAATTCCACAACCCCTATTACCTGAAGAAAAAATATATATAATCACGAGTATAGCCGGACGAGCCGATGATACCATTTTTATTGGGTTAACTTTACATTTAAAAGACAAGCTTTCAAGAGTGTAAACTGGAAACTATACTGATCAGTGAAAGGTATCACTACGTACAGGTATACTCGCGATTTTGGCAACTGGACTAACGCGTTTTATATATAATCTATATATATATCCAGGCACAGACCCCCCAGAATTATATACACAGCACTGGACCCTCAGAAAAATATACACGGCACTGGTTATATGGATATATTTTCCCAGTTCACATTGATATAATTGCCCCAGCTCTCATGGATATATGCCCCAGCTCTCATGGATAATGCCCCCAGCTCTCATGGATAATGCCCCAGGTCTCATGGATAATGCCCCCAGGTCTCATGGATATTGCCCCCAGGTCTCATGGATAATGCCCCAGGTCTCATGGATAATGCCCCAGGTCTCATGGATATTGCCCCCAGGTCTCATGGATATTGCCCCCAGGTCTCATGGATAATGCCCCAGCTCTCATGGATAATGCCCCCAGGTCTCATGGATAATGCCCCCAGGTCTCATGGATAATGCCCCTGCTCTCATGGATAATGCCCCAGCTCTCATGGATAATGCCCCAGGTCTCATGGATACTGCCCCAGCTCTCATGGATAATGCCCCAGCTCTCATGGATAATGCCCCAGGTCTCATGGATATATACCCCAGGTCTCATGGATAATGCCCCAGGTCTCATGGCTATATGCCCCAGCTCTCATGGATAATGCCCCAGGTCTCATGGATATATGCCCCAGCTCTCATGGATAATGCCCCAGCTCTCATGGATAATGCCCCAGCTCTCATGGATAATGCCCCAGGTCTCATGGATACTGCCCCAGCTCTCATGTATAATGCCCCAGCTCTCATGGATAATGCCCCAGGTCTCATGGATACTGCCCCAGCTCTCATGGATAATGCCCCAGCTCTCATGGATAATGCCCCAGGTCTCATGCCCCAGGTCTCATGGATATATGCCCCAGGTCTCATGGATAATGCCCCCAGGACTCATGGATATTGCCCCCAGGTCTCATGGATAATGCCCCAGGTCTCATGGATATTGCCCCCAGGTCTCATGGATATTGCCCCCAGGTCTCATGGATAATGCCCCAGGTCTCATGGATAATGCCCCAGCTCTCATGGATAATGCCCCCAGGTCTCATGGATAATGCCCCCAGGTCTCATGGATAATGCCCCTGCTCTCATGGATAATGCCCCAGCTCTCATGGATAATGCCCCAGGTCTCATGGATACTGCCCCAGCTCTCATGGATAATGCCCCAGCTCTCATGGATAATGCCCCAGGTCTCATGGATATATGCCCCAGGTCTCATGGATAATGCCCCAGGTCTCATGGCTATATGCCCCAGCTCTCATGGATAATGCCCCAGGTCTCATGGATATATGCCCCAGCTCTCATGGATAATGCCCCAGCTCTCATGGATAATGCCCCAGCTCTCATGGATAATGCCCCAGGTCTCATGGATACTGCCCCAGCTCTCATGGATAATGCCCCAGCTCTCATGGATAATGCCCCAGGTCTCATGGATACTGCCCCAGCTCTCATGGATAATGCCCCAGCTCTCATGCCCCAGGTCTCATGGATATATGCCCCAGGTCTCATGCCCCAGGTCTCATGGATAATGCCCCAGGTCTCATGGATATATGCCCCAGGTCTCATGGATAATGCCCCAGGTCTCATGGATACTGCCCCAGCTCTCATGGATAATGCCCCAGGTCTCATGGATACTGCCCCAGCTCTCATGGATAATGCCCCAGCTCTCATGGATAATGCCCCAGGTCTCATGGATATATGCCCCAGGTCTCATGGATATATGCCCCAGGTCTCATGGATACTGCCCCAGCTCTCATGGATAATGCCCCAGGTCTCATGGATAATGCCCCAGGTCTCATGGATAATGCCCCCAGGTCTCATGGATAATGCCCCCAGGTCTCATGGATACTGCCCCCAGGTCTCATGGATAATGCCCCCAGGTCTCATGGATACTGCCCCAGGTCTCATGGATACTGCCCCAGGTCTCATGGATATATGCCCCCCAGCGTTTCATGGATACTGCCCCCAGCTCACCTCTCTGTGACCGGCGGCCGCGTGCTTCCTGTTAGAACGGCCGCTGACAGGAAGTGCAGCCGCTCGCCTGGGATCGATGAAACAGCCAGGCGAGCGGCTCCACTTCCTGTCAGCGGGCCGTTCTAACAGGAAGCACGCGGCCGCCGGCAATGTGCGGCGGCCACCTGCTCCAGCATTTCGGGCTCGGGCCACAGCGGGAACGCTGCGTTCCCGCAGCGTTCCCGCTGTGGGAGAAGTGCGGGAACGCCGTTCCCGCGCGTTCCCGCTCGACTCGAGCCCTGCCCTAAATCCCTTTCCTCAGATGTTGAGGTTAGGACTGAATCAAATATTCTATATTCGGCCCTTGGGTTTTTTACATCCCAGGTGCATTATCTTGCACTTATCCACATTAAAACTCAATTGTCACAGCTCCGACCATTTTTTTAGTTTACCTAAATCATTTGTCATTTGGCTGATCCCTCCAGGAATGTCAACCCTGTTGCAAATCTTTGTGTCATCAGCAAAAAGACATACTTTTCCATTAATACCTTCTGCAATATCACTAATAAAAATATTAAAGAGAATGGGTCCAAGTACTGACCCCTGAGGTACCCCACTGGTAACAAGACCTTCTGCCGAATAAACTCCATTTACCACAACCCTCTGTTGCCTGTCACTCAGCCACTGCCTAATCCATTCAACAATATTGGAATCCAAGCTCAAAGATTGCAATTTATTGATAAGCCTTCTATGTGGAACAGTATCAAAAGCCTTACTGAAATCTAAATAAGCAATGTCTACTGCACCACCTATGTCTATTATTTTTGTTACCCAATCAAAAAAATCAATAAGATTAGTTTGGCATGATCTCCCTGAGGTAAACCCATGTTGTTTCTGATCCTGTAATCTATGTGTTTTTAGATGTTCAACAATCCTTTCCTTTAACATGGTTTCCATTAATTTCCCCACTACTGACGTAAGACTAACTGGCCTATAGTTCCCCGATTCCTCCCTACTACCCTTCTTGTAAATGGGCACAACATTTGCTAATTTCCAGTCTTCTGGGACGACTCCCGTTAACAAGGATTGGTTAAATAAATCTGTTGATGATTTTGCTATTACACCACTGAGCTCTTTTAATAACTTAGGGTGGATCCCATCAGGCCCCATTGACTTATTTGTCTTTACTTTAGACAGCTGCTGTAGAACCTCCTCCTTTGTAAATTCATATGTAAATGTCTCGTTAGTGTTTCCTCCTAACTGAGGTCCCTTTCCTTCCTTTTCTTCTGCAAAGACTGAACAAAAATATTCATTGCGGCAGTCAGCGAGACTTTTATCCTCTTCTACATACCTTCCTTCCTTTGTTTTTAATCTAACTAATCCTTGTTTTACTTTTCTTTTCTTGTTTATGTATCTAAAAAATGTTTTGTCCTCATTTTTACTGACTGAGCTATTTTCTCTTCTGCGTGTGCTTTGGGAGCTCTTATAAATTGCTTTGCCTCTTTCTGCCTAATCTTATAGTCCTTAAACTCCTCCCTGATATCAGCCTCCCAACGAGCAATGAAGCCTGGGGTCAGCCAGGAAACATCCTCACAAGAAAAGTGGTTATCTACAGGGTAATTCAAAGAGATCCGAATGGCGGAGAAAGGTAACCGAATGCTGAAAATCAGCGTTCGGTTACCTTTCTTGGCCATTCGGCTATCCAGAGAGCAGGCAATTTGCCAAACGGTGCCTGTTCGAGGGCAGTGAAATCCCCATAAAAAAGCACTGCTTCGGCTAATCAGAGAACACAAACCAGCAGTGAAAGGTTACCCTAATGCCCTGCCATTCGGTGATTTCATGCGGCAGATTTATTCAGGCGAATCCCATAGGCTTCAATGTTAAAAATATTCCTGTTTTAATTCAATATCTAATAAACCGTTCATTATAAAATTCTGCAGTAAAGAGTCTCTTTATTTATAGATTTTTTTAGGATATTTTAAGCATTTTTCTTGATTTTTTTTTAAAAGTCAGATTCTTCTTTTTTTAAGTTTTTTTAAGTTTACTTATTTTTTCTGTAACAGTCCTTTTTAGTATCATTCCCTGGACCTCATATGTAAATTTCAGACATTTTCGCTCAGTAGTTTCTTTGCAAACAGTGTTTCACTTTTCAAACATTCAAGCAAACTGTTTTACTAATTTATTCACTTCACTCGTCTGCGGTGTCGGCTTTTTCGGCGGCTGCGTTGCATGTGATCGGCTCCTGCTCGGGTTTTTCCGGCGTCTTCAGCGGGTTAATCCAAATGTTTTTGCGGGTTTCGGAGTGAATTCGCCGGGTTTTTGCGGTGACTTTTCGTCGGGTTTGCGGCAGCTTTTCCCTGTCCTTCGATGGCCCTGTGGTGCTTGCTGAGTACACCGCAGGGTCGCCAAAATGGGACTGCCGAATCGGCCTGAATTGAAGAGAACGAAAAGTCACCGAACATGCGGTGACTTTTCGATTCTCTTTGAATAACCGTGCTAGAGTGGAAATCAGGACTTTTGGAGCCCTACCAGAATCGCAGAGGGATTCAAAAAATGTCAGTTTCTGTCTCGCTGCCTTTGAGATGTTATGTTGAGATAAAAAGTCCTGGAGCTGTAAAAATCTGAAGAAGTCGAAGGTCCGAAAGTCGCTTTGCGACTGTAGATCCGTAAAAGAGAGCCAGGCATCTCCAGGTCGATCGGAAATGCCCCACTCTCTGTAAGTTGATTGTCTCAAAAGCTGCAAAAGCGGAGGGGGATAATCCTGGAGCAAAGGCTCTGTTGCTTAGATAAGGCATTAGAGGTGAGTAACAAGAGCAGAGATGGAATTTGTCCCGAACAGAGTCCCAAACCCTTAATGAGGTCAGAGTCGCTGTACAAGTGGACCGTAGCAATGGGCGAAACTCCTTGGGCAGCCAAAAATAAAATTGTGGGAGGTCTGGTGCGAACAAATCAGATTCCAAATCGGCCCAACGTTGGGAGTGTTGGGGTAAATGAAACATTACAAACTGTGCAACTTGAGCAGCTTGAAAATATTTAACCCTATTTTAACCACGTTCTTTGGGACGGTAAAGGACATATTTGGAAACTCTTTTTCTGCCCCCAGCCCACACAAAACCTTCAATTAAAGACTGCAGATGCCAAAGAGACCGGGGCACACCCAGATTGGCAAGGCTTGAAATAAGTATAACAATCTAGCGAGCAGGTTCATCTTCACACAATTAATCCTGCCAATCCAGGAAACCCCCCTCTCCCCCACCTCTCCAGGCCCTCCCCAGGAGTTTAAACATCGCGTCATAGTTGAACCACTTCGCTGCGGAAGCGTTGGCTGCAGAAGCGTTGGCTGCTGAGCGCGTCCTCCCTTTGCAGCCAGCGATCGGCCGGATTCCGGCTGATCGCTGTGCCCCCTGGTGCGGGCTGACATCCCGATGTCAGCCCAGCACCCGGGACCGCCACCGGCACCAATAGATGTCCCGCGAGTGCAGAGGAGGTGCCTGAAAGGGAGGGGGGTCCTTTGGACCTCTCTCCCTCCCAATCGCCGGGGGCCAGAGGTTAAATTGAGGCACCGTTTGGAAGGGCACAGCCTGCCCTTCCAAACGGTGCCTGGCTTTAACCCCTTGGGGGCCAGATCACGATTCGGTGCCGAAAAGTGCCGGATCGTGATTCTTTCCCGGAGCTGGCCGACATCTTGGATGTCAGCCAAGCTTCCGGGAACTCCCCATGACAATTGGCGTCATCGTGCATAGCGCGATGACGTCAGTCCTGGAGTTAACCCCTAGCTGCCACCAATGGTGAAGATAGGGGGTTCCAATGAACCCCCTATCTCCCGATATGTGACAGCTAGGGGTTAATGTTTGGTATTGTTGGATCGGCCAGAGCATGGCCTTTCCAACGATATGAAACATGACCATGTAAAAAGTTTTTTTTAAAAAAATAATAAATAAAAATGAAAATAAAAAGATATTAAAAAAATAATAAATTATTTTTTTTGTTAATACAGCAATATTGTTCCCATTTCAATTATAATGTGAACAATGATGCTGCACTAACGATTTTTGTATGGGGTGCATTTGTAAAAAATCGCATGATTTTCCCCCCAACAAAATGTAATGAGTCCCCATTTCTAATTTTTTTAACAATCTCAACCCATAGAAAATATAACCGCAAACCCTTGAATGTTAAAATGTGAAAAAAAACACTTTACACATTGTAAATTATTGAAAATTTACTTGTTATGATATACAGACAGGACATGACGCATACATATAATAATGATATATTATGAATCTGCCGTAAAGAACGATATATAATATGTCTGGGTCATATAATAAAATATGGCTTTAAAAGCGTTTAAACATGATGAGCGAAACTGGTAAAAATTAGCTCAGCACACAGGCGTGAAATGCCTCACCAGCAAAAGGGTTAAGGAGTGCAAACTAGTCATGTCAGGTGTCAGCCACACCCCCAGATATTTCAAGGAAGAGTGCATAAAACGAAACCCCGAAGTCAGTCCAATTTCCTGACAAATCGGTTCCGACAGTGAGAAGGGCATAGCTACAGACTTTTCAAAGTTAACCTTGTAACCCGATACCTCAGAAAAGTCACGCAGGAGGGACAGAAGGTGTGGGATTGAGGTCGAGGGATGGCTGAGCGTAAGCAGTACATCCTCAGGGCACGCCGATACCTTGTGTTCTTCCTTTCCAACCTTCACGACCGTAATGTGGGGGGATTGGCGAATAGCCGACAAAAGGGGTTCGAGGGATAGAGCAAAGAGGAGAGGAGAAAGAGGGCAACCCTGACGAGTCCCGTTTCCTATTGTGAAGCAGGTAGGAACAGTTCCAGGAGTGATAACGGCAGATGTAGGGATCTGAGAACCGAAATAAAAATCATTGGGAAGCCCTACGTGGTCAGTAATTTGAACAGAAAAGGCCATTCTAATCTGTCGAATGCCTTCTCTGCGTCCAGGGAAATGAGCAGAGAAGGCAATCAAGTACTGACCATATGCTCCATCAGCACCACGTGCTTTAACAACATTAAACAAAAACACAATACAACAAAAATTGCGCCTGGACTTATGGAGTGCCAGGCCGACCTCGGAGGGGAAAGCAAGGGAGACCGAAACACTCCCTGAACTCCGGTCACCCACACCCCCACGCCCGACCCAAGTTGTAAAACACAAGCAATCCCCAAAAGACATAATAAAGAGGGGGAATTCCGGGAGGGTCCCCCGTACCGCCCAGAAAAACAGCTGGGTTGAACCTCCCCCAGGGAGCCCCTGCGAGATAGTTTAAACTAAAGTAGGCATATTAGAAGCTTCAAAATCAATAAACACATAAACATAATGTACATCTGTCAGGACCCCTGTCTGGAGCCCTCCAGCACCCCATGTAAAGCACGCCGCAAACGCAAGAAAGGCAAACCCGGTGCTGCGTTGTCCTGAATGCAGGGCAGCACTTCCACAATACTGCGTTTCCTAGGACTAACTTTGTTCAAAGCACTGCAGGCCTAACAGGTGCCTCTAATCAATAAGAGACTGGTTACCTACTTAAGGGTGGAGCACCCAGAAGGCAGTGCTTCAGCATTGTAGTTCTCAAAGCCAGCAAGCCCAGTGGACTGTGATCCTGTGCATTCTGTTTATTCTGCTATCCCATGACTATCCTGGGAATCCCCTGCATCCAGTATCCAGTTCCCCGTGTTCATCCTCTGCCCTCGAGAGACCGCTTACAAGACCCCTGCATCCTGGTTCCCCGTGTTCATCTGCCTCCTGAATTACCAACTATCAAGATACCATTTAGCCCTTTTCCTGTCCTGTCTCGTATCCCCAGTAAGTCTCCTACGTGTGTCTCCCTGTATCGTGTTTCCTGCATCCCTTTGTGTCCCAACCAACATTGCATATTTCCTTTGGTTCCTCATTTAAGTTCTGCCCTTCATCCTGCATAACCTGGACTTATTATTTGAACCTGACAAATAAACCCCTGTTTTCCCTAACCTGGTTTCCGTGTGTCACTGCATCCTGGGTTTGGAACCTTGTCTGCCACGCTGATACCTTACAACATCATTCAATGGCCCTGAGCCAAGGGCAAATAGAGCAAAAAAAACAGCTGCACTCAAACCTCTCGTAAGGTCCGCATGGTGGACCTTCACCATCAGATCCCTTGAGGGATACCCCTCTGAGGAGGGAAAAAGAGAAAGTAGAGAAGAACCCAAGGCCCCATCATCAGCCATCTCCGCTGGGTGCACCAACCCGAGTCCACCGCTGCTGCAGACAAGGGAAGGAAGATGGTGGAAGCGAGAGGGTGACAAAATCTTCCAGAGGCGGACATTTCACCGCTGCCCAGAAGGCGGCAAGATCCGAGGAGGGGGTAAGGGGCACCTGCCGGCCTGCCACTGACACTTGTAGGCGAAAGGGAAATCCCCATGTGTAGGCAATATGATGACCAGATAGGTGCTCCATAATAGGACACCAAGCCCTGCGGCGACGGAGGATCCCAGGATCCAAGTCCTGGAACAGCTGCAGGGGCTTGTCTTCATAGTCCAGCTGGAGGTTACGTGGGGATTGAAGGATCTGGTTTTTCGCCGTAAAATAATGCATGCGGAAGATCACATCCCGCTGTCAGGATCGGGTAACTCCGCTTGCAGACAACAAGCCAACAGACTTTAACCAACCGGTCCTTGATAATGGCCGGAGTATGGTTAGGAAGGTTATCAGTACTCACAGATAGCGTCAGGAACGGGGAACCCCGCTTGCAACAATGAAAACAACGGTCACTTTTAACCGGTCCTTGAAATATGGCCGGGTTAAACAGTGAAGAACACAGATAGGGGTAGGAGTGTTACAACCAAGTATCCCTCGGTATACTGAAATGGTACAGACCCTTACCGACCAATAGTCACGGATGGGGAACCCAAATTACATACAGATAGCATATAGACCTAAACTAACCGGTCCTTGATGTATGGCCGGGTTTACACCTTAAACTAACTGGCAAGCAAGGGTTGCATGGGAATAAAGTGCAGAGAAACCGTGTAACAAAGCCAAATGTCGGGGCGCCAGAGGTCAGGATGGTCAGGATAGCCGGGATCAAAGAACCAGAGAGACAGAGATTATATATATGGAGAAATATATTCGCAGCAACAAGGCACTAGGTGAAGCGAAACCACGCTAGGGCGATTACTAAGAGACAGGAAGCCCTATAGATGGAGCCAGAATACTTACTATTGGAAATCAGAAGGGATGCCGGGTGTGGTTGGCGGATGTCTCCTCCTGTTTCCGACCCCAACCCTCCCAGATTGTGAGTTCCCTCATCTCCTCCTGTACTGTTTGTCAAATGTTGTTCAATGTATTGTAACCCTGTCTATACTGTGCCTATTGTACAGCGCTGCGGAATATGCTGGCGCTTTATAAATAAAGAATAATAATAATAATGTTGTGGGCTGGTGGTTGGCGGGCGCTGCTATTCTCTTTCCAGTGGTAAACAGTACCTGGGAACAAACGTTATGGATATCGGCCGCTGTGACAACTGCAATCAGGGACGAAGGCGCAACACTTCCCCGGACATGGGCCACCGTCACGGTGGGATAAGTGATGAAAAATTAGGAGGTCTTTGGGCCCTGTGGATCTGATCCAGCAATAGATGGGCATCCGCTATGTCTGGGGCAAGGCGGTGCAGTATACCTTGCACTGTCAGGTTAAGATTTTTAGGGGACACCGATTCAGGGAGACCGCTCAGTCTGATATTATTCCTTCCTAGAACGATTAGACAAGTCCTCCAGCTTAGATTTCTAAAAAGGAGACTCTTTTTGCCAGATCCCCGGATCCCTCCGCCAACTCATTATGGGCCTGCGTTATCTCTGCGGCCTGGTCCTCTAATTCAGCCATGCGGGTGCCCAGCGAATCAATCTCCCCCTGCAGCTCCGTCCCCAATATCACTACCTCACCCGCCAGGAAAGTCTCCATTTGGGACATCTTGGTGAAGAGGCGCTCCACATCTCCTCTGGAGGCCGGAACAGCGAGGTCAGCTGGAGTGGGTGAGTTTCCCTTCGGGGACAGCGAGTCGTCCGGGCCACCATCTGTTAAATTTCAATTTTTAGATAAACAATAAAAAATTCCCTAATATAATTACCATATATGGATGCCATAAACCTTTTTCAAGTTTCTTCTTATATATCAAAATTGAAGTAAGATGCTGCGCTATGCTGCGCTACGCCATGGCGAGAGGCACCAAAATCGGCCACAAGCAATGCAGCTTCAGGTCATGTCTAAAATATCTTATGTTAGGCAGACTGTTTTATTAGATTTCAAAGAATTTATAGTCAATCCGCATACAGATATATTTCCACGTCACAGTTTAACCAACAGTGAGACAAAGATTACTACATATGATTCAGAGATGGCTTTTCTCTAGCTTACACTGTCCACGCACCCTTTCCTGCACAGACAGGAAATCGGCTAAATTCCACAGGCTAACATCCTATGCAAGAAAAAGACATATACAATTTGACACTCAAAAAAAAGAGGGGGGAATTTCAC
Source organism: Leptobrachium leishanense (assembly GCA_009667805.1). Lineage (NCBI taxonomy): Eukaryota > Metazoa > Chordata > Amphibia > Anura > Megophryidae > Leptobrachium > Leptobrachium leishanense. The sequence goes on from CM019072.1 coordinate 49,542,971, forward strand.
ACTAATGCATATTGAAATATGGCACGTCTTTCAATTACAGGACATTTATAATCCTACAGATATAAAAAAACTACCAATCATATTAAAATACCTTTCAATCGTCTCATTGATCATATATACAATCGTGATCACTAAAATGGATAAAACAAACTAGGCAATTAAACTAATTTTTACCTGGGGCCATAGTATCCTCGCCTAATTCCTCTAGATCATTCTAGATGCTCAGAGGGAAAAGAAAAAATCTGGTAATTACTCCTAAAATACCTCAATACCTTTATAATGTATGAAAGGGATTCCCCAAGGAGGCCCTTTATAAGCATAAAATACACTATCTATCTAGATTCACTCTTCCAGTGAACCACACTTAGAGCCTGGGCCAAAATACCTAATCTAGACATTAAATAACTATTTATTCCCATTTCCCAAAATATAATTCATCGAACAAAAAAAATATAACTTGAATGTAAAAAGTTCATTTATCTAATAATCAACATGAGTCAGATCTATATCTGTGTGTTTACCTATGTTCAGCTTCACTCCACAAAACACATACACACCTGCATTCACACACACTCTCAAGAAATACATTCTCATTTTCACAAATCCAATCCTTTCTCACACTTATCTAGGGGATTAAAAAAAAAATATTCCATAATCTAATACCGTAGTCCAAAGTGCGAGATCAAGGTTTGGTCTTTATCAACATCCCAGCTTGAGACGCATAATCATTGAATGTCATCAGAGCTCCCACCATAGGGACTCCTGAACGAGCTGTCTCTTTGTGCTGGTTGCTTATTACCTATGACCTGTGACCTTGACACAAAATGTCCATGATTCATTCCATATGCAGTCATTGTGACTGTCAGATTTCTTGATGATGTGATACGGTTTTAGCAATAATGAAGAAAATAAAAAGAAAAGAAAATATGGTATACCCCGCTAATCATATACACATTCATTCATTGTCACTCTCAAGTGCACGAAAACAATAAAAAATTTAATTTACACAAGACGAGACACAGATAATGAATTTTAAAATTTCCCCGCAAAGCCTATGGGCCTCACACAACAAAAAAAGAAAAATCATATTACGTCTGACTCAATGCATTCAGAGAATTTTAGAGAAATATATATATATATATACACAACTTTGGCTCAAAAAGGAAATAGCCGAAGTGCATATTCCATCCATTTAAATATCAAAAAAATATTTAATTACTATCCTATTCAGTCTTGTTCGGTGTTTTGAAACAAACCTGGTGTTTATAAAACACACCAATCCTCAGATAAAATCCAAAAAATAAAAACAACTTTAATTTTACCGAATTAAAACTTTCCATTTACCACTATATATGTCAGGAAACGTATTTATGCAAATGCATTATATTATATGTTCCTAAATACATTAACTCTAATTTTAATTGGATGTGATCTTCAATAATCCTAAATGTGTCAGGGAATTTGAACAATATTGATTGTAACCAAACAACAAAAATAATAAAATATAAAATAATAAAAGAGACAAAATAATTATCACTTAGACAACACAATGATAATCCATCAGCATATAAAAAATACATTTTCTTCTTTCTTTGTCTTCTGTCTTATTGGTTGAAAATAACTGTTTTGTAAAACTGACATATCTTAAGTTTTATTTCCAAATCAATGATCTTCTTTAATCGCATGATTTATAAATGAGTTGTTGATAAATTAGAATGTTTTATTGCCTGGTGTCTGATAATTCCTTATCCGGTTGATGTAACATTGTAATGTGAAATGATAATGTGTTTGAGTAAATTTCCTTCAATTACAACAGCTTTATCAATATTGGTATTCAATAATCTTCCATCTAGATTGATCAAGGTTGGCATGCATGGGTAATTTTCACCTAAAGTAAAAAACTTGGGGAAAAAATTTATTATTAACCTGTCAAAAACTTTAAAAATTGATATGGTTAAAATACTTAAAAAAATAATGCATGCAACACATTTTTGGACACAAATAAAAAGGAGTGGTCATGAGAGAGAGAAAATAGAGGGGGCTAGGAGAAGAATGTGAAAACTTTTTTTACTTTTGCAACGGTCACCATCTTTTTCTAAAATGCTCTTCAATTCAAATAAAAAAACACATAACAAAAATATCATAAACTGGGAAAGAAAGTATAGAAGGGCATGTTTAAAAATTGACATGTTAACTAGCACAAAGTTCTCAGAGGAAACTCAGAGAAAACGATTCTTAATAAACATCCAAAACTACAATCTTTATTAAGGATATTGGTTAAAAACAAACATTCAAACGTGAGGTGTTTGGTGCAGCTATTTTACAACCTGTTTTATTCCCTCCAAGAAAATTCAATGGGGGCACAGTCATACATTGTTGCACTTCACACCAAAAGACAAAAACATCAGATAGCAAAAAATAAAACTAGACATATGGCTACCAATGCAGAAAAAAAGAAAACAAACAATACTCAGGATACTAAACTACAACCTTCCATCTCCCTTAGTCAACAAAAAAAACACCTTCTATCACCTGAAATCTGCCTAATTTCCTTTGTACAGCGCTACAAAACCTGTAGGTGCTTTCCATTAAACTTTCACTCAAATCCTTCAGCTTTATATCACTCCATCCTCTTAGATTGCAAGCAGGACCTCTTTGCTTACTGTATTATGATGAACCTACATATATATTCCATTATACAAGTTACAAAACCTGTAAATGACCTCAGTCAGCCATTTTGGCAATTATTCAATAGGGGACTCAAATATTACTATAATTATATCTTTAGAAGAGATTATCAATCGTTCAGCAACAAAGAAACTACACAGGCATGCTTGTCCCTTATACAAAACATATAACCTATATTAGGTGTGGTCAATCCCTCTGTGCTGGACTCAAACAAAGGCCAGAGGAGAAAAAAAAATAACTGACCACGCCTCTTTTGGGAAAATGTATAACTTATATTAAGGCAGATTGACGACACCTATCACCTTGATACACTCGTTTTTTTATATCATATCATTCATTCCTTTATAGCCTCCTAACAGAACAACAAAAATAATTACATATTCCTTTATCCAACTTGCATTCCAAAAAAAACCTCACATTTAGATCAGGAAGAGAGATAAGAGAAATGAAAAAAAACTTATCGCAAGCCTTTATTAAGGGAGGGCTGCTTCCTTTTACAGCTGCTTAGGGGAAGAAACACGGACACACGGCATTCAACTCTTTTTTATACTGGCAAAGCGACATATTCCAAAGGAAATCAGTCCCTATACACACAGAAACACAGACAGCTGTACAGTGTAATAAAATACAAAACATCAAAGATAAACACATACATTAATTAGTAAAGACAAACAGTGAAATAAACAGACATAATCAATGGCAAGAAACAACAGAATTTTTTTTTAAAAAAAACAAACATGCAATCTGAAAGAAAAAACAGTTTGCAAATCCTTTAGAATCAGTTAGGTTATAAAATAAAACAGCGCGCAAACATACAGCAACGCGAGCAAAAAATGTCAAGAACGGATAAAAATTGTAATAGCGCATAAAAAAAAATTGCTCTTCAATGGGAGAACAAGAAACCATTTTGCTATATAAGAAGAAATTAGACAAATCTAATCAATTAAAATAAAATGCTCAAATGACAAGCAGATATGGACGAGTCAAAAAACTCCAGAATGGAAGTACAAGACAGATAGACACAGAACGGAGTTACAATACAACTAGAAACATCTCTTTTTTTATGAGTTCAATTTCCAGCATTATACAATACAATATACTCAGCACAGCGGGCGAGTTCAAACAACACACGTGAGGTCCTCAAACGATTTTTCCTTTACTACAATACACAAAAGGACAAAAACAAACCAAGACAAAGAGTGTCCAACCTTGCACCAAAAAAAACAAACCAACAAGCTCTGAACCATAGCTTTAACTTCAAGGAAAAAAAACAAAAGCCAAGCCTGGAGGCAAGTTTGCAAAATCTGAACAAGCAAATGTAAGGGTACATTTGAATGGCAAATCCCAAATCGGACACCAACTGTTAAATTTCAATTTTTAGATAAACAATAAAAAATTCCCTAATATAATTACCATATATGGATGCCATAAACCTTTTTCAAGTTTCTTCTTATATATCAAAATTGAAGTAAGATGCTGCGCTATCCTGCGCCACGCTGCGCTACGCCATGGCGAGAGACACCAAAATCGGCCACAAGCAATGCAGCTTCAGGTCATGTCTAAAATATCTTATGTTAGTGTAGCGCTGGTTTTAAATTCCCTGTCATTGTAGTACTTGTTTTTGGCCACCGGAGGGAGACAAGCGCGATGTAAGACACTGAACATTGGGACTACATTTTCCAGCATGCTTTGCGGGCGGGAACAGGAAATGGGTGGGAGAGAGACACTGATATCCGCAGCCTCGTGGAAAGAGCTGGCAGAGCGCGCCGAGGAGTGAGAGGAGCAAGACGCAGTGTAGCAGAAAGTGATCTCGACCAGGCCAGAGCGCAGGTGTGGTCTAGCGGAGCTAGAGATCGGGCTTTTCCTTCCTATTTAACGAAGACCCAGTAACCCACGCTGAGACAGAGTAAGCTTAAGGACCCCGAGTGAGGAGAACCGCAGACGATTTAACAGGGAGTGCAGGCGGTGAGCTGGACATCTTGTGGCCGATACAGCGGAGCAAGACAGCGGATCCGGTGACACAGAGAACCCCAGTCAAAATCGAGCGGAGAGACGTCCTGGGTTGAGCGGAGCACCGAGTATCTGGCGGATGGGTGAGAGGCCTTCCAGGCCACTGTGAAATACTAAAGCACACTACAGTTTGTTCCAAAACCTACAGGGCCCCAACGTGACTAGTCGAAGATACCTCCTAAATAATTCACTGGCCAGTTGAATATTGTACCCGGGTACCAATACACACATACACATACATTCCTTGGGACATAACCTGTACGAGACTCACACTCCAACCACTAAGGGGTTAAAAATACTATTTTTCATTTTCCGCTGCGTGTTTCTCGCATTACGAAGTGCTGTATTTTTCCTTTTCCGCTGCGTGTTTCTCGTATTACGAAGTACTGTAAAAATATATACATATACCGTGTTACTCATTATATGCCCGTTTATTCAGTAAACTATATAATTTATAAAATCCACAACGGTGCTGGAGTATATTTATTCCCTAGTGCGGGGAGACTGACCCAAGGTTCAAATTCAGCGGCTCCTCCGGGAGTGAGCGCTACATTAGACAGACTGTTTTATTAGATTTCAAAGAACTTATAGCCAATCAGCATACAGATACATTTCCACGTCACAGTTTAACCAACAATGAGACAAAGATTACTACATATGATTCAGAGATGGCTTTTCTCTAGCTCACACTGTCCACACACCCTTTCCTGCACAGACAGGAAATCGGCTAAATTCCACAGGCTAACATCCTATGCAAGAAAAAGACATACACAATTTGACACTCAAAATGGGAGGGGGAGAATTCCACACTAATGCATATTGAAATATGGCACGTCTTTCAATTACAGGACATTTATAATCCTACAGATATAAAAAACTACCTATCATATTAAAATACCTTTCACCATCTTGGAAGGCCTCGGCCTGCTTTTTGGCCGGGACGAAATGCAGGGCCACAGACTGGTCCGGCGGCCGCGTTTTTTTCAGTGATTTTGGGGCCGGCATGCTGTGGGAGCTGTAAGAGGGGGTCTGAGGTGGGAAAACGGCTCAGGGGTGCGCAGGAACAAGGGTCTTGGCGTTAGGTGTGCAGGAGCCTCAGGTTCACGTGGCCATCTAGGATGGGTGCCAGCTCCGCCCCCAAAAATGTTAATGATTTAACAGACAGATTTGAGAAAGCCACTACAGAAATAATTACTTTAAACGAACATAGCCAAAAACTGCAAGAACAACTCCAAAGCGTGCAAACTGTGTATAAAGAGAGTTGTGTTGAATTAAGCAGTTTTAAAGAGAAATGTTCTAATTTAGAGCAGAAACTGTATGGCTATAAGCAGGAACTAAGGCTTCCAAATGAGTCCCAGGTGTCAAGCAGTGGTGAAAGAGTTGAATCTGACACAGAGGAAATTCAATGCTTAATGGAAACCTTGAAGAAAGAGGTACTAAAAGCCCAGATAAACTCCATGTCCCAGGTAAAGGACCGAAACTATTTCCTCTGACCATAAGCCTGACACTGGCCCTCATTTAAAAGAGTATGCCAGAGACAGTGGGGTAGATTCTGGAAGTGGCCCCACATATGATGAAAAACAGTGCGAAAGGGGATCCCCTCAAGTGCAGATCCAAAAAAGTGCAGATCCAGCCATCTAATGAGGCTAGTCATGGGAGTCATTATAGGACGGATAAAAGGGCCCATACCACAAGCCAAGTTGCCCCTAAGCAATATCATGATGCCTCCCAGGTAAATATTGTGAGGAGGAAATCTTATGCTGAGGTGGTAAAGGGTAACAATCCAGATAAGAACCCCAGGGTCACGCCTGCCCCACACCCACCAAGAAGTGGGGAGCAGAGGTCACCCAATGACTGCAGAAGGAATGAGCAATGGCCACGATGGCACAATAATCACAGGGAATATGCCAAAGGGCCTAGGTCTGCCCAAAGAAATAGGCATCCTCAATCTAGGGGTTCTCCTCAAAGTGATGATTCCCCTCAAATAGATAGGACACCCCCTTGCATTAGGATTCCTAAAAATAGAAGGGGAGGTCAGGCAGGAAACCCCAGGCCAAGATCACACCGTTAGAACAGAAGTAGTGATTCTGATTCTGACACATCAAATAATTCTAGGCCCGAGCATAATAGGATCTGCAGAAATAGATACCTTAACCGAAATTATCCTAATGACCGAATAAACCAATTAGAATACCAGTTATACCAATTAGCTGAACGATCGTTGAGATAAACAGGTATATATTGGCACAACGGCCTGATACTTCTCTTTTAGGGATACCTCCAGTGGCCACCCAAGGGCCAAAGGATCAATAACACACCTCAGGTGTTATTGAATCAGAGAGAACGACTGTTTGAAGTAGCCGAGGTGGCACAACCTAACACCATTTTATCCCCAGGTCTGCATATTAATAAGGAATCTTAATTATGTAAAGGAGGATTTCAGCTGTTGGATGTTAACCACTCTCCTATTTTTCAGCCTACTTCTAGACCCTCTGATATAAACAGGTCACTAACCGCAACCGACTCTCAAGAGATTGATGTAGCCAGATGCCCAGATGAAGAGCCTGTTGCGCTTTAGCCTACAAGAAACCTAAGGTTCTCTGTACGGTGGGTAAGGATGAGAATTCACCTACCCCAGGTAAAGTGATTCTCAACACCAGTTCATGGAGTTGCCCTCAAAGATTAGGACCAGGTATTAACAGAATCTGTTATAATGGGGGGGCTGAGCTAACAGAGGAAGCGAGCGGCTGCATATTGGAGGTGCTCTGTGATTAACAGGTTTTTAAAGCTATTTTTGCCGCTTGCTCGGACTTGAGACCTACCCAGCTACCTTTGGAGGTCCTGGAGGGCCCGGTGAGGTAGTTTTCCACCTGAATTCCACGCTACGGAACATTTTGCCACCCGCAGCAAGATTTGGGCCTGGTACCTGTGGCTATTTTGGAGGCCTGTGCGGGAGTTGTTGGGACCTTTTTGCTGCCTTGCATCCTCATGCCTGGACTTTTGGCACCATGCCCACCAGTCGCTCCCAGGAGCAAGGCCCCCGACAGAGGGACATTAGGGACTCTATGAGATGTGGGTCCATTTTTGTGGGAGTGATGGCTTCCTCTTCCCTCCCCCCAGGCTATGACTTTTCGGGCGACGAAGGCGACCCCTGGCCTTTGGGTCATGGTTCGGCGATGTTGTGGATCTCCCTGCAATCTCAGAGACCGGACTCTCAGCCCCTCTCTGTGGCTGCAAAAAAAAGAGCGCAAAAGAAACGAAAAGCAGCGCTACAAGTGTCTTAGAACACATCGATCCCTGCTGAGGACCTCTCTGATGGTGACTTGGCTGAAGCCCACCAGCTTTCTGCCAGTAGTAGTAGTGTGGTTTCGGATCGGCAGGATAATCAGAGATCGAGAACCCGACCGCGGCAAATAAGATCTACCTCGCTCGAACCACGTTTGATCCAGACTGAAGACCGTCAGCAGGAGGAGGATGATCATCTTCCCATCATGAAAGGGGACCTCTGAAGGATTTTGGATGAGCTCCGAGAAATTCGGGGGCTATGGAAGCCCGAGGTGGCGGCGGTGCGGGCGGAGGTTGCAGCAATTCGCGCACAAGTGACAGCGGTGCAGACGACGACCTCTGAAGTGCAATCAGAACATACCCACCTGTTGGGTCAGGTTGCCGGTCTACGGTCTCAGGTTGAAATTTTGACCCGCTCTGTGGAGATGCTGGAGACGAGACACCGCCGCCGCAGTGTCAGGATATCCTGGACTCTTTGTCGTCGGAGGAGTTACCGTCCTATGTTTCTCGTTTGGCCCTTCACGTGTCGGGGCTTCCCCTGAAACGCCTAATGTAATTGGATCGGTGTTCAAAGTTAGGAGGCCTGCAACGCTTTCAAAAGGGGCTCTCCCGAGATGTCGTGGTGGCCTTCCGTGACGTGGCGTTCAAGGTCAAGCTTATGTCTACCTCCGGCGCGAAAGATCAAGTGAAATTTGAGGGCTCAACACTAGCTTTATACCATGATCTTCCATTCCAGACTCTACTTGCTCGCAGGCACTTTCGAGCTGTGACATCCGTCCTTCGTCGGAGAGGGATCCTCTATCGTTGAGGCCTAGCGGGAGCACTGTTGGTGACACATGACAACGTCCCCTACACCATCACCGATCCCGAAGTCGCCTGGACTGACCTTGTTAAATTATAAAATGTAGCTAATCAAATCAATGTCCTGTTTATAATTACCATATATGAAATTTCAATAGACCGTTTTCTTTCTCATATATCAAAATGAAGCAAAACGCTGCGCTACGCCATGGCGGAGAGACCAAAATCAGCTACACAAAATAGTTTCATCAGGTCGTCTGGCTATTCCTTTGTTAGACAGACCTTTATTAGAGTTCAAAGAATTTATAGCCAATCAGCATATAGATACATTTCTACATCAGAGTTTAACCAACACGGCTTAACAAACACTTATTACCATATATGGTTTGAGTTTCGCAGGCATTTCAATTTTTTGCCTGAAAAGAGTTAACACAGGATATCTATTTTAATCAACTCACTGGAACCACAGCCCTGAAAGAAGGCTTTTATAAATTTTAATTGAATTACAGGAAATGAAAAATATCTTTCAGTCGTCTCTTTGATCACATATACAATCGTGATCACTAAAATGGATAAAACAAAACTAGGCAATTAAACTAATTATACCTGGGGCCACAGTGTCCTTGCCTAATACCTTTAGATCATTCTAGATGCTCAGAGGGAAATAAAAAAATCTGGTAATTACTCCTAAAATACCTCACTACCTTCACAATATAGGAAAGGGATTCCTCAAGGAGATCCTTTATAAGCATAAAATACACTTATCGATCTAGATTCACTCTTCCAGTGAACCACACTTGGTGCCTAGGCCAAAATACCTAATCTAGACATTAAACAACTATTTATTCCCATTTCCCTAAATGTACTTCACCGAACAAGAAAAATATAATAACTTGCATGTAAAAAGTTCATTTATCTAATAATCAACATGAGTCAGATCTATATCTGTGTGTTTTCCTACAGTTGTGTTCAAAATTATTCAACCCCCACTGAAATTGAGTGTTTTGGCCAGTTTGACATTGATTTTGATCATTCAGTCATCTTGCTTACAATTAAATCAAAGAGGCACGTGTAGGTCAGACAAATATAACATAACATTTATAATGAAATAACCACAAATGTCTTTTCTGTGCTCACATCATTATCAGTTTTATTCAACCCCCAAGTGACATTCAATCTTAGTACTTAGTACAACATCCTTTTACAGTTAGAACAGCTTTTAAACGTGAAGCATAGCTTGACACAAGTGTCTTGCAGCGATCTACAAGTATCTTCGCCCATTCGTCATGGGCAAAAGCCTCCAGTTCAGTCACCTTCTTAGGCTTGCGCACTGCAACTGCTTTCTTTAAGTCCCACCAGAGGTTCTCAATCGGATTTAAGTCAGGTGACTGCGATGGCCACTCCAAAATGTTCCAGCCTTTAATCTGCAACCATGCTCTAGTGGACTTGGAGGTATGCTTGGGATCATTGTTCTATTAAAAGGTCCAACGTCTCCCAAGCCTCAGGTTTGTGACGGACTGCATCACATTGTCATCCAATATCTCCTGGTACTGAAGAGAATTCATGGTACCTTGCACACGCTGAAGCTTCCCTGTACCTGCAGAAGCAAAACAGCCCCAAAGCATGATTGACCCCCCCCCCACCATGCTTCACAGTAGGCAAGGTGTTCTTTTCTTCATAGGCCTTGTTCTTCCTCCTCCAAACGTAGCGTTGATACATGGGCCCAAACAGTTCTAATTTTGTTTCATCAGTCCACAGAACACTATCCCAAAACTTCTGTGGTTTGTCCACATGACTTTTGGCATACTGCAGTCGACTCTTCTTATTCTTTGGAGACAGCAAGGGGGTGTGCCTGGGAGTTCTGGCATCGAGGCCTTCATTACGCAGTGTGCGCCGTATTGTCTGAGCTGAAACCTCAGTACTCACATCTGACAAATCTTTTCTCAGTTCCTCAGCAGTCACACAGGGACTTTTCTCCACTCTACGCTTCAGGTAGCGCACAGCAGTCGAAGTCAGCATCTTCTTTCTGCCACGACCAGGTAGCGTTTCAACAGTGCCCTTTGCCTTGAATTTGCGAATGATGCTTCCTATGGTCTCTCTCGGTATGTTTAATATCTTTGCAATCTTCTTATAGCCATTGCCCTTCCTGTGAAGAGTAATCACCTCTTCTCTTGTCTTCCTGGACCATTCTCTTGACTTCACCATGTTTGTAACCACACCAGTAAATGTCTAGAAGGAGCTGAGTATCACAGTCATGTTAAAGCTGCCTAATTGGTGCTTATTATGCTTTATTGCTGCTCCGTGACATCCACAGGTGTTTTCAATACCTGATTGAAAACACTTGAATGAACCTCTGTTCTTCAGAGTGGTAGTCTTTAAGGGGTTGAATAATTGTGTCAATGAAGAATTCACAAAAGAAACATTTACTACTGTATTACAAAACCAATTGATGTCATTTTAGTTGCATATGGTTCTTTAAAAAGTCCTTGTAGGATTTCATTCTGAATACAATTACAAATGTACACTAAATTCCCTAAAACCCTTTACAGCATTGGGGGTTGAATAATTTTGAACACAACTGTATGTTCATCTTCACTCCACAAAACGCATACACACCTGCATTCACACACACTCTCGAGAAATACATTCTCATTTTCCCAAATCCAATCCTTTCTCACACTTATCTAGGGAATTAAATAATAATAAAAAATAATATCTCATAATCTAATACCATAGTCCAAAGTGCAAGATCAAGGTTTGGTCTTTTTCAATATCCCAGCTTGAGACGCATAATCATTGAATGTCATCAGAGCTCCCAACATAGGGACTCCTGAACAAGCTGTCTCTTTGCGCTGGTTGCTTTTTACCTGTGACCTTGACACAAAATGTCCATGATTCGTTCCACATGCAGTCATTGTGACTGTCAGATTTCTTGATGATGAAGATGTGATACGGTTTTAGCAAAAAATAAAGAAAATTAAAATAAAATATGGTATACCCACTAATCATATACACATTTATTCATTCATTGTCACTCTCAAGTGCACGAAAACAATAAAAATATGTTAATTACACAAGAAAAGACACAGATAATACATTTTTAAATTTCCCCGGAAAGCCTATGGGCCTCACGCAATAAAAAAATATAATCATACTACTTCTGACTCATTGCATTAGAGAAAAATATATATATACGCAACTTTGGCTCAAAAGGGAAATAGCCGAAGTGCATACTCCACCCATTTTAATATATGTATCAAAAAATAATTTATTGATATCTTATCCATTCTTGTTTGGTGTTTTTAAACAAAACTGGTGTTTATAAAACATACCAATCCTTAATAAAAAAAAATAATAAAACCAACTTTTAATATACAATATTAAAACTTTCCTACAATCATTTAGACCTAAATTAAACTATGTTCCATATATCACTATATATGTCATGAAACGTATTTATGCAAATGCATTAAATTATATGTTCCTAAATACATTAATTAACTCTAATTTTAATTGGATGTGATCTTCAATAATCCTAAATGTGTCAGGGAATTTGAACAATATTGATTGTAACCAAACAACAAAAATAATAAAATATAAAATAAAAGATACAAAATAATTATCACTTGGACAACACAATGACAATCCATCAACATATAAAAAATACATTATATTCTTCTTTCTCTGTCTTCTTTCTTACTGGTTTAAAATAACTGTTTTGTGAAACTGACATGTCTTAAGTTTTATTTCCAAATCAATGATCTTCTTTAATCACATAAGTAATTGATGAATTGTTAATAACATGTCTTCGTCCTTCATTAATTTAAAATGAAATACAACTCCTTTGTTAGAATGTTTAATTGCCTGGTGTCTGATAATTCCTTTTATTTGAGTAAATTTCCTTCAATTTCAATAGCTATATCGATATTGGTATCAAATAATCTTCCATCTAGTTTGATCAACATCAGTTAAAATATATAGTTGGCATGCGTGTTTAATTTTCACCTAAAGTAAAAAAAATTGGGAAAAAATTATTAATAACCTGTGAAAGTTTAAAATTACATGGTTAAAACTGTAAAGAAAAACATTTAAACTTGTAACGTTCAGCAATAAATATTTTAAAGAGACCAGGAATCCATTTTGAAAAAAAATTCAGAGAATTTTGGACACAAAGAAAAAAGGAGGGGTCATGAGAGAGACAAAATGGAGGGGTTAGGAGAAGAATGTGAAAAACTTTTTTTACTTTTGCAACGGTCACCATGTTTTCCTTAAATTCTCTTGTATAGTCAAATAAAAAAAAACACATAACACAGATATCATAAACTGGGAAAAACATATAGAAGGGCATGTTAAAAATAATTATCAAATATTTATGTGCACAAATCCCCAATTAGCAATATGACCTAATTAATCAAATGTCTTCTGAAAAGAAAAGAAACAATGCTCAGGATATTAAATTACAATCATTTATCTCCTTTTGTCAACAAAAAAACCTTCTATACCCACTCATCACCTGAATACCAAACAAATCTGCCTAATTTCCTTTTTTTCTTCTTATTTCTTCTAAGTCCTAACATGTTAAGTTCTAATTTCCATTATAATCACTATAAACCTTTTTCAAGTTTCTTCTTATATATCAAAATTGAAGTAAGGTGCTGCGCGACTCTGATCAGAGGAGACGATATACACAACCACACCGAGATATGGCAGATTATCATCTGATCAATCCGTGGTCTGTCAGATTGGTTTATTGTTTCAAGATCCAATAGAAATGTTCGTTATATATAAAAACTTCCTGCATTTTTCACTCCCAACATAGGAATGTGATACAACAACCAATCAGAGCAGATACATTTCTACATCAGAGTTTAACCAACAGTGAGACAAATTTACTACATTTGATTCGGAGATGACTTTTTTCTAGTTTATGGTCTGTTCACACACCCTTTCCTGCACACAAAGGAAATGGCTAAATTCCACAGGCTTACATCCTATGCAAGTAAAAGACTTGCAGAGTTTGACACTTATAATGGTGGGGGGTGGATTTCACACTAATACAAAAATAAAAAACTACCTATCATATTAAAATACCTTTCAATCGTCTCATTGATCACATATACAATCGTGATCACAAAAATGGATGAAACAAACTAGACAATTAAACTAATTATACCTGGGCCATAGTATCCTCGCCTAATACCTGTACGATATACGAAAAGGATTCCCCAAGGAGGCCCTTTATGAGCATAAAATATACTTATCTATCTAGATTCACTCTACCAGCAAACCACACCTGGAGTTCGGGCCAAAATACCTAATCTAGACATTGAATAACTATTTATTCCCGTTTCCCAAAATGTACTTCACCGAACAAGAAAAATATAATAACTTGAATGTAAAAGGTTATTTATCTAATAATCAACATGTGTCAGATCTATATCTGTGTGTTTTCCTATGTTCAGCTTCACTCCACAGACCGCATACACACCTGCATTCATACACACTCTCAAGAAATACATTCTCATTTTCCCAAATCCATTCCTTTCTCACACTTATCTAGGGGATTAAATAAAAAGAAATGAGATTCCATAATCTAATACCGTAGTCCACAGTGCGAGATCAAGGTCTGCTCTTTTTCAACATCCCAGCTTGAGACGCATAATCATTAAATGTCATCAAAGCTCCCACCATAGGGACTCCTGAACAAGCTGTCTCTTTGCGCTGGTTGCTTATTACCTGTGACCTTTGACCTTGACACAAAATGTCCATGATTCGTTCCATATGCAGTCATTGTGACTGTTAGGTTTCTTGATGATGCGATACGGTTGTAGCAACAATAAAGAAAATAAAAAAGAAAAGAAAATATGGTATACCCCGCTAATCATATACATCCATCATTCATTGTCACTCTCAAATGCACGAAAACAATAAAAATGTTAATTTACACACGAAGAGACACAGATAATAAATTTTAAAATTTCCCCACCAAAGCCTATCGGCCTCACGCCGAAAAAAATTATACTACTTCTGACTCATTGTTAGAGAAAAATATATATACGCAACTTTGGCTCAAAAGGGAAATAGCCAAAGTGCATATTAGTGCATATTCCACCCATTTTAAATATCAAAAAAATATTTAATTACTATCCTATTCAGTCTTGTTCGGTGTTTTGAAACAAACCTGGTGTTTATAAAACACACCAATCCTCAAGTGAAATTAATAAAAATAAAATAAAACAGCATTAATTTTACCGAATCAGAACTTTCCATTTACCACTATATATGTCATGAAACGTATTTATGCAAATGCATTAAATTATATGTTCCTAAATACATTAATTAACTCTAATTTTAATTGGATGTGATCTTCAATAATCCTAAATGTGTCAGGGAATTTTGAACAATATTGATTGTAACCAAACAACAATAATAATAAAATAATAAAAGACACAAAATAATTATCACTTAGACGACAACACAAAGAGAATACATCAGCATATAAAAATACATTATCTTCTTTCTTTGTCTTCTGTCTTATTGGTTGAAAATAACAGTTTTGTAAAACTGACATGTCTTAAGTTTTATTTCCAAATCAATGATCTTCTTTAATCGCATGATTTATTGATGAGTTGTCGATAAACTAGAATGTTTTATTGCCTGGTGTCTGATAATTCCTTATTATCCGGTTGATGTAACATTGCAATGTGAAATGATAATGTGTTTGAGTAAATTTCCTTCAATTCCAACAGCTTTATCAATATTGGTATCACATAATCTTCCATCTAGCTTGATCAAAGTTGGCATGCATGGGTAATTTTCACCTAAAGTAAAAACTTGGGGAAAAAATGTATTATTAACCTGTCAAAAACTTTAAAATTCATATGGTTAAAATACTTTTAAAATGGAGAAAAAAAATGCAACAAATTTTTTGGACACAAAGAAAAAGAGTGGTCATGAGAGAGAAAAAATGGAGGAGAGGAGGGGTCATGAGTGAGACAACACGGAGGAGAGGAGGGGTCATGAGTGAGACAAAATAGAGGAGACTAGGAAAGAATGTGAACTTCAATTCAAATAAAAAAACACAACAAAAATATCATGAACTGGGAAAGAAAGTATAGAAGGGCATGTTTAAAACTTGACGCGTTAATTAGCACAAAGTTCTCAGAGGAAACTCAGAGAAAAAGATTCTTAATAAACATCAATAATCTTTATTAAGAATATTGGCTAAAAACAAACATTCAAATGTGAGGTGTTTGTGCAGCTATTTTACAACCTGTTTTATTCCCTCCAAGAATATTCAATGGGGGCACAGTTATACGCTATTGCACTTCACACCAAAAGACAAAAACAGGCAGCAAAAAAAATAAAACTAGACATCTGGCTACCACTGCAGAAAAAGAAAACAATCAAACAATACTCAGATACCAAACTACAACCTTCCATCTCCCTTAGTCAACTAAAATAAAACCCAAAAACCACCTTATCTCATTTGAAATCTGCCTAAATTCCTTTGTACAGTGCTACTAAACCTGTAGGCGCTTTCCTTTAAACTTTCACTCAAATCCTTCAGCTTTATATCACTTCATCCTCTTAGATTCCAAACAACCAAACATGAACCTACATATATATTCCATTATACAAGTTACAAACACTGTAAATGATCTCAGTCAGCCATTTTGGCAAAACATATAACCTATATTAAGGTGCGGTCAATCCCTTAGTGCTGGACTCAAACAAAGACCAGAGGAAAATAACCGACCACGCCTCTCTTGGTAAAATGTACAACTTTGAGCCCATCACCTTGATACACTAATTTTTTTATATATATATCATACATCAATTTATAATCCATTACTTTCTTTTGTTCCACTACTGTACGCACGCCGAAGCACTCAAACCGCGCCCAATTCGACAACAGTTACAGTTACAGTTTTATAAAGCACTAACAGCTCCAGAATTCAACTTCTACTACAGTCTGTCAAGGAATTAGACACATGTCATTTGTATATACTGTTCAATTATCCCAAATAGATACTCACAGAACAACAAAAATAACTACATATTCCATTATCCAACTTGCACTGCTAAAAGACTACTAGCATTCAAAGAAAAAAAAATCCTTATACAAACACATAATAACATTATACATTACAAATAAAGAGTTTTTTTAATTAAATAAAAAAAGAACAAAGAGAGAAAAAATGAATGTATGAGAAAGAGAAAAAAGTTAGCAGGCGCTTTTGAAAGTCACTGTAAAAGTAAAGCCCTATTGTCTCCATTTCCTGTTCCTTTTTTTTTTTTTTTTTACATGAGGCAAGGCAGTAAAGACTGAAACAAAGCAACCTGTTTTAAGAGCAGTCCCTATACATAAATTACATATAAAAAACATAATATCAAAACTACGAAATACAAAACATCAAAGATAAACACATATATTAATAGTTAGTAAAGACAAACATTTAAATAAACAGACGCAATCAATGGCAAAAAACAAAATAATATATAAAACAAAAACAAACATGCAATCTGAAAAAAACCAGTTAGCAAATACTTTAGAATCAGCGCGTAAACACATGCCGCAAAAAAAATAAAGAAAAAATGTCAGCAGCGCGCAAGAAAATAAAAAATAAAAAATTAGGAGGAAAAAGAAAAAACTGTCTCTCAATGGGAGATAAAATTATTCGATATACAAGAAGAAATCATATATTATGTATAAAAGTAACATCAGAAAGCATTATTTTGCGGAGAGGGTGGTGGATACATGGAACAGTCTTCCAGTTGAAGTGGTAGAGGCCAAAACAGTAATTGAATTTAAGCAAGCATGGGATAGGCATAAGGCTATCCTAAACAAAAGATAAATCCAGGTAAAGTATCCATGTAATTGGGCAGACTAGATGGGCCGAAAGGTTCTTATCTGCCGACATTTTTCTATGTTTCTAAATCAAAATCTAATCAATTAAAATAAAATGCTATGAGCCAGAACTCCAGAACACAATAGAGCTACACTATGGACACAAAGACACACACATTTACTCAACGCTAGAAACATCTTTCAGTTTCCCGGGTGAGTGACATAACGAATACTCAGCACCAGAACTTCATCAGGGTACATCAACATAACGAGTGAGTCACCGCTCATTAACAGTTCTCTATCAGGTGAGTTAAGATAAACAAACAACAAAGAAAAACAAACAGAGCGTCCTACAACAACACAGTGGCTCTCACAGACAGCCTCCCCATGGAAGGAAAGATTCTTTTATCTATATAGGCAATTGTTTAACATGAAATAAAGCATATTAGACAATTGAATTATTAAATCCCACTTCTGACACCAACTGTTAAATTCTAATTTCCATTATAATTACCATAAAACTTTTTCAAGTTTCTTCTTATATATCAAAATTGAAGTAAGGCGCTGCGCGACTCTGATCAGAGGAGACGATATACACAACCACACCGAGATATGGCAGATTATCATCTGATCAGTCCGTGGTCTGTCAGATTGGTTTATTGTTTCAACATCCAATAGAAATGTTCGTTATATATAAAAACTTCCTGCAGTTTTCACTCCCAACATAGGAATGTGATACAACAACCAATCAGAGCAGATACATTTCTACGTCAGAGTTTAACCAACAGTGAGACAAATTTACTACATTTGATTCGGAGATGACTTTTTCTAGCTTATGGTCTGTTCACACACCCTTTCCTGCACACAAAGGAAATGGCTAAATTCCACAGGCTTACATCCTATGCAAGTAAAAGACTTGCAGGGTTTGACACTTATAATGGCGGGGGGTGGATTTCACACTAATACAAAAATAAAAAACTACCTATCATATTAAAATACCTTTCACTAACATACATACTTTAACATTCCTTTGTACAATGCTACAGAACCTGTAGGCTTTGTCCACACTATTAACGTAAACTACAATCCTTCAATATCACTCTATCCTTTTAGATTGTAAACTCTTAAACAGGACCTCTTTGCCTACTGTATTATGATGAACCTAAATATATATTCCATTGAACAGGTTACAGAACCTGTAAATGACTTCAGTCAGCCATTTTGGCAATTATTCAATAGGGGACTCAAATATCATTATTATTATGTCAGGAATAGAGATTATCACTTTCCCAGCAACAAACATACACTGTGCCTATTGTACAGCACTGCGGAACATGCCGGCGCTCCATAAATAAAGAACAATAATAATAATAATACAGGTCCCTTATGCAAAACAAATAACCTATATTAAGGTGTGGTCAATCCATTTGTGCTGGACTCAAACAAAGACCAGGGAAAAAATAACTGACCATGCCTCTTTTAGGAAAACATACAGCTTATATTAAGGCAGATGGACGTCGCCCAGCACCTTGATACACAAAATAGTTTTTTTATATCATACATCAACTTGTATCAACCATTCACACTTTAAATCCAGCTCCCACAATTTCTTTTACTTTCACATCTACTCCGCACACACGCCGAACGTGCCCAGACCGCACCCAATTCCACAACAGTTACAGTTACAGTTTTTGTAAAGCACTAACAGATCCAGAATTGAATTACTATTATATACTTATTCAAGGCATAAGATATAGGTTATTTGAAATACTATCCAATTATCCCTTTATAGCATCCTAACAGAACAACAAAAATAACTACATATTCCATTATCCAGCTTGCATTCCAAAAAAAACCTCACATTTGGTTTAAAACAGGAAGAGAGATAAGGGAACAATTGAAGAGAGAGAAGAGAGAAGAGAAAAAAAACTTATCGCAAGCCCGGGAGAGCTGTGTCTTTTACAGCTGCTTAGGGTGAGAAAGGGACACACTGCATTCATCTTTTTATACTGGCAAAGCGACATATTCCAAAGGAAATCAGTCCCTATACACACAGAAACACAGACAGCTGTACAGTATAATAAAATACAAAACTGGGAACAAATATCTGGGAAAAAATTAACATTGCATTTAAATTATGTAAAAAAAAATATATCAGCAATAAAATTTAAAAAAATATAATTAGTTAGCAAAAATAATACAGAAAGCAGACAGCGCGCAAGTAACATCAACGCAAAGGACATAAAAACAGCGCAAAGGGAAAGAAAAGCACAGTGGATTGGCTCTCAATGGGAGAAAATCATTTTGCTATATAGAAGAAATTAGATCCAATCATTAAAATAAAATGAAATACTCACAATTACAAGCAGGTATGGACGACTCAAACTCCAGCACAATGGAGCTACAATACAAACAGACCGCCTACACAGACTCAGCACTAGAGTTTCACAGGGTACATCAACATAACGAGTGAGTCACCGCTCATTAACAGCTCTCTATCGGGCGAGTTAAGATAAACAAACAAAAACAGCAACTGTAACAACTTAAGGCATGATCCTAGATTCCTTGATCATCCCTCCAGGTCAGTGTAAACAAATAAAAACAACCAGAGCATCCATCCTTGCAACCAAAAAAAAAAAACAACAAGCTCTTAACTTCAAGGAAAATAAACAAAAACCAAGCCTGGAGGCAAGTTCGCAAAATGTGAACAAGCAAATGAGGTACATTTGAATGGCAAATTCCACTTCTCGCTGACACCAATTGTTAAATTATAAAATGTAGCTAATCAAATCAATGTCCTGGCTATAATTACCATATATGAAATTTCAATAGACCATTTTCTTTCTCATATATCAAAATGAAGCAAAACGCTGCTCTACACCATGGCGGAAAGACCAAAATCAGCTACACAAAATAGCTTCATCAGGTCGTCTGGTTATTTCTTTGTTAGACAGATCTTTATTAGATTTCAAAGTATTTATAGCCAATCAGCATACAGATACATTTCTACGTCAGAGTTTAACCAACACGGCTTAACAAACACTTATTACCATATATTGTTTGAGATAGGTTTCACAGGCATTTAAATTTTTTGCCTGAAGAGTTAACACAGGATATCTATTTTAATCAACTCACTGGCCAGCCTCAAGAGGAACCGAAGCTGAACAGACATTGTATTGGGACAAGAAGGGGGACAAGGGGGGGGGAACCACAGCCATGTATTAAAGAAGGCTTTTATAAATTTTAATAGAATTACAGGAAATTAAAAATATCTTTCAGACCTTGCGGCGACGGGTCTTTCGTCGGACACTCCAGCGCTTCAGCCGGACTAAGAACTGAGCGTCATTGTTTCCCCCCCTGCATTTTTTCTTATGCTTATGTGTCTCTGGTTTCTAGAATGACTGTGTGAATGGACTTTCAGGCCTATCTGTGGATTTCATGGACGTATCCCTAATTGCATTCCATAATTCTTTAGATTTTATTTTTTTTTGCCAGATATTGGGACTTCTTGCCTTTTTATATCTATGTTGTCTTGTTTCTATATACTTCGCATATTTTTAACTGGTTGACCGTAGATAGTTTTGCCGGCCAAGAGTGGCTGTTTTTTTTACGTTTGATTTCGTGAATTCTCTGTAATGTACAATTCTCTAAATAAAGAATTTAAAAAAAAAAATCTGTTATAATAAATCCCTACAATAACTGCATGATTGCAGGAGTAAACCTCATGGGAAGGTCTAATCCAATCACTGGTTTTAACTAGTTAATACGGTCAAAGAAATTAAATTTGTAGAAAAAAAAAATATATATTTATATATAAATCTCTACAGGGCGATGTCCTATTCAGTCCCCTATTAGGAAAGCAAGCCCACAAAAGAGGGATGATATTCTTAATTGCTCACAAGAATTGAAAGGGTTAATAATCTATGTGTCGCATCTAGGGGCCTACTCCCTGACTGTTTCCTGGCCAGGGGATCCCACGTGCTCACCAGCCGGGGAATCCCTCTGGACCTAGCTTGGTGGCCTTGCCTCCCATTGCAGCGCCTCTGCTGTCCCCGAACCCTTCTACCTGGCAGAGAGCCGTGGCGACGGAGGGCCCCCGTCTTCTGGCCAAAGCAGCTGACTTGGTGGGGGCAGTGGCGGGAATGTGCGCGGGGAGGCAGGTTGACGTACTGTCGCTTCCCCCACTGTCCAGAATAGAGGCGGCGTTCCTCGAGTGCCTATTGATGGAGGAGGGAGAAGACGAGTGCCCGTTGACACGCGGTGATCTGAGATGCTTCACGAGGGCCCTGAACTGTGAAGGAGATGTGAATACCCTGAGCGAAGCTGAGACTAGAGGGCTTCGGGAGGCTGCTTAACACCCTGTCGATGCGTGCGTAGAGGTACCCTGTGTCACGGTTCCCAGATCCCACCACGCAGTACTTAACACCCCACACTCCACAGAGCCCAGAAGCTACCAACAGAGTAGCCGTGAAAGATCTCTAACTGTCTGGTCCTTAGAATTGGCCAGGTAAACTAGCTAGACAGAAAGGGTTAACAACACAGGGAGTAGTCAGCCGAGCCAGAATCAGGAATACAGAGTTCAGAATGGTCAAATGGAATAGCCGGGTCGATATCAGAGCAGTGGCGTAGTACAAGAAAATGGTCTAGGGCAACTGAAGGCAGAATAGTCAGAAACAAGCAGAGGTCAATAACGGGTTAATTCAATATAGCAGTCAGGTACAAGGAGCTCAGGTATGGATAACCACGATCTGGCAACTGCTGAGAATACACTGAGGGTTTTTAAAGACCTTCACCAGGCCACGCCCCCCACTCAAGCCGCGCCTCATGCAACCACCTCCCTGCCTGTCTCCATTTAAACCGGGCATTGGTCAGCGAGCAGCATCAGACATGCTGCCCTCAAGCACACAGGTAGGGCTGGAAGCTCCCAACGTTACACCCTGTGGCACGAGGGATCCGGAGGATCGGAGTTCTCCACGCTCGATGGCGACCCTTGACTCGTGAGACATTACTGAGAGGTCAGTCGCTCTGAGCTCAAACGCACTGACTGACACCAGGCTGGAGATTGTGGCTTCCTCCATGCAGCCTACTTTAGCGGAGATGTTCGGGACTTTGGACCTCCACACTGAGGGGAGGCAGGACTGGCCTTGGTTCCGAGCTGTAGCCTATGTGACATCTGGAGTGGCCTGGTTGTTGAGCTCCCCGGATACCCGATGTGGCCCGTATAGGTCGGAGGGGAATTCTTGCCCTACCTTGTTACTGGATACAGGCTGAAGGGGCCAGTCTCGACTGCCCGCTGCTTGCCCACTGATCGCTGACCCCGGCTTGC
Source organism: Leptobrachium leishanense (assembly GCA_009667805.1). Lineage (NCBI taxonomy): Eukaryota > Metazoa > Chordata > Amphibia > Anura > Megophryidae > Leptobrachium > Leptobrachium leishanense. The sequence continues at coordinate 49,565,932 of CM019072.1, forward strand.
CCTGACCCGCTGAGTCCCCCCCGCATATCCCTTTTAATGTTTTTGCTGTATCCCCACTAGCTGAGTTGTCCCCCCTTCCGTTTTGCTGTGAGCTTTCGCTGTTGACTCTCTCCCCACTCCTGTAATCAGAGACGCTTCAATTTTTTTCCCCCGAATATTCAGATTTTTCTGCCGACACTCCCCTGCTGGGGCTGATTTTCTTTCATAGAGACTATGCTACACAGAGACTATGCTTAATATTTCTATTTTTTATTTTTCTTTCCCCTATTTTGCTTTCACGGGCTCCTCTCGGCGACCGTCACTGGGGCCTGGTGCCCTGCTGGCCTCCCGAGTCCCCAGGCCTGGTGCCAATACTCTCCAGCGTCCTCCTGCAGGTTTTTTTTAAACTTGTGGGTTTGTGCTGGGGAAGGCACCGTCGTGGCCTTTTGCCATTTTTTTCCCCTTTGCTTTGTTCAGTTTTTTGCCTTCCTTCCCTCCAATACACGGAGTTTCCTTTTTCACGCTGAGATTTAAAAAAAAAAAAATTTGCCTTTTTCTGCTGACATTTGTGATGTTTCTCTTTTAGCTGAGTGATTATTAGCTGTGCTTTTTGCACTGCCGCTGATCCATTCGCTTATGGTGCCGGGCCAACTGCTTACATCTAGAAGTCTTTCTTGTTCTATGCCTGTTTTGATGTCTTGCTTTTTATTATTTTCCTTATGCAGTGCCTCTGTTGCTGACTTCATGTGGCCCTGCGCGGCCCTTATTTATATGATGACTTCTTTACAAAATAAAAATTTCAAATATATATAAAAAAATAGTAATCTATGTGTCTTGATAAAATGCATTAAGATTAAAATAAATGCCAAACTGCATCTAAAGAAAAGCATGGGATAAATCAGAAATGAGGAAGATTACCCATTTCCATTTGCCATAATCCTAAAATCCCAAATCACAAAGATGCAGTGTTAACCTAAATATTCATATGTTGTATATATCAATTCTTATGAAGTTTATCTCATTTTAGAAAGATAAGATGAGTAAAGTGACAATTGGTCGCTCGCATGGAGGCGTGTCATAAAGGCTCAGATGTCAGGAGCAGCCATGCTGGAGGTGACGGAAAGTCATGGGAGCACCGCTGAAAACCTACCGGAAGTGTCAATGGAAATTGTCAGGAGACCCGGTATCATCAGCAATGATTGCTCAGAAATCGCCAAGATCTATCTTCAAGGATAAGTGGGCACCCTGTCGTAAAGGATACCCAAAGGAACGGAAGGATGACGACAAGTGCATTATTGGTTATTCATTTGTGCACCCACACTCTGGTCAAAAATTTAAAATTGGACAATACTTTACATGCAATTCTCAATATGTAATCTATTTAATCAAATGTCCCTGCGGTTGGTTTTATGTAGGGGAAACGATACAAAACGTCAAAAATAGGATTACTAAACACAAGTCCGATATCCGTCTTAAAAAGATAGAATTATTATTTACAACTCTCCACATTTGTCTCGCAGCAGCTGAGGGATTTGGGGCCTAGGGATTTCCTTAACCCTCTAGATAGCATAATGAAGGTAGGCCCCTCGACAGCTACCTTCTGACAAACACTCCGTCCACACTATGATTGGACAGCCGCCACCATAGGGATAGCCTCTTGGTGCCTCCATCTCCCGCAACAGTCACCTTTTTCGCTTATAGCAGCCACCACTAGATCACGGAAACAAATTCCTTCGGCCCAATATGGAGAAATGTTTTATAAATTATTGCACGGGGCCTATGTGGCGCCAGCCAGACTGGCCCTTTATAATCCACTAAATTTGGGATGTTGTCTTAAATGCTCAGAAGACAGGGCAGATCTCTTGCATTGCCTGTGGTCGTTCCCCCGCATTAGGCTTTTCTGGGACACCATTAGAAGATTCGGATCCCGAATTTTGAAGCTAGGAATGCCGACCTCTCCAGACTGGGCGTTATTTAACATTCTCTCTGTCCAGGAAGCACATCCATTATCTAGAGCTCAGAAAACGCTTTTAGGCATTATTGCAGCGTCCGCAAAGAAAGCTATTTTGGGCCAGTGGATAGAGGCCCTCCCCCCTCGTCCTCGATGTTCTACTCAAGTGTCACGGTTCCCGGATCCCACCACGCAGTACTTAACCCCCAACACTCCACAAAACTCAGAAGCTACCAACAGTGTAGCTGTGAATGATCCCTATCTGTCTGGTCCTTAGAATTGGCCAGGTAAACTAGCTAGACAGAAAAGGGTTAACAATACGGAGAGGAGTCAGCCGAGCCAGAATCAGGAATACAGAGTTCAGAATGGTCAAATGGAATAGCCGGGTCGGTATCAGAGCAATAGCGTAGTACAAGAAAATAGTCTAGGGCAACAGAAGGCAGAATGGTCAGAACACAAGCAGAGGTCAATAACAGGTTAAATCAATTTAGCAGTCAGGTACAAGGAGCTCAGGTATGGATAACCACGATCTGGCAACTTCTGAAACTATACTGAGGGTTTTTAAAGACCTTCACCAGACCACGCCCCCCACTCAAGCCACACCTCATGCAATCACCTCCCTGCCTGTCTCCATTTAAACCGGGCAGTGGTCAGCGAGCAGCATCAGACTTGCTGTCCTCAAGCACACAGGTAGGGCTGGAAGCCCCCAACGTTACAGTACCCCCCTCTCCACGGGAGGCCACCGGACGACCAACAGGACGAGTGGCAATACGACCACCAGGGCGATCGGGGTGCGTGGCATGGAACGCCCTGACCAACCTAGAGGCAGACATGTCGGAAGCTGGAATCCAGGACCGGTCTTCCGGGCCATAGCCCACCCAATCGACCAAGTACTGCAGAACACCCCTGCACAACCTAGAATCCAAAACCCTCCTAACCTCATACTCTGATTCACCATCAACCTGAACAGGTGGAGGAGGAGGAACGACCCGCGTGTACCTGTTACACAACAAAGGTTTCAGTAGGGAGGTGTGGAAGACGTTGTGCATGCGAAGATGTTTAGGAAGGGCAAGAGCATAAGCCACAGGATTAATGCAGCGAATGATCTTATATGGAACTATAAACCGAGGTGCCATTTTCATAGAAGGCACCCGCAACTTCACGTTCCTAGTGGACAACCAAACTCTATCCCCCACGTTATAGGAGGGAGCTTGTAACCTATGCCTGTCAGCCTTGCGTTTCTGGACAGCAACATTGCGCTCCATATTTACGCGAATCTGTCTCCAAATCTCTTGTAGTTGAGTGAGATGGTCATCGAGAGCCGGGATGGCCTGTTCATTAAACTGAAGCGGTAGAGCCGGAGGGAAAAAAACCATAGATAGCAGAAAAAGGAGAGTGGCCAGTGGTCTCATTAACGGCGTTATTACGTGCATACTCAGCCCAGGGCAACAACTCCGACCAATTGTCTTGTTGTTGTGTGGTAAAGCAACGTATGTACTGCTCGATACCCTGATTTGCCCTCTCTGCTGCCCCATTGGTTTGTGGATGGTATGCTGAAGAGAAGGCCAATCGCACCCCCATCTCCGCACAGAAAACCCTCCAGAAACGAGAGACGAACTGAGCTCCTCTGTCAGAGACTATTTCAGACGGAACCCCATGTATTCGTACAATCTCTCTAGCAAAGACAACCGCCAGTTCTTTGGCTGTAGGAAGCTTAGGTAAAGGGACAAAATGAGCCATTTTGGAGAAGCGGTCTACAACTGTCAGAACCACAGTATGACCTTTGGACTTCGGCAAGTCCACAATAAAATCCATAGCTAGATGAGACCAAGGCCTCTTAGGCGTGGGTAAAGGCTGCAATAGACCGACAGGCAAGGTTTTACTGGTTTTGCTTCTGGCACAGATTTGACAAGCCAAAACAAACAGGCGTACGTCCTGTCGCATGGTGGGCCACCAGAACTGTCTGGAAATACTGGTAAGAGTCTTAGTAATACCAGGATGACCTGCTGGTTTAGAATCATGAAACATTATAAGTAATTCTTGTCTTTCCTTTTCAGGTACAAACAACATATCTGGAGGCTTGTCAGGTGGAGCCCCCACTTGAGCTGCCTGGAGACGTTCCAGGAAAGGCGAGGAGACAGACAAGACTGTGGAAGCCACAATACGTTCAGGAGGAACTATAGGATTGTGGTCTTGTGTATTAGATTCATATGGGTCATATTGATGAGATAAGGCATCAGCCTTTACATTGCGGTCACCTGGTCTGTAAGTCAATACAAAATTAAACCGGGACAGTAGCAATGACCACCTGGCCTGTCTCGAGTTCAACCGTTTAGCATCCCCGATGTACGTAAGGTTCTTATGATCAGTGATTATCAACAAAGGATCAAGAGTACCTTCCAACAAATGTCTCCACTCTGACAGGGCAGACACAATAGCAAGCAATTCTCTGTTGCCAATATCATAATTGCGTTCTGCTGGTGATAATTTTCTTGAAAAGAACCCACAAGGATGTAGTGGTTTCCCTGGAGATTCTCTTTGAGACAGGACAGCCCCAATGCCTATCTCAGGAGCATCAACCTCAAGAATAAACGGAATCCTGGGATCAGGATGCCGTAACACGGGAGCGGAAGTAAAAGCTTGTTTGAGGGCTTCGAATGCTTGTTTAGATTGAGAAGACCAGATCTGGTTCTTCAGACCTTTACGTGTCATATTAATGATAGGAGAGGCTATAGCGGAATAATTCTTGATAAATCTCCTATAATAGTTAGAAAACCCCAGAAACCTCTGTATGGCTTTGAGACCTTGAGGAAGAGGCCATTCTGAGATGGCCGTGAGTTTAGAAGGATCCATCTCAAAACCCTCTGGAGTGATAATATACCCAAGGAATTTCACAGTAGTAATGTCGAATAAACACTTCTCTAGTTTGCAATAAAGACCATTGTCCAGTAATTTAGCTAATACCTGTCTGACATGTGCATGGTGGGTTTTCAGATCGGGAGAGTAAATCAATATATCGTCTAGGTATACTATAACAAAGGTTTGCAAGAAATCTCTGAGCACATCATTAATAAAATCCTGGAATACCGCTGGAGCATTACAAAGACCGAAAGGCATGAGCAAGTATTCATAATGCCCACTCCTGGTGTTAAATGCTGTTCTCCACTCATGCCCCTCTTTTATGCGTATCAAATTGTAAGCTCCTCTTAAATCAAGTTTAGTGTATACTGCTGAACCCCTTAACCTGTCGAACAGTTCCGATATGAGAGGGATAGGGTACACGTTCTTAATGGTGATCTTGATCCCTATAATCAATACACAGGCGTAGATCTCCCTCTTTTTTCGACACAAAAAAGAATCCAGCCCCTGCTGGAGAAGAGGAACGTCGGATAAAACCTCTCTCCAAATTCTCCTTGATATACTCCTCCATAATTTGGTTCTCCTTTATGGAAAGAGGGTATACTTTGCCTCGGGGAGGCATGGTACCTGGATGAATATCAATAGCACAATCATATGGTCTATGTGGAGGTAGTTTGTCTGCCTCTCTTTTATCAAATCTAGCCCTGAGGTCTGCATATTGTTCAGGAACTTCAGTAGACAATGGAGGGGCTGTGGGTGTGTTCAGGGCACCGACATGCTGAATGGGTATTAAACAAGTCCCAAAACATGCAGAACTCCAAGACAGTATCTCTCCTTTAACCCAATCAATAACGGGATTGTGTTCCACCAACCAGGGGAAACCAAGTACAACAGGATTGGAAGGGGAGTGGATAACTTGGAATATGATCTTTTCTTTATGCAAGAGACCAGTAGTAAGAACTACTGTAACCGTATCGTGAGTAATCCTAGGGCAGGATAACGGCCTGCCATCTATGGCTTCAACGGCTAAGGGTGTCTCTCTTACAACCAGAGGTAGAGAAATGGAAGAAGCGTAGTTAACATCAATAAAGTTACCAGCAGCCCCAGAATCCACAAAAGCGGTATTATGTGTGGTCTTGGTCTCCCAAGCCAAGGATACTGGTAACATAAGTTTAGTGTCTTTGATAGGAGACATGCATGTCACACCCAAGGCCTGTCTCCTCAGCTGCCTTAGGTGCGGTAGTTTTCCGGCTTATCATGCATCTTAGGGCGAGTAGGACATTGAAATCGTACATGTCCCTCCAAACCACAATACAGGCACAATCCCTCACGAAAACGCCTTTTTCTCTCCTCCTCTGTAAGCCTAGTACGGCCTAGTTGCATAGGCTCTGAGGGAGGAGATAACTCTCTGGGTGGTGCTTGAAAGACAGGGGCCAACCTAGGTAACGGTCTCTTGGGTCTCTCTCTTGGAGTCCTTCTATCCCTTATCTGATTATCCAGATCTATACAGTAATCAATGAGTTCACACAATACCTCAGGTAGTTTACGTGGAGCTAATTCATGCATCAACGACTCTGATAACCCCTCCATAAACGCCAGAACCAGTGTCTCATTTGTCCAGTTCACATCAGAAACTAAGGTTTTAAATTCAATGGCATAATCAGACACAGTCCTGTTCCCTTGACGTATGCGGAACAAGGATTTGCCGGCTATCGTGGCCTTTCTGGTAGGATTAAATGTACGTTGTAACTCGGCTATGAATTCTTTATAATCCCGTACAATAGGTCTTTCTGCCTCCCATAAAGGAGTCGCCCATGTCAACGCTCTGCCAGACAGATGGTTAATAATAAACCCCACTTTGGCAATGTCAGAGAAAAACATTTGTGGATTTAATTTAAAATGAATATCCACATGGACCAAAAATCCCCGGCACTCAGAGGGAGTACCGTCAAACCTCATAGGAGTGGTCATGTGTACCTGGGATGTCTGAACGACAGGGGGCACAGGTATAGCAGGCGGGGGTGCAACCCCAACTGGTTCCAGGTGTGCAGTACGATTCAGGATAGTTTGTAAGGCAATGGCAAACTGATCCATCCTATGATCCTGCTCATCCTGTCTGGATACAAAGGTAGCCAAGTGCTGTGTTAAATCTGCGGGATCCATAGTGGCCAGATCGTAATGTCACGGTTCCCGGATCCCACCACGCAGTACTTAACCCCCAACACTCCACAAAACTCAGAAGCTACCAACAGTGTAGCTGTGAATGATCCCTATCTGTCTGGTCCTTAGAACTGGCCAGGTAAACTAGCTAGACAGAAAAGGGTTAACAATACGGAGAGGAGTCAGCCGAGCCAGAATCAGGAATACAGAGTTCAGAATGGTCAAATGGAATAGCCGGGTCGGTATCAGAGCAGTAGCGTAGTACAAGAAAATAGTCTAGGGCAACAGAAGGCAGAATGGTCAGAACACAAGCAGAGGTCAATAACAGGTTAAATCAATTTAGCAGTCAGGTACAAGGAGCTCAGGTATGGATAACCACGATCTGGCAACTTCTGAAACTATACTGAGGGTTTTTAAAGACCTTCACCAGACCACGCCCCCCACTCAAGCCACACCTCATGCAATCACCTCCCTGCCTGTCTCCATTTAAACCGGGCAGTGGTCAGCGAGCAGCATCAGACTTGCTGTCCTCAAGCACACAGGTAGGGCTGGAAGCCCCCAACGTTACATCAAGGTTCTACTCTATCTTTAGGCATGATTGGGCGGAAGCGAGTCTTCATAAAGAAGACAAGGTGGGAGGGTTTTTTGGGGTTTGGGGGCCTTTTATTCAACATCTGCCAGAGGATAGTTTGTCCCGGATTAAAAAGGACTTTCAATTCACTGAATGGTTTCTATTAAATTCGCTCATGGGCCCTCCTCTGCTGCCGACATCATGCTCAAGGGCGCTAGATAGTTATTTGACTGTCTAACGGTTGTAGATTAGTCGTAGCACTATGTTGGGAGTTATCTATTACTGTGCTTAAGAGGTAATATTTTCGTTGTACTGCATGTCATCGCCTTTATTTTGTGCTGTAATGCTTGAATCTACAATAAACATATTTAAAAAAAAAAAAAGATAGAATTACCCATACCACATCATTTTGTTTCATTTGGCCATGATATCTCCCAAGTGAGGTTCCAAGTTATCGATACAGTTAACAAATCCATCAGGGGTGGTGATAGGGAACTGGCACTTAAAAAGAAAGAACTCTCTTGGATATATCGACTGAACACCATTGAGCCGCATGGTTTGAATAGGGATTTTGACCACTCCCCTTTTTTGCAATAGTTTAAAAGAACCTTGATTCTTAGTCAAAAAACCTTGATCCTAAGTCTAAAATCTTGACCGTATCTCCACATAGTGTTATGGGGCATTTAGATCTATTTGTTCATCATAGGCAAACTTTTCACATCAAAAATTAACATTTAAAAACCAATATTTCAAATTAATATTAAAAATTAATATAATATAATGGATAATAAACATTTAATATGAATAATATTGTTGAATATATCTACAGTTAATAATATTGTAATACTGGTATATTTTTTATGGGGTTTTTTATGTTGTTTTTATTTCTCACATGCTTTTTTATTTCTCATATGTTTTGTATTGAGTTAATGCAATAGGTTCCAGCTTAACCTGAGGGGTTAAACCATTTGGAGCTGAATATTGGAGAAGATTTGAGAGGAACTAAAGAGTCTCCTCCTTGCAATTGAATCATTAACCTGATTGCTGCCTTTTCACCTGTTGCTGTTACCTATTTATATGTGCAAAATACTTTGTATGTTTAGACTTGACAAAGACCTGTGAAGGTCGAAACGTTGTCTTTTTCCTGTGCTCACCATGGAATAAAACCTTTTTATTCATCACACACAAGAGTTGGTAAATATTTTTCTATATTGTTGTATCTGGACTTGGAAGTCTTCCATACCAACTGTGGATCCTTTGTGGCTGCAACGAATTTTTTGGTTCTATAAATTTTGGGCCAGGAATTGCTTCAAAACAGGCAATCTGTCTACTTGTGGTTAAAATGTAACAAGGCTAAGCTTTATAGACAATGGACCTGGTAAATTTGTTGACATATCACAAACAAAGTATCCCCTATATCAGATAATGACAATAAAAGCAATATCCATTGTTCAGAGTCTGGTTGTAAAGACCCAGATGTTAGATCACATTGCTTTGAAGCCCAGGAACAATGGGCATCTGGCTGTGCGTAACCTAGTGTGTGTATTCCAGGGCATTGTTTTTATTTGGTCAAATCTAAGCTCTGGAGCCATATAGACCTTGGATAACCTGCATTACCTGTAGGAAAAAAACAGAAAAGGTTAAATAATTTTCTTATTTAATATTGAGATATTACCTGCATAACCAGTCTGTAATGCTATACTATAGGCAATATGATCTGAACATTATATTATATTATATAAGGTGCCTAGGTGGTATTTGAATATTTAATTTATGTGTTGAGTTATAATAGATAATCTTGGTATCTTATAAAAATAGAGGCCATACCACATTTAAATGATTATTAAATAACAAATGTCTCGTTTATTAACATTCAGTAACAGTAGATTAAATCTGTTAATTATGAATGATTTTAATGAATATATTACGAATGAATGAATGAATAAATCTTAAGGAATATCATGAAACATGTATATCTGTATGCAGAATTTCATACACACAAATCTTTAGATATATAACGAGTCTGACGTTCCCCGGGACAGACCCGGTAGGATCCCTGGCAACAGACCACTAGCCCTCCGATCCTTCGAAATGGTTGGGACCACTAACCCTAACCTCTAGCAGCCACAAAGGCCAGAGAAAATGGCAACACACAGAAAGATTATACTGCGCAACAGTATACGACAGAGCTATGCAGCACTCAGCTAGAAAGACTGGCAGCAAATTTCCAGACCGGGATACAGAGCAATTGTTGGACCAAATCGGGTCAGCAAAATACAGACACTTTATACAGCGCTACTGCTAACGTACTAGTAGCAGATATACTAGATGGGAACACAGAATAATCTTTTGACCAAAATCAGGTCAGAAATGTACAGATAGTGTACTGCACTATGGTATACTTGGCAATGTCATATAGCACACAGCAGTAGCAGATAAACCAGACAGGGACACAGAGGGAAGGAACAGATGTATGACCAAACCGGGTCAGCAACGTAATATACACTTTGTACTGCGCTATAGTATTTGTGGCAGAGTCAAACAGCACATACTAACAGCACCAGGAGGCAACAGTACAGGCAGGGAGAAAGAGAGAGAGAGTAGTCGAAGTTCAGGCAAAAAGGTCGGCAACAATTCGGGTCCTCAGAACAGCAGGGTCAATATCAGATAAACAAACTCTTTTACAGCTTAGCGATGCAGGAATGAAAGTCAACGACAAGGCAAGGGCTAATGCGCGTGCTCCTGCTTTGAAGCTCGGCGGCACCGCGTCATCAGGGTGCGCCCCGCCCCCTGATTGGTTGCAGACACGCCGGGTGCCGCCAGAGTTCCTGGCACCCGGTCAGGCGGAACGGCTCCTCCAGGGTCCTCCTGCCTGCCTCCCTGGACCCTGGACGTCACATAACCCCCGCTCCCATGGGCGGCCACCGGACACCCCCAGGCGCAGAGGGATGGGCAGAATGAAACTGACGCACCAAACGAGGCGCATGGACCTCAGAGGCCGGTAACCAAGCCCTATCCTCAGGGCCATAACCCTCCCAGTCAACCAGGTATTGAAGAGTGCCCCTAACCATGCGTGATTTCAGGATGGCACGAACCTTATATTCTTCCTCGCCTTGAGATTGAATAGGTGGAGGGGCACAGTAACTCGGGTATACCTGTTGCACGTGAGAGGCTTGAGAAGGTTGACATGGAACACATTGTGAATTTGAAGATGCGGAGGCAACGCCAGAGCATTAGGGATGTGCGTTTCGGGTTTCGGAATTTCGGAATTTTCACGAAATTTCCCGATTCGTGTTTTCGGATGCGGCCGAATTTCCAAAAATTTTTAGATCCGAAAATGTCAGATCCGAAACGTTTTCCGAGCCGAAACGAAATATTTTCGGATTTCTCGAATGGACTTGAAATGTGTCAAACGAGGAGAACAGACGTTCCGAAAAAACGAAAATTTTCCGAAAAACGAAAATTTTCCGAAAAACGACAATTTTCTGAAAAACGAACATTTTCTGAAAACGAAAATTTTCCGAAAAAACCAAAAGTCGATACATAAAACTAGTAAAGTGACACGAAAAATACGAAAAATGGTTGATATTCCGAAAAAAAGATGTACCCGAAAAACGACCCGAACCGAATCGATTCGAAACCGAAATCGGTCGAAACGAGCCGAATCGAAAAGTTTAAAAATCCGAAAAATCGAACCGAATCGAACCGAAAAAAAAATCGGTGCACAAGCCTACAGAGCATATGACACAGGGTTTATTCTGCACAAAACCTTGTACGAACCAATAAACCTGGGAGCCATTTTCATAGATGGGACCAGAAGTTTTATATTACGAGTGGAAAGCCAGACTCTATCCTCTGCTACATACACAGGAGCAGGCCTTCTACGTCTGTCTGCTTTCTCCTTCTGCTTTCTTATACTGGACTCCATGGCTTTCCTAACCTTTTCCCAGGTTGCTTTCAATGAAACCAGATGCATTGCTCATCCAGAGCTGGTAGAGAAGTATCCGGAAAGCTGGATGGAAGTACAGGTGGGTCAAAACCATACATGGTATGGAATGGAGAATGACCCGTAGTCTCGCTGACTGCGTTATTCAGGGCATACTCTAGCCAGGGAAGGAGAACAGACCATTCATTCTGTTTTTTGGATACAAAGCAGCGCAGATATTGTTCGACCATTTGATTAGCTCTTTCAGCTGCCCCATTAGTCTGAGGGTGATAGGCAGACGAAAAGCTTAACTGGATACCTAGGCTTTCACAAAAACCTTTCCAAAACCGGGACACGAATTGAGTACCTCTATCTGACACAATGCCTAGAGGAACCCCATGAAGCCTGACAACATTTTGGATGAAGACCGGCACCAACTGCATGGCAGATGGCAATTTAGCTAGCGGTACAAAATGGACCATTTTGGAAAAGCGATCAACAATGGTGAGTATTACAGTTTTATCGTGGGACAGCGGAAGATCAGTAATGAAATCCATGGATAGTTGTGCCCAAGGTCTCTCGGGGACAGGCAGAGGCTGGAGTAACCCAAGGGGCAAGGTTTTGGGGGTTTTACTCCTGCAACAGACCTCGCATGTGGCAACATAATCCTTAACATCTTTACGCATCCCTGGCCACCAGAAGCGTTTCTCCAATGTGGCCATGGTTTTAGTCATTCCCATATGCCCAAATGGTTTGCTGTCATGATGAACCGACATGATTTGCACTCTGTCCTCCTCAGGAACGAAGAGCAAGGTGGCTTCTCGAGAGGAGCGGTTCCCTGAACTCTCTGTAATTTCTCTAGCAACGGAGAAGACACAGAAACTAGAGTGGTAGCGAGAATCCTCTCTTGAGGAACAATTGGATTCTGGTCGAATGCATGTTGTTCGTAAGTCTCGTACTGCCTGGACAGAGCATGAGCTTTAGTGTTTTTGGACCCCGGATGATAGGTGAGTACATAATTGAAACTCGACAGAAAAAGAGACCATCTGGCCTGCCTAGGCATTCAGACATTTTGCAACACTAATGTCGATAAGATTTTTGTGATCGGTAATGATTATAACAGGATCTTTTGACCCCTCTAACAGATAACGCCATTCTGCCAGGGCTGACAGTTCCCTGTTACCAATATCATAACTTTGTTCTGCAGGGGACAACTTCCTGGAAAAGAATCCACAGGGATGCATGGGTTTCTCAGAACCCTCTCTTTGAGACAAGACTGCGCCTATGCTGATCTCAGAGGCATCTACCTCCAGCTGAAACGGCACACCTGGCACTGGATGTTGCAGGACAGGTGCCAAAACAAATGCCTTTTTGAGTTCCTCAAAAGCCTGTATGGCTTGAGGACTCCATTTCTGATTGTGAGCACCCTTCTTTGTCATAGCAGTCATAGGAGCAACTACCGAGGATTTTTTTTTATAAATCTCCTATAATAGTTTGTGAACCCCAGAAATCTCTGGATGGCTTTAAGTCCCTGAGGAAATGACCATTTCCTTATGGCAGAGAGTTTCTGAGGGTCCATCTCAAACCCACTGGGACTTATTATGTAACCAAGAAAATGAACAGATGTGATATCAAAGAGACGTTTTTCAAGCTTGCAATATAACCCATTTTTTAGCAATCTTTCCAGAACAGTGTGTACATGCATATGATGGGTCTCCACATCAGGAGAGTAGATGAGAATGTCATCCAGATAGACAATCACAAAAACCTGTAGGAAGTCCCTTAGGACATCATAAATAAAGTCCTGGAAAACTGCAGGTGCATTGCATAGACCAAACGGCATCACAAGATATTCATAGTGCCCACTTCTGATATTAAATGCAGTTTTCCATTCATGACCCTCCTTGACCCTCACCAAGTTATATGCCCCACAAAGATCTAACTTGGTGTAGATCTTGGCGTCTCTCAGACGGTCAAACAACTCCGATATGAGAGGGATAGGATAGGCATTACATATAGTTATACGGTTTAAACCTCGGTAGTCTATACAAGGTCTCCAATCACCTTCTTTCTTAGACACAAAGAAAAAAACAGCCCCAGCGGGAGAGGAGGAACAATGTATAAACCCATGAGCAAGGTTGTCACGAATGTACTCCTCCATAATCTCATTCTCTTTCTGAGAAACAGGATATACAGTACATGGCCTTTCGGGGGCATGGTTCCAGGTAACAATTCAATCGCGCAATCATACGGGTTATGTGGAGGTAAGACCTCCTTAATGTCTGTGTACCATTCTGGTACCTCAGTGGACAGTGGAGGTGCCGTAGCCACGTTCAAACTACCCAGCATGGTACTCAAACCTAGGCAGCGTGACCAACATTTCAAGCTCCATGAACCGAACTCTCCCTTGGGCCAATCAATGACAGGATTATGCTTGGCCAACCAATGATAGCCTAGAACAACGGGTACAGTGGGTGATTCTATTATTTGAAAAGCAATTTTCCTCTCCATGTAGGAGACCTGTATGAAAAGAAAGTGGAATAGTATCATGGGTAACGTGTGGTCTTAGCAAGTTTCTACCATCGATAGACTCAATGACCAAAGGAATCTCTCTTTTTACTAATGGTACCTGGTGTATAGCAGCGAAACCTGAATCGAGAAAAGTCAGTGAGTGCCTTTGTGTCTATCTTGACATCCTCCCAAGCAACAGACACAGGAACCACCACACGAGACCTTTTCTTTCTTTTCTTTTTTGGTAAGGGAGAGACAGTTGTCATGTCTAGAACCCGTATATCATAGGATTCTAGACACACTCGTTTCCCTGCACAGAAGACCACTTGGGTCGTTTGGGACACTGTAACTGGAAATGGCCTTTATCTGCACAGTATAGGCATAACCCTTCTCTCATACGATATTGTCTCTCCTCGCCAGTTATACCTGAACGACCCAGCTGCATGGGTTCAGGAACAGATTGTTCCACCCTAGGGGGTGAGGAGGTTTGACGTGTACGAGGAATGGAAGACAAAACCTGTGGAGACCTGCGAGGCTTATCACGTCCAGACCTTCTCTCACAGATCTGGTCGTCCAGAGCAATACAATAATCAATAAGATCATCAAGTTCTTCAAGTAGCGACAACGGAGCGAGCTCATACATTAAAGCGTCAGTAAGCCCCTCAAGAAACGCAGCGGTAAATGCGTCATTCGGAAATTGCAACTCAGCTGCCACAGTTTTGAACTCAATTGCATAGTCAGCTACACGGCGGTTGCCTTGTTTAATGTGAAACAAGGTTCTAGCGGCACCAGTAGCATGTCTGGCTGGATCAAACGTACGTTTGAGATCCCTCATAAATTCATTATAATTGTATACCACAGGCCTCTTTAACTCCCATAGGGGAGTTGCTCACAGAAGAGCTTTGTCGGTTAGGTGGTTGATCACGTACCCCACTTAGCCTTTTCAGACAGACACATGCCAGGATTTAACTCAAACGTTATGACCATTTGCATAACAAAACCCCTGCATTTCCCAGAAGTACCATCATAGCTACCGGGGGTTTTTAGTCTCACGTGAGAACAGGCACCACCTTGAGAGGGTGCAGCAGTAACAGTAGGAGACAGAGGAGGCGATGGTTTGGAGGGGGGATTTAACAACAGCCCCAAAGCCTGAGCGAATTGGTCCATCCTGTGGTCCTGCTCCTCCTGTCTACGGTCCTGCTCCTTCTGTTAATTGATTAAGTCTCCCAATTTGGAGATCAACACAGACAGGTCTGTTGGATCCATATTAAAGGCCTTGTCATAATCTGACGTTCCCCGGGACAGATCTGGTAGGATCCCTGGCAACAGACCTTTAGCCCTCCGATCCTTTAGAAATGGTCGGGACCTAACCTCTAGCAGCCACAGAGGCCAGAGAAAATGGCAAACCACAGAAAGATTATACTGCGCAACAGTATACGACAGAGCTATGCAGTACTCATCTAGAAAGACTGGCAGCGAATTACCAGACAGGGATACAGAGCAATTGTTGGACCAAACCGGGTCAGCAAAATACGGACACTTTAAACTGCGCTACTGCTAACGCACTAGTAGCAGATATACTAGATGGGAACACAGAATAATCTTTTGACCAAAATCAGGTCAGAAATCAGGTCAAAATCAGGTCAGAAATGTACGGATAGTTGTACTGCGCTATGGTATACTTGGCAATGTCAGATAGCGCACAGCAGTAGCAGATAAACCAGACAGGGATGCAGAGGGAAGGAACAGACGTATAACCAAACCGGGTCAGCAACGTAATATACACTTTGTACTGCGCTATAGTATTTGAGTCAAACAGCACACACTAACAGCACCAGGAGGCAACAGTACAGGCAGGGAGAAAGAGAGTAGTCGAAGTTCAGGCAAAAAGGTTGGCAACAATTCGGGTCCTCAGAACAGCAGGGTCAATATCAGATAAACAAACTCTTTTACAGCTTAGCGATGCAGGAATGAAAGTCCAAGACAAGGCAAGGGCTAATGCGCGCAGTCCTGCTTTGAAGCTCGGCGGCGCCGCATCATCAGGGTGCGCCCCGCCCCCTGATTGGTTGCAGACACGCCGGGTGCCGCCGGAGTTCCTGGCACCCGGCCAGGTAGAACGGCTCCTCCAGGGTCCTCCTTCCTGCCTCCCTGGACCCTGGACGTCACATGAATATATCATGCACGCATGCCACGTGAAATATGCTGGCGTTTCATTGATATCATTAGATAAACCCATGGAGTCCCTGGATATAGTATAAAATGACCCCAAACCATTAAAGATTGGTCACATACTGTACATATATTAGTTCCTGCAGAAGGTTGGGTGTTTGATCTGAGAGCGCCATCTACTGGCCAGGTAATATAACACCTGGACAGACCCCTGGAGTTAATGATTATATACACTATATTGCCAAAAGTATTCACTCACCTGCCTTGACTCGCATATGAATTTAAGTAAAATCCCATTCCTAATACATAGGGTTCAATATGACGTCGGTCCACCCTTTGCAGCTATAACAGCTTCAACTCTTCTGGGAAGGCTGTCCACAAGGTTTAGGAGAGTGTTTATGGGAATTTTTGACCATTCTTCCAGATGCGCATTTGTGAGGTCACACACTGATGTTGGACGAGAGGGCCTGGCTCTCAGTCTCCGCTCTAATTCATCCCAAAGGTGTTCTATCAGGTTGAGGTCAGGACTCAGTGCAGGCCAGTCAAGTTCATCCACACCAGCCTCTGTCATCCATGTCTTTATGGACCTTGCTTTGTGCACTGGTGCACAGTCATGTTGGAAGAGGAATTGGCCAGCTCCAAACTGTTCCCACAAAGTTGGGAGCATGGAATTGTCCAAAATGTCTTGGTATGCTGAAGCATTCAGAGTTCCTTTCACTGGAACTAAGGGGCCAAGCCCAGAGATAGCTTTTTATATATCAAGTGCCATCAGCTCCATTAGTAAAACGAATATAACCCCTTTCATAAATATTGCAGCCCTTTCGATTGAAGGTATGTTAATTCAATAGGAAGTTTTCGTTAACGCATATTGAATGAATTGCTGTGATTGATCTGTGGAAGAGATAGTCTACCTATCGAGTGTGTTATGTATCTCCCTGAAGGAAGTTGCATTTAGTGAATCGGCCCCCACAATAATAAATTGTGCTGCAGGTGATGCCCAGTAACTGAGTGATTTTAGCCAGGTTGAGGATTGTTTTCTAATGGGAGAGGTTTAAGTGGGTAGAATAGAACTTGGTGTTTAAGAACTGATGCGTGCACATGTGCGGTGCGGTCTATAAACCTAAACTGTTGGTCCATTAGATTATTGTGTGTTGCAGTATTGCCACTAATCACTATCTGTAACTACTTTTAAAACTGTATCTTGCTGATCAGTTGATAACATATGATTGTATGAAACTTGACGATGTGAATAATATTTAATTTGAATTGTTTACCGTTACGCAGTCTCATATCATCTTTATTGATTTTATTGTGTCTAAAAATATCTACACTTGGGAATAATGCGCTATATATTTGTTAAGACCAATCATTGATTGGTTATTAATCCTTATTTTTAAGGGTAAAGAACCAAATTATACCATTGGTATTGGAGGCACTGTCATTAATGATATATATACATATATATCTAATAAGAAAAATACACGTCATAATTGATATATCCCTGACAGGATTATTGTGTTTTGCTGTGTCCCAGGCTTGGACAGAGACATGCAGCCTGTCACAGCTGGGAAGGACTTTCCCCCTCCCTTTTTTCCTTTCTCTTCACTGTAAAAGGAAGTTGTTTAAGACAACAAGATGCAAAGGATTCTGGAACATGTAGTTTCAATTACAGAGGGCCTAATGCAATTTGTCAGGAAGAGAACTACACCTCCCAGCAGTGACTAAGGGAAGCTGCGTTTTCCAAGAGAGGAAGTGCACGTGCAGAGCAGGGATGTGCAGTCAGTGGAGGCATGGGAGGCACAGCCGCACCTGCCATTAAGTGATAAATTAATAAACTAAAAACAAACTCACCTGCTCCCCCGCTGTCAGCTCCGTCCTCTGCCTCTGCAGGCATTAGTTTTCCCAGCCTACGCAATTTGCATAGCAGGACGTTTCCCCGCTGCACTAATTGAGTAAACTGCTCAAGATGTGTGCAGCACACGTCAGAGATCACTGCTCATTAGTGCCGCACAGACTGACAGGCACTGATAGAGCATGGGAAAGCTTGGACCAATGGGAAAGCACCATTGGTCCAAGCCATTCCCAGAAAACCCCTACATTAGAGGACTGCCTCTGATTGACAGGAAGTCTAGCAGTTAGACATGCCCCTTCCTGGCAATGATAGGCCAGGCAGCCCTTCAATGCAGGCTGTGAAAAAGATTGCATGATGGACAACCCCTGACTGGCTGCATGGGGAGCTGCAGTCCAGGAGCCTGGCACAGGGGTGCCCTGCTCTGCCACAGCTGGGGATGCCCAGTTATACCCCAAGCTGGTTATTGTCTGCTAACTGGGACTGGAAGAATGCACAACACATCTGCCCCCCAGGAGGGATCTGAGGGGGTGCAGCAGCAGGAAGCCCTCTTTTCCCAGCTGCAAGGTAAGTGACCTCACGGGGGGGGAGAGGCCATGGCCATGGCTATCCTCTGTGCTGATGTTCAGATAGTGCTTAGCTGTCAATCTGTATGATGTATTGTACCTCTAGCCAGGCTGCCTGGGGAGGGACAGGACAGGACAGGTTGGGGACTCCGCAGATGCAAAGTTGCCAGCAAGACTCTCTACTCCTTCTACCAGGGCTGTCAGATCACAGTGTGTGCTTCATGGGTCACTGGCTTTGGGCTGGGGTGTCAGATCTCCATTTTGCTCCCTGTCAGTGCCTGAAAGTGCTGCCCTGCAGTGTGCAGAAGTCAGGTTGGGTCAGTGGCTTGCTTTCCCTTCAGTATAATATGAATGACGCAAAAATGTATAGGTGCTTTAAGGAAACCTAATGGATGTGGCCAGGCTCCTCTTAATACTTTTGTTATAGGGGCAGCATATAGAGCGGTGTGTGTTCTTACAGTGCCAGTCTCTTTACACACCCTTTCTTTCGTGTGTGTGTGTGTAGTTTTTTTTTTCTGCCAGGGGCAAGCGTTGGCTTAACTTTTTTTTTTTTTTAATGAGCCTAAAATATCAGGGTTATTCAGAGAGGTGAAAACCTTGAATTGGCAGGAAAATGAACAGCCAATTTGGAAAGTGAGATAAATGGGAGAATTTTTCTGGTTTGACTAGAAGTTTTTCACCTCTTTCTGAATAGCCCTGATACAGGGTCATTCTTCTGCTTTTCACCGCTCTCTGAATAACCCTGATACAGGGCTATTCAGAAAGAGGTGAAAACCTTGAATGACAGAAGTTAAAATTCTAGGTCAAAATAGTCAAACCAGAAAAATTCTCCCATTTATCTCACTTTCCAAATTGGCTATTTGGTCTAGAATCTGTTTCTCAACTCGTTTCCTCGGCCTGGTTTGCCAGATATGTGAAGCACAGGTGATATAATTTGCTGCTCAGTGTTTGCAGTATTCAGTCTGCATTTTCCCAAGGTGATCTGAAAAATCTAGCCTGTAGTGGATCCTGAGGACTGGAGTTGAGAAACCCTGGTCTAGATTGTTCATTCTCCTGCCAATTCTCAAGGTTTTCACCTCTCTGAATATCCCCGATATTGAATCATTGTGCTGGCTACACTATCAGGGTTATTCAGAGAGAGGTGAAAACCTTGAATTGGCTGGAGAATGAACAATCTAGACAATCTACCCACAGCGTCTGTCCTTCTGATGTACTAAATGCCTGAAGCCTCCTCTTTGGGAGCTAGAAGTTTTTTTTTGGCTGTTTTGCATTTGTATATCTGGCTCTGATACTAACCAGTGCCTCACCAGCCACTGACCTCACCGCACGTCACTGGTGCAGAGCAAGGAGATGCCAGAGAGGGTGAGACTGTTGAGGTGAATGGTCCTGTGTTGCGGATCGTGCATGCAGCTGCCCTTGTGTGCACAGTGAAGGAGATCCGGTTGCCCTTACGTGTTGCCAGTACCAGCAGAACAAAGATCCAGCTGTCCTTGCGCATATAGCAGAGAAGGGGTCCAGCGGCCTTCGTGTGTTTCCAGTGACAGAGGGAGCGATCGAGTGTATCCAGCTAAGAAGAGATCCGGCCATCCTCGTGTGCTTCCAGTGCTAGAGATAGTGATCCAGCTACCGTCCAGCGGGGAAGGAGTGAGTGTATCTAACGGAGAGAGGTATCCGGCTACCCTGCGTGAGTTAAGGTTTCTAACTTTACTGTCTGGCCTAGTTCTACTGCCTGCGCAGCCCCAGTTAAAAGGAGGATCGCTGCAGTTTGCCAATCTTGTTACCCTGTGACACTTTGCAAAGATTTCTTTCTCATGTTGTGGAATACAAATGTGGTTGCACATTTAGAGGTACCCAATGACAGAAGTCAAAGGGCCCCAATGCTAGCATACTCGCGACTTGGTATAATTTCCACTGCTCAGTGGTTACATAGAAGGTACAAGGTTTAGATAGGTTATTGATATTGGTTACGTTGATTATTGTCGATAATCTAACTGCGTTGAAGTATGGTAAAGATTGCCGTCTCGTTCATTCATCATTGTGTTGAATAGTGATGCTGAATTAACTCTTTCAATACTGTTATACTGTTGATTACTTTGTCCTACAAAGGGTTTGCTTGCTAGTCCTAATAAACCCCTTTTTATTTAAAGTAATCTTGTCCTGGCATTACTTGGCGCCTAAGGTGGAGGTGGGTAATCACTGGAGTGAGACAGAAGGCCCGTCAAATCTAGTGGCTCTCGAGGGAGTAGCGCTACATATATATTGCACAAGACAGGTTTGTCCACTATAGTAAACATTTATTAGGAATTACGAACAGCACACTAAATCACATATACATATATACAAGAGTTACAAAGCAGCCAATATGAACGATAGCAAATAGGCCTAGAGGGCAACAGCCCACAGTGTATACTTATCAACCAGGAGAACAGGGATACTGCCCACTCCGCAGGACAGGAAGAGAGAATGAACTGCAGAGAGTTCATGTGTATATTGGAGTAGGTGTGTCTTTACAAAGGAAGGGCATAGAGTAATTAAAACCAAAGAGTCTAGTGATATATAAATGAAGGCTATAGAGCAGAGAGACCTGGCTAATTCAACATACAGGAGAGGGATGTGTCTAATGTCCCCACAGTGGCCTGCTCTACGGTGGGGACCACTCAGGTCTCACAGGGTTTTTGCTCGATTGTGCCATTACAGAGACGAATGCTCCATATGCAAATCAGCCTGCTCTCACCCAGAAAGAGTGGCCAATACTGATTGCCAAGGACGTCATCCCTGCACGAGAGATGCAAGCAATCCACGACGATCGTTTCAGCTAGGGATGCACCGATACCACTTTAAGACCGAGTACCGATACTTTTATTTTATGTCATGTGAACGCTTTTCAAAAAGAACAGACCTCATATAAAAATGCCCCAGCTCACATGTATATATCCCCCGATATATATATATATACAGAATACCCCAGCTCACATGGATATGTAGCTTGCCCCCAGCTCACATGGATATGTAGCTTGCCCCCAGCTCAAATGGATATGTAGCTTGCCCCCAGCTCAAATGGATATGTAGCTTGCCCCCAGCTCACATGGATATGTAGCTTGCCCCCAGCTCACATGGATATGTAGCTTGCCCCAGCTCACATGGATATGTAGCTTGCCCCCAGCTCACATGGATATGTAGCTTGCCCCCAGCTCACATGGATATGTAGCTTGCCCCCAGCTCACATGGATATGTAGCTTGCCCCCAGCTCACATGGATATGTAGCTTGCCTCCAGCTCTCGTGGATATTGCCCCCAGCTCTCATGGATATTGCCCCCCAGCTCACACGGATATGCCCACATGGATTTCGGTCACAAGGCTGTAACGTGGCCACCGGGCTGTGTAGGCCTTGACTCTGCTTCCAGCCGAGATCTCGCGGGAGGCTCCTGCAAGATCTCGGCTGGAGGCAGCGTCACAGCCTCCACAGCCCGACACCTGGAGGGGAACACTGGCCGAGTGCTTTTCATGCATGCGTCTAGCTTCCCCAGGCCCGTGGATACCGGCAAGCCGGCCTAGCACCAAATTTCGGTATAGGGGGGAGGTATTGGGTCATTTGCACGAGTATCGGCACCGATACTGATTCTAGTACCGGTGCATCCCTACATATTATAATATTATATTTCATTGTAAAGGAACATATCACACACTTTTGTTTTTTTTTTCAATTTTTCAAAAAAAAAATGGCTTTGGGAAAAGTTTTTCCCTCAATTTTTCCTTTTTTTTTTTTTTTCCAGGCCTTCCCATCTCTCTATTACCTAGTGTGTCACCCCACTCCCCTTAGATTGTAAGCTCCTGGGCAGGGTCCTCCCTCCTACTGTTCTGTGTTTAACTTGTATGGACATTTGTTAGTCTGTCGCTCCCATTGTACAGCGCTACGGAACTTGCTATCGCTTTATAAATACCTGTGACTGTATGAAGTAACACAAGCTGCGCAGCTCAGGACCTCAGATTGGGGAAACCAAGGAACTGAATATTAGCATCTCTGCAACTGTGACAGCAAAACACACTCACCCTCTGACTTGCTCACACACTCACCTGCTGACTCGCTCACACATACAGGGTAATTCAGAGAGAGGCGGAAACCAACGTCCTTGGCAATCAGTACTGGCCACCCTTTCTGGGTGAGAGCAGGCTGATTTGCATATGGAGCATTCGTCCCTGTAATAGCACAATCGAGCAAAAACCCGGTGAGACCTGAGCGGGCCCCATCATAGAGCAGGCCATTACTGCCGTTGCTCATCCTCAGGACCCTCACAAACCTTTTTTTCACACTACAAGTATACAGGGTAATCCAGACGTGGACCCCTTGCTCGAGGTGCCTAGAGGGGTGTTTGCTATACCCTCCTGATGAGGCCTAACGAGGCTGAATTTTTTTATGGTAATGGTTTTTTGCTTTTATTGTTGCTCTTCAGGAAACGGAGGGCTTGTTACTTGTTCTCATAGGTGTTACTTCTTCTCATACTATCATATACAGGCTTGTTTTTCCATTTGAAACAAATGATAAAATTATAAAAAGCTAATTCAAGTTACTAAATAAACTGCACTTTTTGCAAAATTAATTTTAATTTGTAAACCTACTCCATGGTGCATATTTTCATTTTTTTCTGAAAATTTCCAATTTTTCCGTAAAAACAGGAAGAATGTTTTTTTTCCATGGCTTCAAAATTTCTGGAAATTTTACATCTATAAGTGGGGTGCATGGGGGCTGTGGGCAAGATGGAGCAAGAAATGTAGTTCATGTGAAGTTTTGATGGATTGAGCAGTGAGCGGGGAGGAGACGGGAATATTCAGGAAGTGAGAGCTGAAGCTGAGGGGCGTCGCCAGAGAAGATGAAATGACAGAGTTTAAAGCTGGAAAATAAGCATTTTACACATTTTGAAAACTTTTATTGATTTTATTCTAGTTTGTCTATAGGTATAAAAGTGTTTAAATGTCAATTCAAAAAAAATATTTCTAGACATGCATATCCCTTTAAGGGACCAGTATATATAATTTCTCCTAAATTTTCAAACTGTTACTCATTCTTAATCTTGTGTTAAATGTAGATAGTAGGAATAAGAATAAAACTTGTTCGTTTGAGAGATGATTTTGAGTAATCCAAACATTTTAGCACTGCCACCACAATATGTTCTTAGGTTTTATTACCTACTTGCAGTTATGAACTTGTAACACTAATCATGAATATATAACGTGTACATATGCTACTTAATTTTAGTGTCAATACAAGACTAGAGAAACACCTGTTTAGTGAATATAATTTTACTGGGAATTCAATGGAAAAACAACTCATTTTTATCAAAAGGTCATGAGATAGCGCTCTAAAATTGACACTGCTATCATTTGTAGATTGGACCCAAGAACTGATTGGTAGCTTAAGGGTATATAAACACTAACCACGCTCTGGTATTGAAATTACAGAACGCTAACATCATGGCTATCCTTTGGCTCTTGGCTTGTATCACCCTTGTTGGAAGCACCTATGGTAATATTCTTCCTGCCATCATGCCAATTCTAATGGCAATCACATCTCTTGCACCTGATGAATGATTAGAGCCTTTTTTTTTACATAACCTACCTTTTCTGTTTTAAAGGCTGTGGTGTCCCAGCAATTCGTCCAGTTATTTCTGGATATGCCAGGATTGTGAATGGTGAAGATGCGGTATCTGGATCCTGGCCATGGCAAGTGTCTTTGCAGGTACAGTCAACCCTCTATGAATAACTTACTAGATATATATAAATATCTTTATTAACAAACTAGGAAGAGAGCACTCCAGCTAACACATTCAAAGACTCCAACGGCAGCTTATACATTTAAAGATTTCATCAAATTTTAACCCTTCAAAGCTCCCAACAACTCTTACTCCTTTCAGGATTACAACAGTTCTTAACTCCTTCAAGACTTTTTATAGGTTTAAAACCCTAAACTCTATTGAAAATGGTGGTAATTTAGTTCACGATATATGGCCATAAATTGCTTAAGCCGATCAACAATCGCCAATGTATTCCACCTTTTGACAGGTCCTTTCATTATCACCTAATGACTGCTATTATTGGATCAACTCACTTACCAAGGACTGAATCCTTTCTGGAGCTCCCTGAAGTTCAAGGTTAAAGAGATCCTGTGGGTGGGACACCTGTGACAGGGAGGTGTGCTTACCTAAGGGGTGTGAGCCATTTTCATACAGATATATATATAAATAAAAATGCCGTGCACTCCTGCTATGCGTGTATATGGTTGCTCGGTGCCTGCCGTCTGGCTTCCCGTTATGTAAAACACTTCAAAGATGAGGGCGGCACTCCGAGTCTGCTGGGTAGTTTTTTATTACTCCATATAGGTCGATGTTTAAACCCTGACCGGGGTTTTCTTCAGGACATTAATAAAAAACTACACAGCAGACTCGGAGTGCCCCTATCATCTTTGAAGTGTTATATATATATATATATAAGTATAGCAGTCTGTAGTGTACCTTTTTTATTGGACTAACGTTACATTCTGGACTAACACGACCTACCTAATATATATAAATATATCTCTTTTGTGGACAATATTGCATTCATCCTCAATGTAACATATTGTTATAACGTATTTTAAGAGTCTTTTTCACAATTTTTAAGGGTGGACAGGAAAAATAAATTTAATAATGCTGCAACCAGGGCTTACGTTACCATAGAAACCCATAATTTTAAATACATTTTAAAATTATACTTCCTTGAATATTACACTAATTATACTGGACATTCGATTGAATTAAACAGCCATTTTAACAAACCTTTAAGTTTCCTTTTTTTGTCATTTTGACAACTGGTTTCTGAGAGATTTCTCTTACTATATTCACACATGGTTTTTATCATTTGTTCCTCCATCACAGAAATACTGGCATCCCACATAGTGCAGTATCACTTGTAGATCTATACAACAATCTTGCATTTTTGCTTTTTACATACAGGATTTCACTGGTTTCCATTTCTGTGGTGGTTCTCTGATCAACAGTCTGTGGGTTGTTACTGCTGCTCACTGCGGTGTCACGTGAGTACTACATATCTGTTTAGTATTATAGTTATTCAATTAATACAAGATTCATGTTTGTATGTAATTTATATATCTATATATACACACTTTTAGGCTAGGGTCAAACAAAAGCATTTTTCCCCGTGAACGTCAAAGTGCGTCCGAACGCATTGACGTACTTTTTCACGGAATGCGAAAAAACGGTCAGACGACGCGCATTTTCGTGCGTGATTTTTTTTACGGATCGTCATTAAAACACTTTTTTGCATCTGGACGTTATGTAGGCTGGACATTAGCAGAGTCTGACGTCTCCTAATCACGCACACACGCCGCTATGCTGCCGCAGCGCACTCTGTACGTCAGTACTAGCGGTTCTGCATTCTCGAAAAAATGCGTTCAAATTCCACTTGCGTTGCGCGACCGGACTTTTGTGCGGCCGTACTTCGTATATATTGGCCGTCATTGCCCGTCATTTGCTGCTACTGCGGCCGTAATTAAGTGCACCAGAACGCGCGTTAAAAGTGCGCTGGTCTGACCCCAGCCTTAATCTCACTTTCTTGCACTCCACCAAAACGTAAATGCTTATTGATTTACTCTAGGGTAACGCATCAAATAGCAACCAGTTACATTCTAGCTCCTGAGGTTAAATGAGCCCGAAACAGCTGTACAGGAGTGATTGTGTCTGGTTACATAATCTGGCCTTTGCTAAAAAAAAAGCCCATTTAATATGGCATGGCATTGGTCAAGGTGGGTTCTGTGTTATTTCAGAGCCTAGGTGCAAAAAAACTGAGATGTTGAGGACTTCATTTGCATATCCTACCCAGAGTTCTTTGCTGTATATGCAGGGCCAGATTAAGAGTATCATGGGCCTGGTGCTGAGTATTTCGATGGGCCTTTTTAGAGATACTGAGATAGCAATCGGCCCGCGCTGCTTTCTCGTTTAGAGAGTTTGTCGGTGCGCTGTGCGTATGTCACGTGTGCTATGATACATAGTGTGACTTACAGTGCGCTGGATCACAAGCCTCCTGATGGATTAGCATGTGTGGCCCATATATTAGTCAATCACTACAACTCAACCAGACAAGCTAGTAAGGATGGACCGGATCACTATATGAAGCAACCATATATTAAAATTTATTAAACAAATCGCAGAGTGTGTGGCAGGCAGGGCCGGTTCTACTTTTTGTGGGGCCACTATTACGCTGGAGATACCCCGGCGCGAAGCGGGTTGCTTTGCGCCCCATCACAGCCGAAGCTGGCCATTTCCAACTCTGGGCCCTCAGCCATGCAGACCTGAGGTCCGTCCAGTTCCTCAGCTGCTTCAAGTGCTAAGTTAGCATCTTGTCACTGGACGCTGTGCTGCAATTCAGCACTCAGCACTGCTAATTTAGCACTTGCAGCCAAGTCCAGAGGTGCTGCAGAGTAGCTGAGTGTGACGTAGGAAAGATGGCCGTCTCCACGGAGCAAATATTCCAATAAGGAAATGTTCAGCTTGAGGTTTTAGTGGAGGAAAACACCAGGGGCACCATTACAGTCACCGCGCTAAAACGGGGATGCTAGGGAGAAAAACCTGCGCCCGCAGTGTTCTCCTTTGCTTCCCGTTTTAGCGCGATATTATGATGCAGGCACTAGAAAAGCCGCCTGCATCGTTATCAGGCGCTAAGCCCTAGAATGCTGGTGCTGACGGATTCTGCAGCAGTGGAATCTCTTAGCACCAAGTCCAGGCTGTGGTTAACTTTTGTGTAACCACAGCCGGACGGTAATTAGCGTTAGTATATTCTAATCCTAACGCTAATTAACTCTTTGAGCTCCCTGTGTTAAGCATAGGAAGCACAAAGTACAGTAACCTCGCACTGAAAAGCACAAGATTCCAATCGCTAACGTTTTTTTTTAACCCCTTAGTGTTTGGATTGTAATATGGGTGGCCCGTGCCAGGGCCCACAAGGGCTAACATTAGCGCTCACTCAGGTGAGTGCTAAAGTTAGTGATAAGACTGTAATGGTGCCCCAAATATTTATTGGAACATGGTAAACATGAACACTAAAGTGGTAATAAAATGGACAACAGTGGATTTTGCAGAAACCGCTCCTTTCATTAAGCGATCCAACACCCTTTCACTTCCATATTCACAGCCAAAGCGTTTAGTGAGACTGCTGCAGCAAACTGCACTGCTGCACTGAAGCAATTCAGCAGCTGCTGAGGAACTGAACGGACCTCTGTATATACTGAGTGCGTCTCGAAGCGCAGCGCCGCTTACAGGTGCCTCGCATTCAGGGTATTTCTAGCATTATTCCGCTTTTTTAAAGGAAAACATTACCACTGCAAACACCGGTCGCTGGAGCCTGCACAGACTCACACTCTGACAGGAGCCGGAGCAGTTCATATAGGGCAACAATGGCGAACCTTGGCACCCCAGATGTTTTGAAACTACATGTTCCATGATGCTCTGGCAGCTTTAAGGCTCACTAGGCATCATGGAACATGTAGTTCTAAAACATCTGGGCTGCCGAGGTTCACCATCACGGATATAGGGGATGGGTCAAAGCACAGAGGGAGAATGCAGCTCTGTAGGAGACATGTCTGTGAAAAGGAGGAAAACACAGGGGTCTGGCCCTTTAAATTTCTGGGGCCTGTATGTGATAAATACTGATACTGTACCCTGCGTGTATAATACCCAGTGCTAATATATATATATATATATAGCACATACACACATTTATTAAAAATATTTTTTGAATGTATTGCTTTCATTTGTAAGGATTTATCTATGGTTTGCTTTTTAAACAAAAAAAAAACAGCTCTCTGAAACTCTTATCCCTGATACACAAAAATATTTGTCAATTTATACCCCCAAGTCACCCCCTTCCACCTCACCAATCCCTTTGCTTTGCACTCACCCTCCCAAACAGTATTTTCTCCATTCCTCAGATCAATTCAATACCTCCAAATCCCCACCACTTTCCTCCCTCCCTCCTACCATCAACCCCATTCTGCCCTCTTACCCAATGTAAATGGATAGTCTTTTTACCTGTCACAAGGGGCCATTAACGTGCAGAGCATGTGCAGAGCAGTGTGCTGCCTGGGGAACACGTGGGAACCCCCCTCCTTTTGTTCCTCCTCCAAGAGGACCCAGCACTCAGGAGAGATGGCTGCCCGGATAATGCTTGCTTCACCCTGGATAAGATTAACATGCATTTGCCTTGCCTGTATCAGTAAAATAGAGGCAACACCATTCAAACCAGTGGGCATCACACTGTATGTGTTAATTCCAGGGACGGAGAGTGCCAGTGCTGCAGAGAGGGAAGGGGGCGGAGCCAGCACTCGGCACAGTGTGCCTGCAAGTGTGACAGCGCGGGGCCGGGTGCAGTGCACTCATTGCACGCTACGAGCTGGCTCTTGTGGTAGGTGATGGTCTCCTGCTGGCCAGCGGCTCATCTTGGCTGCTGCCAGTACTGTGGGCCTATTTTCAGAAGGGGGCCTGGAGCGGCCGCTCCATCCGCCCCTACATTAATCCGGCCCTGTGTATATGGGGAATGTAGCACATGAGCTCTGTAAGCAGTTCTCTGAATTGCTGGGATGTGTAAATGTCCTCTGCAACTATAAATATATATATATATATATATATATATATTCACAGAAAAAAAGGTTTCAGTGGCGCTCAAAAGGTTAATGGCAGGTGGGGCGGATCGCTAATACACTATAGTGTATATCCCCAAGGACACTTTATAACATGAAATTAGAAACAATATTAGTGTAGCGCTCCCATACCCCACAGATGGTATATGCACAATTCTCAAATATCTCACAAATAGTCTTAAGGGATTTTTTTCTTTTCGGAAGGATTTTTCTTTCCTTCCAAATCTTTATATGTGGAGTGCAGCACGCCAAAATATCATCTGAAGTTCCTCTGTTTTTCAGACGTTGAGCATCTTCACCTTCCCATCAAATGTTCAAATCAACTCCATACTTAAAGACATTAAAAAATAGAATGGTGCAGACTGTTTTTTTAAAACCATGATAAAACACATATACAGGTTGCACTCACCCAGTTGGAGCCTTCGACCAGGCTCTAGGTAATCAAGCTCTAAGGTTTTATTCGTCAGCCAAACCTTTTCAAAAAAGCTCTCAAGGATTCCAATAAAGTAAGGAATAAAATTTATTTAAAATAAAATTATTAAAACAATCAGCTAGACGCGTTTCGCCCTATAGAATAACAGGCTTCATCAGTAGAAAATAACATTCATAATACAAAAACAACCCCACTTATATAGGGGCGGAAACTAAACTATTTCCCTATTGATTGGAAACAAATGAGTTTCTGGTGTGCAGAACGCCGAATTTATTAGCTGTTAAGAAAAAATAAGAAAATAAAAAAAAATAAACAATAAAAATATATAAACTCAATGTTACCACCTCCATATTCCACCTCCATCCGGCCTCCACCTATAACAGAAGCGGCGACCGCACACAGCAGAATACCAATATCTACCTCCACGGCCGGACAAGAAAAACGGTGAGAAAAAAAAAAAGGAAGAACAAATCGCCGCTGGACCCCAGTCAATGAGAACACAAATACCACAGGCCCCACTCACCCACCTTCACACGCACCCACGACCAGGGGAACGGGATCCACAATCCCAAGAAACTTGTGCGTACTAACAATAGGCTTTATACCTATTATAAGGAGGGGGAAATGTCATGAAAAACTTATATCATATACAAGGTGGATCAAATGCCGTTCGCCCATATGATTTCTTCAGACCATATTGTAAACCTTATATACATAAAAACCTCCTAAAGAAAATGACACAATTCAAAATCTTTGTTTAACCCTTTGGGGATTATAGTACTTAGCATAAAAATGAGTTTCATTTCCTCCTGGTTTAACTTTTGAATAAAATTCTCCCCTCTCCATTTTCTTTTTATTTGTTTAAGGGCCCAAAAAACGGTTCCTCCTATGGAACAATTATGTTTTTCCTTAAAGTGGGATGATAGGGAATGCTGTTCATATCCTCTTTTAGTGTTCCTTATATGCTCCGCTATCCTAATATGCATAGGGTCTGATTCTCCCTATGTAAACTAAATTACATGGACAGATAATTGCATACACAATATTTTTAGAATAACAGGTAAGTACCCCTCTAATCTTAAATGACTTATCCAATGGGTATTCCTCTATATGTCTTTTAGGTCAGACCTAAAAATCTCCACTCGCCAGCTCGCATTTTGCGAGTGGAAATTACATAAGTGCGAGTTGGAATGCAGACACAGGCAGCATAATCAGTGTTGTGCTGCGTATTCCAGCGGCGGCCTTTTTTTTTTCCTGGCACGCCCCTCTGACATCGGCGGGCGTGCCGAACGTCTGCTGCCCATGCCTGCACAGTCCACTGCCATTGAACGGACTCTCAGAGCAGGCAGGCAAAGCACAGCACCCAGGCAACGTGTGAAAGACATCAGGAATAATAACAGGCAGCTGAGCTCTAGTTCATTCAGCAACAGCAACTCTGCCTGCTACGGGTCACTGAATGGCCGGAGCCGCTGTCTCAACGCCTCTGCACAGAAACTCATGAGGAAGGGGGAAGACGGCCCAGATTCCCTGCACACGCACTGATGGGGGAAGAGGGGGGTAGACGAGCAGCAGATGGTGATGTGACAGGCAGCACCAGCCTTTCAGTGCTGGGTGAGAGTGTTCAGGCAGCAGTGTGATTTCAGGCAGCAGTGACCCCCCCCCCACACACACCCTCTGTCCTTCTCCTGCACCCTGGGGTCACAGACACCGCTCAGCACACAAGAGCTGCAGTATGATCACTCCGTGACCTCCAGGGATTATGAAGAGGTAAACCTGGAGAGACTGCAGCTCTGAAATAAAGGTTTATAGACTTCCTATAGCTCTTACAGGTGTTTTTTAGATTAATAGTGCCTTTGCCTCATTGTTTTATAGGTTCCTGTAATATTCAGGCTGTTCTGCTATACCGCTCTCATCAGAAACTTTATTGAAATATTTTTTTAAAAAAATCTGTTTAATTGCAAAAAGAGAAACCCTTATTACCATTCTAACAAATGTCACATTCATTAAATAAAACCAATGTCCCCCTTTGTTTTAAGTGGGCTTTCCCACAACTCCTATCACTCTCATCTGCTCCTTTTATTCAGCTTCCATGTGTCCCTATTCAGTAAGGACGGTCCTTATTTTAGAAAAGTCACACTATCGCTCTTTATTTTTTTATAATTTCCCAAAATATTTGTTGATCTATCAGCTGAAAGTAATAAAGTCAGAGTTACTCAGGAAGTGCCAGAGTAGATTGTAAGCTCTGGGGCAGGGTCCCCTCTCCTACTGTTCTGTGTGTATGTATATTTGTTATTCTGTCTCTCCCATTGTACAGCGCTACGGAACTTGTTAGCACTTTATAAAGACTTGTAACCGTAACACTGCGCAGTTGCAACAGCAACAGATTTTGAATTCACTTTTGTAATGGTGAAAAGCCAAACAATGGTAGAAGTTTCATCAATGAAGCTTCTCCTGCCTCTGCATGAATTTCCCTTTTGTTAAAACGATAAAATTTGCTGATGATGCAACTACAGCTTTCTAAATAACCTCCACACTAACGAGTCTATAAAGTACAGGGGGGTATATATAGCCCTGAAACCCGCACACCCTGAATATATGGCGGAACCTCAAACACACCCTGACTGTTTTGGTTGGCGCAGTTTTGGGAGGCAGAATTTCTTCCTTGGATCCAGGCAGCACAGACGTGCTGGGTCAGGGAAGGCACCTACTCCCAGCATCTCTGTCACTGGCAGGGGGTGAAGAGGAGCAGAGATACAGCGGTCCAAAGACCCCTGTGCCTCCTGCAATGAGTTGACATCTTCCCCCAGTTAATGGCAGGGTAGAGGTTAGGTGGGGCAACTGGTGGCGAGTAACTCTTATGGCCTGGCTAGTAGCTTGGGACTTGAAATTTTTAGCCCTGTTTTAGGTAATCTCATATTTTTGCATGCTCCACATCCTCCACAACCATAAAAACCTTCTTTTTCCTTAAACATATTTTGTGTACTTTTTTTACTGGCGCAAACTAATGTCTGTTTTAAATTCTTTGCTCCTCTGTTAATAATAATGGGCTGTTCTGCTATAATCGTTTCTAATGTTTTATTTCTCTTTAAAACTGGCCAGTATTTTTTTATTGCTTTCTTTATCAATCCTGTTTGGGCATTAAATTTTGCAATAAATGGAACAGTATTTGTGAAACCTCCATTTTTCTGTTTTACTGTTCACTTCTTCCAAAACCTTATCTATATGGTAGGTGTTGTATCCCTTCTCAGTAAAATCTTCCTTCATCTTATTAGCTTGGGTGATGAAAACCTTTTCATCAGTGCAATTGCGTTTTAACCTCGTAAACTGACTCTTAGGTACACTTTTTAACCAAACTTTAGAGTGACAGCTTGTGTATTCAATATAGTTGTTAGTATCCACGGGTTTAAAGTATGTCTTAGATTTGATGTTCCCATCCTCAATATAGAGGGTGAGGTCCAAATAATTAATCTCCAGCGGACTATAATTTAGATCTAACTGTATACCCCAGTCGTTGTTGTTTAGATATTGATGAAATTTCTCCAAACAAGTAGGATTGGTCCGACATTTTGGGATCAATCTGAATAAAAAATTTTGAATCCACGATATTTGTATTCTGAAAGTTTTGATTGAACCAAATTTCTTTACAGTGCACATTTGTGTTGTCAGTATGATAAGCTTACAGAACGAGCCAAGAATTAATTACAGTATTTACCTTCAATATGGAATAAATGCATTATTGCTTCTACTCAGTTTAGGAGAAGGGCCCTTTTAAATATTAGATTTTGTTCTGAAATTGGTAAAATAGTGTTTTTTACATTAACATACATTTTAACGGAACATTTCTTTTAATGATTTTTTTAAAATCAATTATGATCTCAATGTCTGCAAATGTTTGTCTTCTATGTAGAACTTCTCATCGTGTTGTTTTGGGTGTATTTGATCGTTCTTCCACCAGTGAAGCCACTCAGACAAAAACTATTACCAGGGTAAGTTGCGAATATATCCAGTATTTGAAAAATGTAATCTATTATACTGTATTTCATGGATCCATTCTAAAAATGATACAACAGATTAAAATTAAGTTCTTAAATCTTGTAAAGATATCACACATACCATAAAGAGTTTTTAAGGTAACATTTTTTCCCCTTAAGCTTTCCCCCCTTAAATTCAGCTTTCACTGTTGCAAATTTCAATGCTATCAATTTTGAAAAGAATTTTCTTCGAAAGCCTAAATCAGAAAATATTATCATAGTACAAATTAAGAGACAAGAAAATGTTCCATAATATAGATGAGAGTCTCCCCAAGTAATGTCAGCTCACGACATACAAGTGGCATGTGCTCAAATGAGCGAATGCTCCATAGGTCATCAAAACGCATACTGGATGATGTTAAATGCACCCTGCTGAGGGTTCAGGGAGGTATTTGTATGCTGGGAAACAAAATGAACCAAAATAATCTTTGTTTTACTCCAGGATTAGGAAGATGTTAGTGCTCATATATACTGATTGCTTCATTTTATGTCCATTTTATTTTAGTATTTGCGTGTGTGATTTAATACATTTAGGCAATAGCAGTCTGACGTAACAAATTCTGTCCATGGATCCTCCAATTTTTAAGATCTGATCCTTCTCAACTGTACAAGTTTAAGTGAGGTGTTACCAGTTGGATTCTCCAACACATTTAAAGGAGCCTCTATATATAGGCTCCGGAAATGAGTGGTCTTCCAGGGAGGGGAGGCTCGAAGTTTGCATGCCTTAAAGACGCTGCACAACTAGTCTTTTCTTTCACTGTGTTTGCATTTTATGCATATAAGCATATGATCTAGATCCATAGAGGACGACTTATGAGATGGTCCAGGACCCAAATAATATAAATATTGGTTTTCTGTAAACTTAACCACACATTGTAATGGTTGTTTACCGAATATTTTATTTTATACATGGCGCAAACACTTTTTGTGTAAACTGACATAACCATATTATATAAGGGGAGTTGGAAGATTACGCTTTACTCAATTTGTATAATTCCCTCCAATTCCCTGCTTTAAAATCCATTTATAAACACCTTTCAGCATTTGATATTTTTTTCAGAAATTGGCAGATCAATAAATTCGAATTGAATCAGTATTCTCAATATTTCCATAGAAAAGTATAGCTGCAGGAGCTG
The DNA here is from genome assembly GCA_009667805.1 of Leptobrachium leishanense. Lineage (NCBI taxonomy): Eukaryota > Metazoa > Chordata > Amphibia > Anura > Megophryidae > Leptobrachium > Leptobrachium leishanense. The sequence continues at coordinate 49,600,756 of CM019072.1, forward strand.
ATATTCGACCTATTTTTTTTATCAGGAATCAAAATGCTGGTGAGCCTGTATTTGAATCTCCTGAAATGAAAATGAGCTGCAAAAGGTCTTGATTCTGGCCAACGGGCAAAATTAAATAGAGCCATAGGAGTATATAAGTATTATACAGTGGGGCAAAAAAGTATTTAGTCAGCCACCAATTGTGCAGGTTCTCCCACTTAAAAAGATGAGAGAGGCCTGTAATTGTCATCATAGGTTCACTTCAATTTTGAGAGACAAAATGAGAAAAAAATCCAGAAAATCACATTGTCTGTATTTTAAAGAATTTATTTGCAAATTATGGTGGAAAATAAGTATTTGGTCAATATCAAAAGTCCATCTCAATACTTTGTTATATATCCTTTGTTGGCAATGACAGAGGTCAAACGTTTTCTGTAAGTCTTCACAAGGTTTTCACACACTGTTGCTGGTATTTTTGCCCATTCCTCCATGCAGATCTCCTCTAGAGCAGTGATGTTTTGGGGCTGTCGCTGGGCAACACGGACCTTCAACTCCCTCCAAAGGTTTTCTATGGGGTTGAGATCTGGAGACTGGCTAGGCTACTCCAGGACCTTGATATGCTTCTTACGAAGCCACTCCTTCGTTACCCGGGTGGTGTGTTTGGGATCATTGTCCTGCTGAAAGACCCAGCCACGTTTCATCTTCAATGCCCTTGCTGATGGAAGGAGGTTTTCACTCAAAATCTCACGATGCATGGCCCCATTCATTCTTCACTTTACATGGATCAGTCGTCCTGGTCCCTTTGCAGAAAAACAGCCCCAAAGCATGATGTTTCCGCCATCATGCTTCACAGTGGGATATGGTGTTCTGTGGATGCAACCCAGCATTCTCTCTCCTCCAAACATGAGTTGATCCCGAAGGCGGCGTGGGATGCACCCTGGGTCTCCTCCCCTGAGCTGTGGACCGGAACCAGGGAGTGACGCGCCACGAGGGACCTCGGGTAAGTATGCCGAGTGTCCCAACATGGCGGCCGCGGTCAGACCGCGGCGTGGGGCATGACAAAATTACAGTTAATTTCTAATTCATTCAAAGTTTGAAATACCTGTATTTGTTTGAGGTTTCTCATAAAAGCTCTAATTTTTACGTATAATGCTAACATTATAACATTCATTTCTAAAAAAAAAAAAAAAAGAAATTAAACCTTTTAATTTTATTTTTTTGCACCAGGTTTTCAGACATCCCAGCTACAGCTCCATAACCATCAACAATGACATTACTCTGATTAAACTCTCCAGTGCTGTTACTCAGAACAATCGTGTATCTCCTGTCTGCCTTGCTGCAACATCTGACGCTTTCAATGGTGGCGAAAGATGTGTCACCACTGGTTGGGGATATGTTGATGCATCATGTAAGAAGTACTTAAAATTTGCGCCCAAACAGCAATCATTACAGCAGCATTACTTAAAAATGTCTGACTGACTTTTAAATACCATAACCATTGGTAAACAATATCATTGACAGTGTTTGTTATTTAGTTTAGTCGTTGGATTACTTTGTAAAATAATTTGTATTTCTTACCAGCACGCCTTACTCCACTAAAACTGCAACAGGTGGCTCTGCCTCTTCTAACAACATCTGAATGCCAGAGATACTGGGGAAGCAACATTCTGAGTACCATGATCTGTGCTGGAGCTGCTGGAGCCTCCTCTTGTATGGTATGTTATGCTAACCATTTCTATTGTAATGGTAATATATCAGACTAGTTTAATTCAAACTATTTAAAAGAATTTTAAATGTGAAAGGGATACTCTAGTCACTAGGACCATTCAATACAAATAGCATATCACAGTGACCTACGTTCCTGCAACCTATGCTGGTGCACAGACTTACAGAATAAACTTAAGAATGTTCAGCACAAGAAACACCATGGGCCAGATCACATACGGAACGTTAAGCAAAGCACTTGAACTGTGCAGGATAAAGGCTGGCTGGTGTGCTGTCCTTAATTATAACATGTCCTATTCATCCGAGATGCAAGCTCTGCTTACTGTACAATAACATCTTGAATACTTTGTATGGGAGATATCAATGTCCCCCTAACAGATGAAGAATGAGCAATAACAAACAGCTTGTTCTCAATCTGTGCCTGACGTTATTCAGAAATCAATAAAAAATTTCACAGGCTGGTGTTAAGTGATTGCACTTCCGCACACTAACTTAACTAAGGAATATAAAACCACCTAAAAATCCCATACAAACATAGAACAAATATTTCCCAATGTTCCTCTACATATCTTTCTGCTGTCCCGGCTGGATTTTACTTGTCTTTTGTCCATGAAATAAGGACACATGGATAACACTGCGGTGCTTAGCGCTGCTGATGTTGTCATCCTGCGTCTCGTAAGTATTACGACCTCAGGTTCTGACAAAGTGGCTCACTTGTTATACAGATGTTAAAGGCGAGCAACAAATGGATAACGAATGACGCAAACGTTATACATTTGTGACTTCCCTTTAACATCTACATTGTGTTCTGGCCCCATTTATCCATAAAGAGCACTTTAATCACATGGCAGATCACATAAATAAAATAAGTAACAAATGACACTGGGAATAACATGAAGAAAGTGTGAGTCAAAGTTGTTAACCAATTTTGTTATAACTTGTCTATCACAGATATTTGTTTTATCTGTTTTGACAAAATCTGCCAACGAGATAAATATTCGCTAGACACGCTTATAAATTGGATCTAGGCTTAGAAGGATATTGAAAATGACCTACATGAAAGAGTATAGATAGGATTAGATGCTTAGGCAGGAGCAAAGCATATGTAAGTAATACGAAATAAGAATCCAGGTCATATTCGGAACAAAATATAAGGAAAACATAAACATCAAAACTGAAGAACAGTTACAATTTAAAGACTTCATTATCTGAGCTCTGATCTAGGTCCTGTTCTTGAAATAGAAGGTTATCATTGTATCTACAAGTTCCACAACAAGAAATGTCCAGTAATGTCACCAGATCAGGTAGAACAACTACTTAAGTGGACCATAAAAAAAAAAAATAATATAAAAGTGTAATTTTTTTATTTTTAAAAATGAATAAGGCTGATGTTGCAGTGTATACATTCACTAGATTTATAGTACCTTTTCTTATAACTCATAGCACTGGCTATTTATTGATACATCTCATTCTCAGGGTGATTCTGGAGGACCTCTTGTATGTCAAAGGAATGGAGCTTGGACCATGGCTGGAATTGTATCCTGGGGAAGTTCGTCCTGCTCTATATCAACCCCCGCAGTCTATGTGAGAGTCACTGCTCTCAGAGCCTGGGTGGATCAGACCGTTGCTGCTAATTAAGTTTGCTGTTCACATTCATGTTTAATAAACAGCTAAAATAATTTGCATGTCCCTTGTATCTTTGTTTTAAATTAAATTGGGCTTGATATTTTTCCATTAGTTAACACAGAAAATAAGTTTATAGAAAGTAATGTCTATGGGTAACTAAACAAGCCTTATCATTATCATACTTCTGGGTGTTAATATTAGCAAAGTTATTAAAATAATGTAATCTGTTTAAAACAACATAATAAAACATTTAACGCTGGTCCCTGCAGATTACAATTGTTCACTAGATTGAAAAAAAATGAACATCATTAATCTTCTTTTTAGTATAGACCAAATGAGATGATCATGAAGCTGTAATGAAAAACATTCAAAATGGTCATACGGGGTTCCCCTGGTTTGTCCTTTAGTCTACAAGTCTTTAAAATATGAGAAATAGTTATAATGGTGTCCGTTTTGAGTTCAATAACAAAAAACTAATTGCTGCAAACATAAACAGAAACCTTAATAGGAGAATACTTTTAATAGGATAAAGGAATCTTTACAAGCCATTACCGCTTTAACACTGCCGAGAATGCTATTCCATCCCAACAGCAGGTGGGCCTGAACACTAAGGGGGCGGCATAGAATTTTTTTTGCAAATGTTGATGTGAACACGCAGGTGTTGGTTCAGGTCCAAGTCAAGATATATGTGCATAGTGGTTCTCCTTTTGTAATCACTGTCATGTGGGGTTTAGCACTAAGGATGGGTATCCCCATGCATATGGCTCCGTTCGCTGTCAGTATTCCAAAGAAGTACTGATTCTGGCCAAAACCCACCCAGTAAATACCTGGAATTCCTTCTAGGGTGAAAACAAAACTTAGAATTACTTTTTTTTTTTTTTTTTTTAGAGTTTACAGTCACAAACACAGACAGGGTGATTGGTAGAATGCAATGGTAATCATACACCAGCATTTCCACACTGAATAGCCTCCCCCTCTCACACACACGCCCAGGCATGACAGACAAAGGCTGGGGGCTGGGGACAGAGAGATCTACAGGGTTATTCAAAGAGATCCGAGTAAGGCTAAGGTCAGACGAAAGCAGTTTTAACGTGCGTTTAGCCGCACGAAATCACGGCCGTGCTAGCAGCAAATGACGTCCAATGCCGGGGAACATACGACGAACGGCCGCACGAAAGTTCGTCTGTGCAACGCAAGTGGCAAACGAACGCATTTTTTATAGAACGTCAAACCGCTACTACTGACATACAGAGTGCGCTGCGGCCGCATAGCGGCGTGTTTGCGTGATTGGGAGACGTCAGACCCTGCACACGTCCGGCCAACATAACGTCCAGACGCAAAAAGGGTTTTATTGATGATCTGTACAAAATCACGGACGAAAATGCGCATCGTATGACCGCTATCGCGTATTCCGTGAAAAAATACATCCATTCGTTCGAACGCACTTTTTCACGGACAAAGTGAAAAATGCGTTCGTCTGACCCTAGACTTATGGCCGAAAGTTAACAACATTGAAATTCAGCGTACCTTTCCTGGCCATCCGGGTATCCAGAGAGCAGGCAGTTCACCAAATGTTGGCGAATTGCCGGCATATACGGTGCCTGTTAGTTGCCTGTTAGAGGGCAGTGAAATCCCATAGAGAAGCAATCCTTCATCTATTCAGAGAAGAAAAGCCAGCAGTGAAAAGTTGCTGAATTTCCCTGCTGTTCGGTGGTTTCATTGGACAGGTTTATTCAGGCGAATCCCATAGGCTTCAATGTTAAAAATATTCCCATTTTAACACTATCTAATAAACTGTTAGAGACTTTTTACTGCAGAATATTATAATTATGTGTAGATTTTTTAGGATCTTTTAGGCATTTTTTTTTTCTTTTTTCTGTAACAGCCCTTTTTATTATTTATTGGACCTTATATGTAAATTTCAGACGTTTTGGTTCTGTAGTTTCTTTGCAAATAGCGTTTCACTTTTCAAACTTCAAGTGCACTGTTTTTTTTCTTCTTTCACTCCATTCGTCTGCAGTGTTTGCTTTTTCCGGCGGCTGTTCTGCACTGTGATCGGTGGCTGCTCTGGTTTCTCCGGCGTGTTTGGAGGGGTTAATCCAGATGTTTTTGCGGGTTTCGGTGTGTGTTCGCTGGGTTTTGTGGCAAGTGTTCGACGGGTTTGCGGCGGCTTTTCCCTGCACTACGACGGCCCTGTGGTGCTTGCTGAATACACTGCATTGTCGCCGAAATGGGATCACTGAATTGCACCGAATTGAAGAGAACAAAAGTCACCGAACGTACGGTGACTTTTCGATTCTCTTTGAATAACCCTGCTAGTTTAAGGCAGGTCCTGGGGGGAGGGGGTTGAATGGAAGCATGTCGAAACAAAGGGATCAATTACTTACAGAAACACATAAGAGAAACTACACAGTGTATACAACATGACACTACATTAAATATCAGAATAATAATATAACCCAAACATCATTGGATAGGGCACAGAAAATGCAAACACCCTGTGCCCAATAGTAGGTGCAGGGTGAGGTAAACCTAGAAGAGGACTGGGGATTATCATGAAACAACAGGCCCTCACCTCCCCAAAGCATCTTTAGGTCCATGTACCCCAAGTTTCAAGTGACTACCGACACGAGCAGTTATAAAGAAATAAAGTGATAGCAGATGTGGCAGACAAGTTAGGCCCATTGCGTAATGATCATAGGCTATTTTGTGAGATGTTTTCCTGCCTAGGGAGGTTCTGAGGTTGTGGATTATCTAGGAAGTCCCAGGGGCCTATTATGGGGCATGGGCCTGATGTTTCTGCTCCACTAGCCCCTATGTTAATCTGGCCCTGACCTAAACATATGAGAGGACTAGGGATGTGCACCGATTATTTATTTATTTTCGATTCGGTTCGGGTTTTTAAAATTTTAGTTTCGGATCGTTTCGGCTCGTTTTTTCGTATCGACTTTTTTTGTGATATCGGAAATTTTCGGTCTTTTCGGATAGTCTGTTCTCCTCGTTTCAAAGTGTCTATTCGTTTTCACTTAAACTAATGGTATTTCGGATGATCCAATATTTCGGTCGATGCAGTAATTCTGCTGATTCTATCGTTTTTTTATTAAAGATCCTTTTTTTCTTATGAATATGCATTGAAAAACCTTATTTAATCATATTAAAATGGTATGAAAGGAGCAAAAATTAACAAAACGATTTAAAAACACAAAAATACTGACCCAAATGGTCTGACTTTAAAAATAAAAACCAGAAGAAAATGTTTTAAAACAGAAAAAAAGCTGAACAAAAATATCTTAAACGAAAAAAAACCAGAACAAATAAAATGATTTAAAACGAAAAAAATAAATAAATAATTAATGCAGCATATGAATCCGCACACTGCGGGGCACCACTTATCTTCTCTGCAGTATAATTAATGCAGCATAGTTTTTTCAATTTAACCCTTTCGTTGCTGAGCCATTTCACGCCTGTGTGCTGAGCTCATTTTTACCGGTTTCGCTCATCATGTTTAAATGCGTTTTGAAGCCTTATTTTATTATATGACCCAGACATATTATATATCGTTCTTTCTGGCAGACTCGGCAGATTCATAATATATCATTATTATATGTATACGTCATGTGCAGTCTGTATATTATAACAATAAATGCAATGAAATTAGAATTTTCTATAACTTACAAGGTGTAATGTGTTTTTTTTTCACATTTTAACATGCAAGCGATTGCGGTTATATTTTCTATGAGTTGCGCTTGTTAAAAAAAAATTGAAATTGGGGACTTGTAAAATTTTTGGGGGAAATTTACACGATTTTTAACAAACGCACCCCATACAAAAATCGCTGAACAATATTGCTGCATTAAAAAAAAACTATTTTTTAAAACTATTTTTTTTTTTATTCTTTTTTTTTTTCTTAACTTTTAACATGGTCATGTTTGGTATCGTTGGAAAGGCCATGCTCTGGCTGATCCAACGATACCTAATATTAACCGCTAGCTGCCACGGATCATGAGATATCTCCACCATTCTTGGCAGCTAGGGGGTTAACTCCAGAACTTACTCTATCCGATGTCCCGATGTGGGGGAAAAAAAAAGATGAAGTCCATTTTTTTTTCACATCGGGACCTCGGATAGAGTAAGTCTGCCGTTAAAACATAAGCTGTCTATTTTCTACAGATTAGCACCTTGGATAGTAACAACTTGTTACTATCCAAGGTGCTGATATGTAGAAAATAGACGGCTGATGTTGATAACGTAACGGCAGACTTACTCTATCCGAGGTCCCAATGTGAAAAACAAAAAATAGTTGAAGTTGGGACTTTGGATAGACTTCATCTATTTATTTATTTTCATATTGGGACCTCAGGTAGAGTAAGTCTGCCATTACATTATCAACATCAGCCATCTATTTTCTACAGATCAGCACCTTGGATAGTAACAAGTTGTTACTATCCAAGGTGATGATCTGTAGAAAATAGACTGGCAGGTTTGTGTTTGTGGAGTTCAGGATGCGCAACAAGCCATTTAGGGGAGATCCCGAATGTAGCGAGGTGTACTGTAAACAATGTAAATGTTCGGTACCTGGTAAGGCTGGCAGAGAGTAGTCTGTGGTACAAGCAGCGGTTCGGTACATGGCAAGGCTGGCAGAAGGTCATAGACAGGTATACTCAGGGAGGGGTGTTTGAGGGAAAGGAACAGGACAACCAAGTTTTGGAGAGACTGGAGTTTAAATAGTATGCCTGTGGGAATTGAACCAATCAGGAGAGAATGCTATCTGGTTACGTGGGGATACTGGGTTCTGATTGGTTGGGATTCCTGGAGTCTTGTTTGGTGACGCCATCTTGGAGGAACCACGTGGGACGCCGAGGTACTCGGTCGCTGTTGTTGGAGTTGTGCCGCCGCGAAGGAGATCCATGGTGCCACGGGGGTGCGCGGGTGTCTGGAGGGGTCCCCGGCATGATGCGCTGACGTTTGGGAGTGACCTCGCCCGGGGGCAGCTACCACCGCCGCAGGGGGGGGCCCGGGGTATCGGCGTGGGGTCGCGGCTCGGGACTTGGAGGCAGGAAAGCCCGCAGGTCTGGTATGACCTGATATAGACGGCTTATGTTTTTAGCGGCAGACTTACTCTATCCGAGGTCCCTGTGTGAAAAAAAAATAGACTTCATCTATTTATTTATTTTCACATCGGGACCTCAGATAAAGTTCTGGAGTTAACCCCTAGCTGCCACCAATGGTGGAGATAGGGGGTTCATTGGAACCCCCTATCTCCCGATCCGTGGCAACTAGGGGTTAATGTTTGGTATCTTTGGATCGGCCAGAGCATGGCCTTTCCAACAATACCAAATATGATCCTGTTAAAAGTTAAGAAAAAATTATAAAAATGAAAATATAGAAATATTTTAAAAAAAAACAGGCATTTTTGTTTTGTTTATGCATCAATATTGTTGCCATATCAATTATAATGTGAACAATGATGCTACACTGACGATTTTTGTATGGGGTGCGTGTGACAGACCAAGGCTGCAGGGGTTAAATATTATTGTGACACACCTGTAGTGTATTCTGGAAGGAAGGGGGGTGTCCCAACTGTTTTTTTCCCTGTGTTTTTTTTATTTTTTCAAATAAAGTGGCAGTTTGCTTTTGCTTCTCAACTGCTCTGGTCGTGCCTGGAGCTTTGTAGAGGGAAGGTTTGGGGGCTGCTAAAGCTGGATTTCGGGGTCCAGCTTGGAGAAAGCGTTTGACAGAGGCACACAGTCGGTGTGCCCGTCGGTCTGTCACATTTGGTGGCGAGCGGTGGGATTTGCTTTCTCCAGTGAGCAGTCCAAACCACCAGCGGATGGAGCAGCGTTACATCGGCCTAAAGCGGGACACCTTGAAAGATCTGGAGTCCCGAGGACAGATTGCCAGCGGCAAGTCGAAAGCCACCCTAATCGCAGAACTTATGGAGGGTGACCGTGCAAGACAGAGGGCGAGTGAGCCTGCAGCAGGAGGGATCCAGCCGACCGACCTTCAGAGGGAGATCCAGTGGCGGCTTGCCCTTTACCCCACGGCTCAATCGGCAGAAATGATAACACAGATTGTGTCGGAAGCTACCCTGGTGCATCTGGCAGAGATCCAAAGAGCGGGTGGAGAGAAACCGGTGGCTGAGGTACAGAAACCAAAGAAACTGCCGTTTGTAGCATTTCGTACCTTCCAGGACAGTCAGGAGATCGACAGATACCTGCAGGTCTTAGGCACAGTGAGACCTGCAGGGAGTGTAGGAGGAGGATTGGGTGACGCTCCTGGTGAGCAAACTATCCGGTCGGGCACTGGACGCCTTTGAGACTGTGCCAGCAGATGACCGCAGGAACTACGAGCGGGTCAAGGAAAGAATTCTGACTCGCTATGATATCACCCCTGAGTCCCATCGACTGAAGTTCCGGCATCTGCAGAAAAAGGAGAACCAGCCCTACACAGAACTGGTGCACCAGATGTCCCGAGCGGTGGATGCCTGGTTCACAGGATGCCAGGTCCACACCCTCGCAGAGGCTGCCCAGCTGATCCTCCTTGAACAGCTCTACGATCAGCTGCCTGTCGAGACCAGGGACTGGGTGAAGGATAGGAAGCCTCTTACAGTAGACGAAGCAGCGGTTCTGGCAGACCAGAACATTGATGCCAGACGGACAAATCGGCCAGAGATTCGCCCTATTCAGCGAGCCACTCCGGTCCCAGTCACCCTCCCTGCTGTGCCAGTGAGTTGTTCCTCTGCCAGCTACCCGTCGACTCAACCGACCCCTGCACCAGTAGCTCGTCAGAAGGGGCCGAGATGTTACAGATGTAATCAGCTGGGACAACACTGTCCCTGGAACCAGGACACCTCACTCTGGAACCGAGCTCCGTCTGGTTCCTCCCGAGCAGCCGTTCACTGCATACAGCCTCCATCGGCAGTGAAAATGTCCCAATGGGAAGAGGAGGCATTGGAAGTGCTGCATGAAGCTGACCCAGTCCAGGCGGCTTCCATTGACAACCGGCAGCACCATCGGCAAACCGTCAGAGTGAACGGCTGGAACGCCCAAGGGCTCCGAGACAGCGAGGCCACCATCACTTTGATCCAGCCCAAAATGGTGGCGAGTCGGGACCATACCGGTCGGGCGATTGCCGTGCGGGTGGCCGGTGGAAGAATATTGAAGATTCCTACAGCCCAGGTCTACCTAGACTGGGGATCCGATGCCCGAGAGTTGGAAGTTGGCATTATGAAAGACCTACCAGCAGATGTGCTGTTAGGCAATGATTTGGGTAACCTCTCCTCCTCTGCCAGGCTGGCGGTGCTCCAGAGGTTTACCCAGTAGCCACCAGACAGCAGGCAAGAGAGGCAGAACTGGCACTCGATGATGGGAACCAGGTAAACCGTGACAAAATTGAGACCGACCTGTCCCTGCCTACCTTTCCCTGGGTTCTCCACGCCCAATTTGCCCAAGACATCCTTAATGATCCTTCCCTGGCCAAATATTGGGAGTGAGCTGGGACTGACCCCGGGGGTTTAGGGGGCGATAGGGTGGAGTACCCAAAAAGCAGCTAGTGGTTCCCCAAAAATATAGGTCCTACCTCCTCCGCATCAGGAACGACATTCTCCTTGTAGGACACCTCGGTGTGACTAAAACCCCATCAGCGAGTCACCCATCTCTTCTTTTGGCCTGGGGTAACCGATGATATCCAGCAATAGTGCCGTACCTGTGACGTTTGCCAGCGGGTGGAGAAAAAGGGTGGCCACTCCAAAGCTTCCCTCTGCCCCCTGCCTGTTATCTCTGAACCATTTAGCCGGATCGCTGTAGACCTGGTTGGACCATTACCCCGCCCTAATCCCTCTGGAAAGAGTCCACTTTTAAGATGTATCTATGCCACACGTTACCCGGAAGCGGTTCCCCTGATGAATATCCACGCGGAGACAGTGGCGGATGCCCTGCTCCGGATATTTTCCAGGGTGGGCTTCCCTAAAGAAATTATCTCAGACAAGGGGATGCAGTTTACAGCCGACCTGACCCGGCAGCTCTGGAAACTATGCAGGACAAAACCCCTGTATAGCTCCGCCTACCATCCTCAGACAAACAGACTGTGTGAGCAGTTCAATGGAACATTGAAGCAGCTGCTTCGTAAGTTTGCTACGTCTCACAAGGACTGGGAGAGATTCTTGCCGCACCTCCTGTTTGCTTACCGGGAGGTGCCCCAGGAATCGACCGGATTCTCCCCGTTTGAGTTATTGTATGGGAGGAGGGTGAGGGGGCCATTAGATCTGATTAGAGCCCACTGGGAAGCGGGGGAGGGGGTGCAGGAACCTTCTATTGCAGGGTATGTTTTAGCGTTGAGGGATTGGCTGACAGAGCTCACGGACATGGTCCGGGAGAATCTGCAGTACGCGCAGAGTCAGCAGAAGCGGTGGTACGATCGTACCACCCGGAACCGTACCTTGCTTATAGGGCAGAAAGTACTTGCCCTGAAGCCATCCAAGATGGATAAATTGCAAGCCTCTTGGGATGGGCCTTATAAGGTAGTGGAGCAGCGTTGTGACACTACCTACCTGGTAGCTAAATGTTCAGATGAAAGAATCCAGCGGATCTTCCATGTGAACATGCTCAAAGCATACCTGGAAGGCCGGAAGATGTAGCCACTATCTGTGCTCCGGCCAGGGATGACTCAGAGAGTCTTCCCCTGCTGGAGCTCCCGGAACAGAATATGGACAGTGTAGGAGTAGAGGCAGTCAGGCTAGATGGACAGTTGGAGGCTGCGCAGCAGGAGCAGGTCAGGAGAGTCATTAGTCAGAGACAGGAGATGTTCTCCACCGCCCCGGGTATACTTCGTTGACAGTACACAGTGTGGAGACCCGGGACAGCCGCCCCTCCGGCAGGCTGCATACTGGGTACCTGAGGCAGTTAGAGATGGGATGAGGAAAAAGATCAAGGAGATGCTCGAGCTAGGAGTCATTGAGCCATCCAATAGCCCTTGGGCATCCCCAGTAGTTCTGGTACCGAAGCGGGATGGTACGACCCGCTTTTGTGTGGATTATAGAAGACTAAATGACCGTACCACGACCGATGCGTACCCCATGCCCCGAGCCAATGAACTGCTAGATCGCAACGCTCGGGGTAACTTCCTGACTACCCACGACCTATGCAAAGGGTACTGGCAAATTCCTCTGGACACAGAAGCTATTCCGAAGTCAGCGTTCCTCACCCCCTTCGGCCTGTACCAGTTTAAGGTCATGCCATTCGGGATGAAGAACGCGCCAGCAAAGTTCCAGAGGATGGTAGATCGGCTCCTCGATGGCTATGCCTGTGCATATCTAGATGACATTGTGATCTACAGCGATACCTGGGAGGAACATTTGATTCACCTGGGCGTTGTGTTGGACCACATTAGGGCTGCGGGACTAACCTTGAAGCCGGATAAATGTAGCATAGGGATGTCTGAGGTCCAGTACCTTGGGCATTGGGTGGGCCGCGGGCGATAGCGCCCCGAACCTGCTAAAGTTGATTCAGTTGCCAACTGGCCAACCCCTGGATGAAAACCCAGGTCTTAGAGTTTTTAGGGACAGCAGGCTATAATAGGAAGTTTGTGCCCAACTATAGTGCTATCGCTAAACCCCTGACCGACCTTACCCGTAAAAACCTTTTCCAGCAGGTCCTGTGGTCCCCAGAGTGTGAGGCTGCCTTTCAACGCCTCAAGCATGACCTAATCTCAGCAACTATCCTCGCTGCTCCTGACCCCAACAAACGATTTTCTGTTCACACAGATGCCTCTGAATCAAGTTGGAGCCGATGGCGGTGAGCACCCCGTAGCCTACATCAGCCGCAAGCTGCTACCCAGGGAAGTGGGATACGTGGCTATTGAAAAAGAGTGCCTGGCACTGTTGTGGGCTCTGAAAAAACTGCAGCCATACCTATATGGAAGATCTTTCACGGTGCTCACCGACCATAACCCCTTGATTTGGTTGAACAGAGTCTCCGGAGACAACGGACGCTTAATGCGCTGGAGCCTCGCCCTGCAGCCCTACAACTTCACAGTTCAATATCGGCCAGGAAAGCAGAATAGAAATGCAGATGGACTTTTCCGGCAAACCGAACTAGAGCAGTCTGTACTCCCGGACATCCCCTAGGCTGACCCGTGTGGATCTAGCCGGGTCTGCCGGACTGTGGAACAGGGGGTGAGAATTGTGACAGACCAAGGCTGCAGGGGTTAAAATGTAACCGGAATCTACTTGGTTCACTCGGGACGAGGCTGGGCCGACACGAACAAGGATTGTCTAAACACGAGTCTCTTCAGGAAAGGCAAATTTTATTGTGATATCACAGATGCTCAGACAGGATTGAATCGCTAAGACTGAGCATCGATTTCCCCGTGACATGAGATCTTCTACCCCAAATACATAATTAGGTACATCCCAATTAGCCCACCTCCCGGTGACACTATCCCACCCCACGTGGGTTAGTACCTCCCTTGGTTAATTACAAAGACATTCCATACATTGGTCATAAATTGGCAAGCTTCATGTTAGTTTGACAGAAGATGATTTGCTGCTACGCTCAATCCGGCCTGTGCCCACCTCCCTAGAGCCTGTTTGTTATTTGTTGTAGATAAGACCTGGTCTGTTTCTACGCTCTTCTTTGTCTCGCTACAGGCCTCTGTGACCTTGGTGTAACCATTCCTCATCCTGTCCCTGTGTGCCAGGAACGGCCCGGATCTTCCTTAATTTTAATTGCTTCTCTGCTAATCTAACACATTCCTAAAATTCTATGTAAGCTTCATTCTAGTTCCAACTAAAATCTACCTAGTTATATTCAAGCGAACCATTATTCTGAACAAGATGGCCGCCTGGCTCATAATGGCAACCATCTTCTGGCCTGATTCTCCTTCATTCCCCCCTTGGCTCAAGCCTCAGGTTCTCCTCCTGAGACTTGTAGCCACTACACCCCACTAATATTATTCTTAAGTTTCTCGTACTTTAGGGGACCTATTTTCGTTGGGAACATGTCTTGTGGGATAATCAGTGCTATCTTTTGTGTCTGTGTAGGTGTCAGTGCTCTCTTGCATAGTGGCCATAGACATAGCCCTATGCGGTACAGGAGTGTCCCTACAACCAAGATCACCACCAACATCAGAATCATGGATCCAATCTGTGAAATAAATCTCAGGATGGATCTGAACCAATTTCCGATTGCTCCGAACCCACGGAGTGTATTCCAGCATTCAGCAGCGATCCGTCTTGCTGTGTTCTGCTACTTTCTTCTGGTGATCTTGGATTACCTGGTAATAGTCAGGGACGTCATGTGTGGTGTATATTCTTGATGAAGGTGCAACATTCATAATGCATTGTCATCTCACACAGTCCATTCAGAGCTGCACTGATCTGTTCCAGTGCCAAATCGTGTATCATTTGTACCTTTCGTATCTCTCGTACTTCCAGATTCAGAAACTGAATATCCATACTAGTCTTATTCAAAATCTCGTCCATCAGATTGGCATAACTGTTCATTCTTGCCATTAACTCTCTTCCCCATCCAGTCCATGCTGGGAACCATGCCAACAACCGATCCGCTTTCTTAAACAACTCTCTCTTCTGTCTTTCAAACACCAGTGGGTACCTAGGGTGAAGTGCTGTGTCTGTATCAGTGTCATCTCCCCTTACTCTCTGAATTGGAATCAGTTTAGCCAGATAACACATTCCCGTTATTTTAGGTGGTACCCATGTGTAACACACCCTTTCACAAGACACCTGGTACCCCCCTTTCAATATAAATGGTAATAAATGTAGTGTTCCCTTTCATATTTCTATCATCAGTTGTCTCAGTCGTTTCATCATATCCAATGCACTCTGCCTTCCATTGGTCACATTCGCAATCACCACCTCTTGTTCTCTAGTGAGCTTCCTACATCGTATATATAGAAAATTTGCCTTCTCTTTTGTGTTGAATGTGTAAATGTATAATATCCAGTTGAACTTACTTGAATTACACAACCCACCCTCGTTACTTGTTTCTCTATCTGGTCCTAATTGAAAACACCATTCTGGTGGGTACACTGGTCCTGTTATGGGGTACCCGGGACTGAATGTTTCTGGTTTTTCCCGTGGTGCATCAAAAGCATGTATTGTGACATTTCCTGACGCAAACATACTTAAATTCATTGGAACAGAAGCAAATGGTATATGAATTGTCTCTGGGTGCAGTCTACTACACACCCAGCATGCGGTTTGCCCAGACTTCTTAGCATAGTCATATTTGAATTGCACAAGTAAATGTCCTCTTGGCATAATCTCAGATATCGCCTCTCGCTTTTGTCTCCACATGGTACGGTTCTCCATCACCGGGTGCGTACCATTCCAGATATGGGAGATATCCACTTTCTTGGTGGTGCTTGGGCACCTGGGGCATGCTCCATGTGATAGTCCATAAATCAAATTTGCAAGGTACAAAATCAGTACCACAAATGCCCCAAATGTCAAAATCCCTTGGGCAATTCTTTTCACAGTCACATAAACCCAATCCCTCCCCACCGGAATTTCAAAAACAAAAGACATTTCTGGTTGATCAAGGGTCGGGGCGGGTCCCCTAAAAATAGCCCTTGGGGTATCCCCCGGGGGATCCCTTTGTTCCCTTGTTGGTGGATGGTCAGGCATTATTGTGTCCATCAAAACACCCACTTGTTGAATCTTTTAGGTGCTCGCAACTGTGGTCTTTGTCAGCTTTAGCCTCAATGGATTGGTCTCATTGGTGACGACCTTCCACTCTGGTTCAGGATTGGCTGCAGCTACCTTCAGTCTGGAGTGATATATCCACGGGACCACCTCGGCAACCTTCACTGCTGTGGGGGTTGATAACAGGACAAGGTAAGGACCTCTCCATTTTGGGCCTAGTGGGTCATTTTTCCACTCCTTCACCCAAACCGAGTCACCTGGACAATACTTATACAATGGAGGATACAAAAAGTGAGGTACATTATCTCCCACCCAAGTATTCAATTTCTGCATTGATTTAACTAACAGTACAACCTGATTGTTTAGTTTAGTTTCTCCCAATGCCCGAAGGTCCCCCCTTAGTCCATTAATCAGAGGGGTAGGCCGTCCGAACATAAGCTCGTACGGACTTAGCTTCAATTGGGGGGGTTGGCCTGCACCTAATGTGCAATAGGACTATTGGCAGCACATCCAACCAGCCTAGTGACGTTTCTTGGCACAGTTTGGACATCAAAGTTTTTAGGGTGCGGTTCATTCTTTTGACTTTTCCCGAGCTTTGGGGCCTGTAAGCAGTATGTAGCTTCCAGGTGATGCCCAACAGACGGGCAAGCTGTTGTAAACAGTTCTGTATGAAGGCGGGGCCATTGTCGACCCTATCTTGAGGGGAAGTCCATAGCGTGGTATTATTTCTTTCATTAAGCACCTCACTACTTCCGTCGTTTTCTCTGTCCTTGTCGGGAAGGCTTCCACCCATCCTGTGAGCGTACACCCCATTATCAGTAGATATTTATATCCTTTGCAGGGTGGCAGCATTGTGAAGTCTATCTGTAATGATGCCATTGGGGACAGCCCGATTGGCTGCTTCCCTGGAGGTTACATAGTTACATAGTTATATAGGCTGAAAAAAGACATGCGTCCATCGGGTTCAGCCTCTCCCACATAACCTACTGCTGTTGATCCAAAAGAAGGCAAAAAACCCAGTCTGAAATATGCAACATACCGGGAAAAAATTCCTTCTTGACCCCAGAATGACAGGTTGAGATGGGCCTGTTCTTGGATTATTTTTGGCACATGTCACGCACTGCTGGGCTATTGCTTTGCAGACTACTGACAGTCCTGGTATGTAGAAATGTGGCTCCAACTGTTGTTCCATCATTTCTCTTCCTCCATGGGTACTTGCGTGAAGCGCTCTCACAATCTCAGGCGCCAATGTTGCTGGTAGGAATATTTGTCTGTTCTTCAACTGGAACCATCCGTCTTCTCCATATCCGCCTTGTTCTTCTGATAACCATTTCTTCTCTTTCTCTAAATACACAGGTGTCCATTCACTCAGTGGCGCCGGTAGGAGTGCAGCCACCACCGGTGTTGCCTTGTATCGTGCCAATTCTCCCTGGTTTCCCCAGACAAATTCTTCTTTTGGGAAATAGTATCGCCAGGCAAAGAAAAGCAGATCTTGTCTCTCCTGCGTATCTCTCACTGCTGGTACAAAGAAGTTCATCACACTTTTCTTCATTCTTGGCGGTTTGTTCTTGACAAGGGTCTCTTTGAGAAAGAACCTCACCAACGGGGCTTGGTATTCTTCTGCTCCCAACTCTCCCAAACTCACCAGTACTCTTATAATCCTCAAATTATTATGAGGGTTGGCTGTTAGATTGTCAAAACGTGAGGTGAAATGTTCTGCTCGTTCAACTTCGGTTACTTCTGTATCTTCTCCATACTCCCCCACTATTTTTACACCGAAGAATTTCAGCATCATTTTGTATGCTCTGCGGAGTCTTTGCTGAACTTCTGAGGTGTTAATCATAAGACTTGTTTCTTGAGGGTGAAGAGGAGAGGAGTAGAAATTTCGGCCTTGGAACCGTGTTGGGAAGAGTGTCGGATATAATCTCTGCATGTGAATACAACACGTTATATATTGGACTTATCAGCCAAGCCTCCAATATGTCTATATTGGACTTACTGGACCTATCTCGGCAGTTGCCTCCAATATATCAGGGATTATTATTTCATAAGAAATTTATACGAGACACAAATATCAATCGTTTATATTTCCTATAAATTCTCCTGAATTCTTTTAATTGTCTGTATTTTGCTTTGAAAAATACAATAATCAATAATCGGATAAAAATATATATATATATTTATTACGTATACAAAAAAGTTTCAAATCTCATATTATAAACAAAAATTTATAAACCACAATCCATCAGCATATAAAAACTAGCTTCACAATATATGTATCTCCTGTTAGTAACTGCATATATGATTAATATCATCTACCTTATCAGTTAGTAACTAATACACAAATGGTTAATAAACATTTCTGCTTAATACAACATGCATTTCCCAGCAAACAATGTTTAACCAGCCTGCGCTTATAGATACAGTTGTGTTCAAAATTATTCAACCCCCAATGCTGTAAAGGGTTTTAGTGAATTTAGTGTACATTTGTAATTGTATTCAGAATGAAATCCTACAAGGACTTTTTAAAGAACCATATGCAACTAAAATGACATCAATTGGTTTTGTAATACAGTAGTAAATGTTTCTTTTGTGAATTCTTCATTGACACAATTATTCAACCCCTTAAAGACTACCACTCTGAAGAACAGAGGTTCATTCAAGTGTTTTCAATCAGGTATTGAAAACACCTGTGGATGTCACGGAGCAGCAATAAAGCATAATAGCACCAATTCGGCAGCTTTAAAATGACTGTGATACTCAGCTCCTTCTAGACATTTACTGGTGTGGTCACAAACATGGTGAAGTCAAGAGAATGATCCAGGAAGACAAGAGAAGAGGTGATTACTCTTCACAGGAAGGGCAATGGCTATAAGAAGATTGCAAAGATGTTAAACATACCAAGAGAGACCATAGGAAGCATCATTCGCAAATTCAAGGCAAAGGGCACTGTTGAAACGCTACCTGGTCGTGGCAGAAAGAAGATGCTGACTTCGACTGCTGTGCGCTACCTGAAGCGTAGAGTGGAGAAAAGACCCCGTGTGACTGCTGAGGAACTGAGAAAAGATTTGTCAGATGTGGGTACTGAAGTTTCAGCTCAGACAATACGGCGCACACTGCGTAATGAAGGCCTCCATGCCAGAACTCCCAGGCGCACCCCCTTGCTGTCTCCAAAGAATAAGAAGAGTCGACTGCAGTATGCCAAAAGTCATGTGGACAAACCACAGAAGTTTTGGGATAGTGTTCTGTGGACTGATGAAACAAAATTAGAACTGTTTGGGCCCATGGATCAACGCTATGTTTGGAGGAGGAAGAACAAGGCCTATGAAGAAAAGAACACCTTGCCTACTGTGAAGCATGGCGGGGGGTCAATCATGCTTTGGGGCTGTTTTGCTTCTGCAGGTACAGGGAAGCTTCAGTGTGTGCAAGGTACCATGAATTCTCTTCAGTACCAGGAGATATTGGATGACAATGTGATGCAGTCCGTCACAAACCTGAGGCTTGGGAGACGTTGGACCTTTCAACAGGACAATGATCCCAAGCATACCTCCAAGTCCACTAGAGCATGGTTGCAGATTAAAGGCTGGAACATTTTGGAGTGGCCATCGCAGTCACCTGACTTAAATCCGATTCAGAACCTCTGGTGGGACTTAAAGAAAGCAGTTGCAGTGCGCAAGCCTAAGAATGTGACTGAACTGGAGGCTTTTGCCCATGACGAATGGGCGAAGATACCCGTAGATGGCTGCAAGACACTTGTGTCAAGCTATGCTTCACGTTTAAAAGCTGTTATAACTGTAAAAGGATGTTGTACTAAGTACTAAGATTGAATGTCACTTGGGGGTTGAATAAAACTGATAATGATGTGAGCACAGAAAAGACATTTGTGGTTATTTCATTATAAATGTTATGTTATATTTGTCTGACCTACACGTGCCTCTTTGATTTAATTGTAAGCAAGATGACTGAATGATCAAAATCAATGTCAAACTGGCCAAAACACTCAATTTCAGTGGAGGTTGAATAATTTTGAACACAACTGTATATATATATATATATATATATATATATCTCTATGCTACATGGATCAACAAAAGATGAGCTAATTTAATGATAAGTAATAAAAACTTATTTAGTGAATCCTCCCCTAATCTCGAATCAAACTTCTAATCTTTTGCTTTTTATTTTGTAGTTATATAATTCTTTGCCTATTAATTATAATCACAGTAATTTCCAAATTCAATATATATATTGGTATCAATCTTACAACATTTCTTTAGAATAAATCCTTATATCCACTTCTTCACATCTTTATCTGCAGAATAAAGATATTTAGATTCTGGATCTAACAGTATCTGAGAAATCTCAGTCTACGTTGCAAGAATATCTACAAATATATATAATTACATTAATTCCTTAATTTCATACATTACCTGTCCAATTTGGATTTTGATAAGTCTGCCTTGGAATTCCTGATATAATAATGATATAATAATTTGGAATGTGTGAAGATTATCGATATCAGATAATCAATGCATGTGAGTTAGAGATTTGGTGAGAATCTTGATTGCCTCATGTCCTGGGATCTGCTATGTGTACATGACATCTGAATTGCGGTGTGAGTCTCTGAATGCTGGAATCTCCGACTGATTTGCAACCAACATTGCCGCTTATTATAGCCAATTTGACGTCATTGGCAATATTATTGGTATATCAATTATAATATTTACTATCCTCTAGAGGGCAGTATTGCACTTCTTAATTAATTCCACCATTTCTTTTGATTATTCTTATCTCGGTTCAAAAGATCAATCTACACAAAGACCTTCTCTTCTCCCAGTGTATAGACACTGTGTCTCTACCTATCATCTCTGATTTATATCCTCACTCCCTTTTGGTTACTCAGAGTCCTATCAGCTGAATTCTTTTCTGGTTAACTCAACAAAATCTTTTCTTTAGTAAATTTTATTATTTACCAATTATATACGTTCTACAATATTTATTGGAGTATATATTTCCTACTGTAAATATAATAAAATATACCTTGATTATAAACATATATTTTGTGAATATAAATCTATATTACAGAGATATTAACTCTTATTCCTATACCCAAAAGACAAAATCTTTTGTTTTAAAAACTTAAGACAGACCAATAAATTTAATTATGACACGTCTCAGAACTTAACTCTAGCATTATCACACAAAGACATTCTAGATTCCTTCACGTCTGGCACTTCTTAAAAAAAATATAAAAGACTTCACCCAGGAATGAACTCTGTAAAAAAAATCTCGTTCATTTCTAAACCTAGAGAAAATAGAAAGAAAAACTGTCTTTCAAAACAAAATGGCTACAGACATCCATTTTAATTTTTCCTTTCTGTAATATACCCGACAAGAGCCACTGTATATAGTCATGGTTTTCTTCCAGCATTTCGTAATTGTTATGCCATTTTAGCAGAATGGTCTCAATGAATTCGCCTCTTGGTTAGAATTTTCTCAAATTCATGTAAAATTCGTAATTTGGCATTGGGAGTTGATCATCTTGCTTGTAGAGCAGGACCTTGGCTTGATCAGGTGGTATTAATGGCTTTGCAGCAGCTTTTGCAGCTTGGTCAACGCGTCTATTGCCTTTAGGGATTTCATCATGGCCTTTTTGGTGGCCACGACAGTGCATAATACTGACAGCACTTGGTTTCCATACAGCTTCCAGAAGGGCTGCGATTTCAGCTGCATATTTGATTTGTTGTCCTGAGGAAGTCAGCAGTCCTCTTTCTTTGTAGAGTGCACCATGTGCATGGACGGTCATAAAGGCATATTTGGAGTCAGTATAGATGTTCACTCTTTTGCTTTCTGAGATTTCCAGGACTCTGGTCAGGGCTGTTATTTCAGCCAGTTATGCTGACGTATGGCCTGGTAGAGGATTTGCTTCAATAATTTCTTCTGCTGAGACAACTGCATAGCCGGAGACTTTCTTCCCATCATCCATGTAACTGCTACTATCAGTGAACAACTGTAGATCGTATTTGTCTAGGGGTACATCTTTCAAATCTGGCCTGCTACTGAATACTTCTTCCATGACTTGGAGGCATTCATGATTTGGATCCTCTTCACAGTCAGGCAATAATGTAGCTGGGTTTAGGGTAGCGATGAGGTCCAGATGAACCCGTGGATTCTCACACATCATAGCTTGGTACTTTGTCATCCGGCTATTACTGAACTAGTAACTTCCTTTCACATCAAGCAGGGCTTTGACGGCATGTGGTACCTTGACATGAAGAACTTGTCTAAGGGTCAGCTTGTCTGCTTCTGCTATCAACATTGCGGTGGCTGACACTGCTTTCAGACATGGGGGTAGGCCGCAGGCCACAGGGTCAAGTTCCTTGGATGGGTAGGCTTGCTGTGATCTGGCAGTCCCAGTGCTGGAGCTTCCATCAGGAGAGTTTTTAATTTTAGGAAAGCTGCTGTTTGCTCTGTTTCCCAGAGAAAGGGGTCTTGCACTCCCCCCTTGGTGGCTTGATGAAGGGGCTTTGCAGACATTGCTAAGTTGGGGATCCACAGGCGGCAGAAGCCTGCAGCTCCCAGGAATTCACGGACTTGTCTCCTTGTCTTTGGTTGGGGTATTCGGCATACGGCTTCTTTTCTTTCTGCCCCAATGCACGCTTGGTACCTGTTAATTGAAAACCTAGGTATTTTACACTTTGTTTGCATATTTGTGCTTTCTTTTTGGACACTCTGTAACCTGCGTGGCACAGCAGATGCAGCAGAGCCTTTGTGGCAGAGAGACAGTCTTTTTCTGTGGAGGATGTAAACAATATATCATCTACATATCGTAGTTAAACAATTTTGTCTGGCTGAGCGTATGAGGCCCCGGGTTTTTTTTTTTCCCTGGCTGAGCGCGCAGCCATTGTAGATTCCTCCCACTGAAAAATAAAAAGGGGTTGGCTTGCTGGAGCCAGACGGATGCAAAAAAAAACAAACAAAAAAAAAAAAGTCTTTTAAATCAAGCACTGTGTAATATTTTGTATCGCCGGGAATTAATGCCAATAAGTTGTATAGATTGGGAACCACAGGGTGTAGGGTTACTGTGGCTTCATTGACGGCCCGTAAATCTTGGACTGGGCAGTACTCTTGTGTGTCCTCTTTCTGTACTGGCAACAGTGGTGTGTTCCACGGTGACACGCAGAATTTCAATATCCCGTGGTCTTTAAATCTTTGCAAATGTGTCTGTATATTTTGTTTGGCTTTCTGTGGAATGTGATATTGGCTTAGAGCCACAGGCATTGCGCCAGGTTTCAGATCAACATATACTGGAGGAGTATTTACAGCTAATCCGGGCGGGTTTTCTTCTGCCCAGACTCTAGAGACTTCTAAAAGTAGTGTGTATAGGTCTGGGGCGTCCGGCAGGGTTGTTGCCGTTCACTATTTTTCTTCTCTTGGCATAATTACTGCAATTTTTACTATTGGTTATTCTGGCTGGTTGAGCTGTACTGCCGTATAGACTTGCCACTCTCCGGCAGATCTAATTTAGCGAGGCCCCCGGGAAAAAAAAATAATAATAATTTGGGCTTGCAATTTGCAAAGAAGTTCCCGCCCCAGGAATTGGATGGGACATTCGGGCATATACATATACACATTGTATATTTTAACTATAAAGAAAGACTATCTACATATACAAACAATATTCACAGAGGTCTCTCTCTCGTAGCCAAAACGGACTCTTAATACCACATCAGAAAAAATAAAAATAAAATCAGTAATCATTTAAAATACTCTTATAACAATAGAGTAACTATCTCATCAGAAATCGAATAGAAATATATTTTAATTGAATTTTTAATCATAATTTTGCTATATCTTAACTATATGGGACATGAAACAGTATAAAACTTGTTACTTTAATTATTTCTAGAACTGCTCTTTTAATATTATCTTCTAACCGTTTCATATATTTCCATTTAGTTTGTCAATAAATTTTTATTATATTTTGGTAGACAATATTGTATATATTATATACTTTAAATGTACTTCATAAAATACATGTTGTATTATAAATACCCACTATTGTTACACTTCGTAACAATATAAAAACCAGGACACCCTCTATTATTTAATTCTAGCTCTGTGAACAAAACTAGAGTTTTTGGAATAATATCAACACATTGCGCAACATTGCTTGAAACAACCGGACAACAATACTAAACAATATAAAACTCTCTCACATATAGCCTAGATTATATAAAACTATTTCAATATAGTCTGTCAAGACAGACCTAACCAAATATATCAACACAAAATATAAACATACATCTTGCACTCGACAGACTTCATACATTGTATTGTAGCATACATAAAAATGATTTCTTCTTTATTTCTTTGGTAAACTTAAATTCGCTGCACAGACACATAAAGGGTTAATTCCTTTGTTCATCAGAGAGCAGAAAACTAATTCCCCCCCCTCCCCTACGCGCAGACAGTGTGAGCTAGAAGGGAGGGGGAGCGAATGCGGAGAGAACTTGTAGTGCAAAAAAATCTCATTACCTCTCATCCATCACGCACTCTAAATTAACATATAAAACTTATTACAAAGATCTTTTGTAACTACTTATCACACTCTACTCTTAATTGAACAGTTTGATAGATCAATTATAGACACAATCAGACAAAAACATTCTACCATATATCATTCGATTATACAGCACACACTATTTATTAATAACATTCTCTGACTTCATACTCACGCAGGACAGTACAGATATCACATCCGGATGATCAGTCCGAATTACATACACAAATTATACAACACTGTAATCATTTTTTTTTAAAACCGTCTAGATTACCATCTGATCCATTGATCATCTCTTTTTCTTCTGGCCCAGGGGGAAGTGGGGGCTCAGAGACTCCTGCAGATCATTACATAGTCCACACACAGAGCTTGTAAATTATCTTCGTTTAATTTACTGTTATATTAAAACACTAAATATATATATATATAGACTTATTTTCACACTCATATTTATATTTATTTGAGGGCATATTTTTTTTCTTTGCCCTACTAACATAACAAAATGGCTTTTATCTCTCACACAGTACCTCCATATATCTATATACGGGTATTGTTCAGGATGACCATATCTCCCAGTTACCTGGGAGTGCACTCTCTGGATTAGCATCGGGTCGGGTCCATAGACCCTTGTTC
This sequence comes from Leptobrachium leishanense, assembly GCA_009667805.1. Classification (NCBI taxonomy): domain Eukaryota; kingdom Metazoa; phylum Chordata; class Amphibia; order Anura; family Megophryidae; genus Leptobrachium; species Leptobrachium leishanense. Next base: position 49,625,943 of record CM019072.1, read on the forward strand.
TGGCCACTCAGGGACTAACAGTGGCCATACTATTGTACACAATAATTTCAATTTCTCTTTACTCAAATCCACACCATAATCATGTGTTGCATACAACACTTCAAAATTCTGTACCATATACTCTAAGGGCGTCTCACCCTTCTTAGCCTTCTTGGGTTTGGACGACCCATTACCCATTATTACTCTTACAGCAGTAACTTTTTCACAATGCAGATATTACTTTCAGCAAAAACACTTAATCACTTTATATCAACGGTCTGGTACTTCAGACAACAATTCATATATATCGTATTCGCTTCCTCCGTCAGTAGCCGATTGCAGTCGCCTGAACCGGAAACGTACTTTAGGAGTCCACTCTCAAATTTGCTTCCTCGCTAGGCGAGTAGGCGCCCAATCACTCACAGCACTCTCAGCACAACCATGCACAGCACATACTGTACCGGATACATCCAGCACAAAACAATACATAAACAATTCTACTCTCTCTACTAGCCAAGGGCACACCGTCCCTCCTTTTGGCTCCTTATACCCAATTGATTGAACTCTAACTCTTGTCTGCTTGTGACTATGTGCACCCCGTTCTATGGCAACACTCCCGTCTGCAATTCCAATTTGCCTATGGGCAATCTACCCACCCGGCACCACTCCCGCTGCAGCTACCGCTGGCCCCAATTGGCCCCTTCACTACACAATGTACACACTAGCACCGACTCAGGGCTCTCAGCCCAGTCACAGAAATCCCTCCTCCTTTCCTTGTCCACGTGCAGAAGCTCTATTTACAAGCACTGACTATAACAATGCAACTCCACGTGGCTACCCTCTCCCTCACATACAGAACTACCTTTTGGTTAACATCCAATCCCCCGGGTTCAGACACGCGCTAGCCACTCTGGCTCCTTTGTTTGTCCGTGCTGTCGGTGGCGGGTGCGGTATGTCAACGAAACCGTGGCCGCGGGTTTCCTTATCCAACTATGGTCGGACGTTCCCCTTATACCGGTATCTCCAATACACATACAAACATAGAAGACACTTTACCTATCGCCGCGCTGCTCGCTGTTTCCTCGGACTCGGTGGTGTCCCAGTGTTCCCGGGCCGGGGGTCCGTTTGGGACGAGAAGAGGTCCACTGAACAGGAAATCCTGCTTGGCACCTGCAGATGTCAGCTCACCTTCAACGGACACCCAACTGGTGGGATCACTCGCACCTGCAGTCAACCGCTACAGTGTCCAACAGTCGTTGCCGTGCCGGCAAAGGCCTGTATTCTGGCTCACGAGCCCCCAAGAAATGTAACCGGAATCCACTTGGTTCACTCGGGACGAGGGCGGGCCGACATGAACAAGGATTGTCTAAACACGAGTCTCTTCAGGAAAGGCAAACTTTATTGTGAGATCACAGATGCTCAGACAGGATTGAATCGCTAAAACTGAGCATCGATTTCCCCGTGACCTGAGATCTTATACCCCAAATACATAATTAGGTACATCCCAATTAGCCCACCTCCCGGTGACACTATCCCACCCCACGTGGGTTAGTACCTCACTTGGTTAATTACAAAGACATTCCATACATTGGTCATAAATTGGCAAGCTTCATGTTAGTTTGACAGAAGATGATTTGCTGCTACTCTCAATCTGGCCTGTGCCCACCTCCCTAGAGCCTGTTTGTTATTTGTTGTAGATAAGACCTGGTCTGTTTCTACACTCTTCTTTGTCTCGCTACAGGCCTCTGTGACCTTGGTGTATCCATTCCTCATCCTGTCCCTGTGTGCCAGGAATGGCCTGGATCTTCCTTAATTTTAATTGCTTCTCTGCTAATCTAACACATTCCTAAAATTCTATGTAAGCTTCATTCTAGTTCCAACTAAAATCAACCTAGTTATATTCAAGTGAACCAATATTCTGAACAAGATGGCCGCCTGGCTCATAATGGCGACCATCTTCTGGCCTGATTCTCCTTCAAAATATTATTGTGACACACCTGTACTGTATTCTGGAAGGGAGGGGGGGTTTCCCAACTGTTTTTTTCCCTGTGTTTTTTTATTTTTCAAATAAAGTGGCATTTTGCTTTTGCTTCTCAACCGCTCTGGTTGTGCCTGGAGGTTTGTAGAGGGAAGGTTTGGGGGCTGCTAAAGCTGGATTTCGGGGTCCAGCTTGGAGAAAGCATTTGACAGAGGCACACAGTCGTGTGCCCGTCCGTCTGTCACAGTGCGTTTGTTAAAAATCATGTCATTTTCCCCCCAAAAAATGTAGCAAGTCCCCCATTTCTATTTTTTTTTTAACAAGCACAACTCCTAGGAAATATAACCGCAAACGCTCGCATGTTAAAATGTGAAAAAAACACTTTACACCTTGTAAATTATTGAAAATTCATATTTTATTGCATTGTTTGTTATAATATACAGACAAGACATGACGTATACATATAATAATGATATATTATGAATCTGCAGAGTCTGCCGGAAAGCACGGTATATAATATGTCTGGGTCATCTAATAAAATAAGTCTTCAAGACGCGTTTAAACATGATGAGCAAAACCGGTAAAAATGAGCTCAGCACACAGGCGTGAAATGGCTCAGCAGCGAAAGGGTTAAATTGAAAAAACTATGCTGCAGAGAAGAGAAGTGCTGCCCAGCAGTGTGCAGATTCATATGCTGCATTAATTATACTGTAGAGTGCTGCCCCGCAGTGTGCGGATTCATATGCTGCATTAATTATACTGTAGAGTGCTGCCCAGCAGTGTGAGGATTCATATGCTGCAACTATCGAATTTGAAATGAAGTATCAAATGGATATCGAGTAACTATCCAATGGATATCGAGTAACTATCGATTTTGATTTTACAAATTTCACGTTCATACGAAATAACGAAATTATTTTGTTTCGTATCGGAAATAATTTCATATAAGAAGTATTTCGGATCCGATCCGATTTAGAAAATCATCCGAATCCAAAGCACCGAATCGGACCGATTCGTTAAAAAAACGAATCGGTCCGAATCGAAATGCACATCCCAAGAGAGGACTGGGGAATATCATGAAACATCAGGACCCCAATTCCCCAAAGCATCTTTAAGTCCACGAACCCCAAGTCTCAAGTAACTACCATCTTGAGCACTCTCAGTCATAAAGAAGAAAAGTGATAGCAGATGTGACAGACAAGCTAGACCCCTTGCGTAATGATCAAAGGCTATTTTATGACATATTTTCCTGTCTGAGGTTGTGGGTCATCTAGGGATTCCCCACTCTCCTCTAACAGTAGTACATTCAAGGTGGAGTATGAACATGAGTTGTTTCTTGTTGTATTCTAAAAATCTGGAGGATTTGTAGTCGCACCAAGATACCAGGGGGTCCATAGGATAACATGGGTATCTGTCAGCATTGCCATTATGTGACCCATGGCATGTGTGTATTCAATTTTATTAAGAATTTGGTAGAGGGTGGGCACTCCTGATTTTCATTTTTGGGCAATGCAACATCTGATGGCCAAAATAGGGCTCTATTACACTCTTCACGCAAACGTTAATGCGTGTGCAAAAACGCATTAACGCGAGAGGCAAAACCCTTTGCGCTGAACGTCGTATTATGAAGTCAGCGCAACAAACGCACGCATTCGTCTAAAGCATTGTGAGCGCAAATGCGTTTTTGTGTGCTGGTACGCGGATGGTATTACACTCTATGCGCAGTTTTTAACGCACAGTGTTTGCGCGCATAATTTTCCTAAAAGCTGGTGTTAATGGCAGATTCCATCAACCTGGCCGAAACCAAATACACCAGTCCAAAAATAAAAATACAGCAAAGTGTAGCTACACATTCTACGCAGACCAAAACAATAAAATTGAGAAGTTGTGCATGTTTTTATTATTGCTGCAGCATATATACTCAGATTGATTTTGGCAGGCGCAAAAATTTAATGGGAGACAATTGTGGTTCTTAATTCGGATTGGCCGAATCGCATGAAAAAACAGTCTGGACACCGATTTCTGCGTGCAACGTTAATGCGCGTGCGTTTTTCGCATGCGATTTACGCGCACAATTTTTCGACGGATGTAAAAATGGGCGCGGATTGTAATAACGCGAGTAAATTAACGCTGGTAACGCTTCGCACACAAATTAACGCGCTGCGCGAGCGTTTTTGCGCAAAGATTGTAATAGGGCCCACAATGTTTTGGAGTGCTATATGAGCAGTCTTATTTAGTTTGTTAAGTCTGCAGCCCAAAAGGGAGGTCGCTTGATTCGAAAGGAATTATCTCAGTTCACGACTCTTGAACTCAATTGGAATGTTTGGCCTCATCCCCTGGTTGCCCTATTATGGGGCCATCTCTATATATAAAAAAGTTTGCTTCCATTGCCGCAGGCGGAGGATGCAATGCGCATGCGCAAGCTTACTTGCTCATTGTGCATGCGCGACTCGAGAAAAAAACGCTGGCTTGCGCGAGGAAAAAAAACGATCTGTTGGAGAGGCACGCTCAAAGCCCCTCTCCAACAGATCAGCATTTTTTTTGTCCCTCGAACAAAGCGCCTCTCCCTCGTCATGCTGTGTCCTGCTGATGGCCGGAGACAGGCTGCTCCAGCAGCCAGTAGCGACACGGGCCTCCTCTTGGAGCTGCTGTGTGAGCCGGGGCCACTGTCCGAGATGCTGACTGCTGATGACTGGGCCAGCAGGCAGAGCTCCCGGGAATGTGAGTGCAGGGGCACTCGGCGATGCCTGGGCCCCACCCAGGCATCGCCGATTGCCAGCATTTACCACCAGCAGGCATCATCCTACTACCCACTGGCGTCGCAACGTGGGGGCGGGGGGTGCGGCCCACACCAGGTGACACCCGCCCTTAGGGGGTGACGCAGTGTTCACTCCCTGCGAGCGTCCGAAGCTATGGAGCTTCGGCGTTCGCCTGGGGGAAACACGTCACCAGCCGAGTTCTCGCGAGATCGCGGCTGGTCACGTGGCTCCCCCAGGCGTGCGCCCAAGCTCCATGCCGCCGGACGCTCAGAGGGAGCAGAACACACGGCGGCAGGAGGTGAGCTGGGGGCATTATCAATGAGAGGAGCTGGGGCAGTATATCCATGAGAGGAGCGGAGGCATATCCATGAGAGGAGCTGGGGCATATCCATGAGAGGAGCTGGGGCATATCCATGAGAGGAGCTGGGGCAGTATATCAATGAGAGGAGCTGGGGCAGTATATCAATGAGAGGAGCTGGGGCAGTATATCAATGAGAGGAGCTGGGGCAGTATATCCATGAGAGGAGCTGGGGCAGTATATCCATGAGAGGAGCTGGGGCAGTATATCCATGAGAGGAGCTGGGGCAGTATATCCATGAGAGGCGCTGGGGCAGTATATCCATGAGAGGACCTGGGGCAGTATATCCATGAGAGGAGCTGGGGCAGTATATCAATGAGAGGAGCTGGGGCAGTATATCAATGAGAGGAGCTGGGGCAGTATATCAATGAGAGGAGCTGGGGCAGTATCAATGAGAGGAGCTGGGGCAGTATATCCATGAGAGGAGCTGGGGCAGCTCCCAGCTCCTCTCATGGATATTGCCCCAGCTTCTCTCATGGATATTGCCCCAGCTTCTCTCATGGATATACTGCCCCAGCTCCTCTCATGGATATACTGCCCCAGTTCCTCTCATGGATCTACTGCCCCAGCTCCTCTCATGGATAATGCCCCAGCTCCATGAGAGGAGCTGGGGCAGTATATCCATGAGAGGAGCTGGGGCAGTATATCCATGAGAGGAGCTGGGCATTATCCATGAGAGGAGCTGGGGCAGTATATCCATGAGAGGAGCTGGGGGCATTATCCATGAGAGGAGCTGGGGCAGTATATCCATGAGAGGAGCTGGGGCAGTATATCCATGAGAGGAGCTGGGGCATATCCATGAGAGGAGCTGGGGCATATCCATGAGAGGAGCTGGGGCAGTATCAATGAGAGGAGCTGGGGCAGTATCAATGAGAGGAGCTGGGGCAGTATATCCATGAGGGGGGCTGGGGCAGCTCCCAGCTCCTCTCATGGATATTGCCCCAGCTCCTCTCATGGATTTTGCCCCAGCTCCTCTCATGGATATTGCCCCAGCTGCTCTCATGGATATACTGCCCCAGCTCCTCTTATGGATATACTGCCCCAGCTCCTCTCATGGATAATGCCCCAGCTCCTCTAATGGATAATGCCCCAGCTCCATGAGAGGAGCTGGGGCATAATCCATGAGAGGAGCTGGGGCAGTATATCCATGAGAGGAGCTGGGGCAGTATATCCATGAGAGGAGCTGGGGCAGTATATCCATGAGAGGCGCTGGGGCAGTATATCCATGAGAGGAGCTGGGGCAGTATATCCATGAGAGGAGCTGGGGCAGTATATCCATGAGAGGAGCTGGGGCAGTATATCCATGAGAGGGCGAAAAGTGAGGATCGGTATGGGCGCTCTTGTCTAGGTATGGGTGCTAATTTTGATTTTGCTGCCGTCTAGGAAAGGGCACAGATTCTCGAATGGGTGTGCAGATATTTAGAGAAGGAGGGAGGGGGGGTTCCTAGTGGCGCAACAGTTTTATACGACAGATTTCAATGTCGTACCTTGAATCAACAGATGCATATATATCTATATGATTACACAATCATGCAACTTCACTAGTGCAAATTCAAGATAAAGTGCTGGTGTCACAGTTGGTGTGATATTAAAGTGCAACAATTTATACAATGTCAAAAGTGTAACAGTTCATACGGTATTAGAAATGCAACGGTTTATGCATTAATAAAGTGCAGCAGTGACAGCCTAAGTGCGTAGGGAGGACTTGGTATGGTACGTTAATGAATTTTATGAAAAAGAGGTAGCGCAGATATCTGCGTCAATGTTACGGTGGTTGATGCAGTCTAAGTGCACAAAATGACCTTACACTTGTTTCTTATGTGCATTGAAGGTCTACTGTCCTTGGTGTCCTTGTTTTCCAGAAGTCCTAAGGTGACAGAATGTGCACTGAACGTGCTCTGCCTTGTGCTTGATACGGCAGTTCTTCCTATAACGTTGGTTAACTCCACTCGAAAAAGTGGGAGATAAAGAACGGGGGAAAGAAAAAAAGACAATAATGGTGCAGCAACGTTTTATGCTAACAAAATCTCTTGTGCTCAATAATTGCGCACTTACAAGAGCCAGAGCCACTTGAATCCGGGCTCTGGAGTTGAACTCCTGGTGTCAACTATAGGGTGAACACTTCCCTTCTTTTACTGTGACGCCTTCACCTCAGGTGGAGAGACATATACAGGGGGAGAAAAAGTGCTCTCATGGCACAGCATCAGTGGTTACAGACTTGTTACGAAGGAAGGGGGGTTGGTTACACTCACCGATTGAGGAGCCTTACTGTTCCAGGCTCAACTGCTATGCGTATGGTACTACTTGGTGGTGAGTACCAAAACCTCTTTACAGCTGCTGCTTTGGATGCTGGCTGTGGTGTCCGTGTGGATCCTGGGCGACTTGCTTTATCAAGTTGGTCCACCAATACAATTATAATGACTAGATATGCATTGGTAAGAAAGAATTTAATTCATATAAAAATATAAAAAAACGGGTTACAGGTGCAATAGGTTACAATTGCAATCGATACAGAATGGAGGGGAAGGAAAATATAGAAAAAAAATAAAAATAAGAGCTCGAGACGCGTTTCGGTGCAGCAAGCACCTTCCTCAGTCGATATGTGAAAATGGGGGGGATCTGAAGCCTTCCCGGGGTCTCCTTTTTAACTAGGGAGGCATAGGTGGTGTTTGGAAGCAATTTCGAATTCATTTCCGTGGTATGTGCGGTGTCGCGGTCACGTGCTGCCGATGACGTCATCTTTCGGCGCCGCGGCCATCTTTGTTTTGCGTTCCACCGCTTTGTATGCGTTCCACTTCACTATAATCAGCGCTGGGTGCATTCTGAAGCAGTTACAGGTCCCAAATAGTCTTGATAGCTCGTGTGGACATAATTAAATACAGATAAACTGTCTGGGGGGACAGAAAGGACCTTCTTGGAAATAATAATCAAGGTGGAGCATTAAAACAGCGAGTTATATACCTGGGGTGCCGGAAGATGTATTATCCTGGGAAAGGAAGGTGGACAAAAGTAGTAGATATACAGGTCCTCATATGAAATATCATACAGTGTACCGAGAGGTCCCAGCAATCCAGCTTGTAATGGACCAAATTAAAACAGCAAGATGGCTAATTAATAATGATAAAAAATGTAGAAAGAGGGAGGTAGATAAATAGAGGTGCCATCTAACTCCATGTTGGTTGATATTAAATAATATTGGAGGTTCTCAGTATTCTGGCATATAAACATATAAATAAATAAATAGAACTAAAAATTAATAAAAGGGGGGTGCCTATAAATAGGCAATAAAATGGGTAATAATACATTTTATTAAAAGTGCCTATTAATTATAAATAAAAGAGGGGGGGGAGGGGAAAAGGAGATAAAAATTGGGGGATAAAAACATGGGACTCAGAGATTAAGAGGTCTCCATTGAGCAGCGTGATAATGCATAAAAACAATTAAAATGGAGTAAATATAAAATGGATTTAAGGTAAGGATATAAATATAAAGTGCTTAGTGATCATCTTAAAACTAGGCGTAAAAGGTGGAAGGGTCGTGGGCTTAACAATTAAGAAAATGGCAAAGTTCGAAATCCGCATTGAGTCCTCGTGGTTGCATCGTGTCTAGTCTAAAGATCCAACTCATTTCTATCTGCCCAATTAGTTTGTCTAGGTTACCGCCTCTCCATGGTATCTCAATCTTCTTTATACCAACAAAGTTGAGTCCTTCTGGATTTTGGGCGTGCTTGAGTTTGAAATGCAGTGGGACGCTGTGTTTTTCATAACCATTCCTAATATTCCTAATGTGCTCTTGAATGCGGATATTGAGTGGTCTCGTAGTCCTACCTACATATTTCAGCCCACATGGACAGGTTAATAAGTAGATAACGTTCTTTGTGAAGCAGGTGATGACTTCTTTGATCGCGATTGGTCCTGTGGTTCCGTTTACTTGTGTGATAATCTGTTTTTTACTCCTTGTATTTCGGCAATTTAGACAATTGCCGCACTGGTGAAATCCCTTCTGTATATTGAAGTGATTTGGTCGTGCAAGTGTATTGTGTGTGTGCCTATGTGTTAACTTCATTTTGAGGTTGTTCACACCTCGGCAGATGAGTCTTGGGTTTTCAGGCAGTATATCCTTCAGCATCGGGTCTCTTTTCAGTATTGGCCAGTATTTCCTTATAGTTCTTCTAATGGTTCTGTTCTGCGCATTATAAGAGAATATAAAGGGTACATGCTGATTAACGTTTGGTGCTCTAACCTTTTTTTCAATATTTCTGCACGTTTCCGGTTTCTGATCTCCGACCTCACGTCTTCTAGATCAGTCGGATTATATCCTTTCTCAATAAAATCACTTTTCAGTTTCTCCGATTGTGTGTCATAAGCATTCAGATCCGTACAGTTCCTTCTAATCCTGAGAAATTGTCCTTTGGGGACATTGTCGAGCCACTGGGGTAGGTGGCAGCTCGTTTTCTCTATAAAGCTATTTACATCCACTTTCTTAAAATATGTCTTTGTCCGGATTTCGTTCTCGTGGATAAAAATATTCAGGTCTAAAAAATTAATACATTCACTGCTCCAGGTCGTGGTAAGTTTAATCCCTCTGTTGTTTTGGTCTAAACTCGCCAGAAAGGCACGTAGGGTGTCCATATCTCCTCTCCAAATAAAAAAGATGTCGTCTATGTATCTTTTATAGATGACGAGGTGGTCGCAATACAATGGTAAAAAAGTGTTTTCCCAGGAAGACATAAAAAGATTGGCGTAAGATGGGGCAAAACGTGTCCCCATCGCCGTGCCGTTGAGCTGTAGGTAAAAGTCATTATTAAAATAAAAATAATTGTTCTCTAAAATCAATCTAATACCTTCTAAAATGAACTCGATTTGATCTGGCTGTAAAGTGTCGGTGCTTGTTAGAGAATGTTCAACGGCCCTAACACCTTCATTGTGTGGGATGATAGTGTACAGTGATTGTACATCACTGGTAACTAATAATAGGCCTTCTTCCCATTTGACTTCTTTCAAAATTTGCAGAATTTCTGTGGTATCCTTCAAGTGTGCTGCGGTGTTGACAACATATGGTTGCAACTGATGGTCTAAGTACTCTGATACTCGGCTTGATACTGAGCCTACACCTGAAATAATGGGTCTTCCCGGGGGGTTGATTGGATCTTTGTGGATCTTTGGTAAAAAGTAGAACACGGGGGTCCTAGGATGTTCTACTTTAAGGTATTTATATTCGTGATTGTTGAGAATGCCCAGAACGTGTCCCCGTTCCACGTATTCATCAAACTTAGTCTGGATGTCTTTTGTTGGATTCTTATTGAGCTTCTTGTACGTTGTTGCATCTCCCAGAATTTTCTCTGCATTTTCTATAGTATTCTGCAGTCATAATTACCGTACCTCCACCTTTGTCAGCAGGTTTGATTTCAATTTGTTCATTGGAGACCAGTTCCTTGAGCGCTTTCTTTTCGTTCTTTGTGAGGTTGTCTGATCTGGTGGATGTCTTGACCCTTCCTAGGTCTGTCATTACCATTTGCTCAAAGGTGCTTATCTCCTGTGAAATCAGGGATTTGGGAAAAAAGGTGGATTTGTCTTTGAGGGTGGTGTGCTTATAGAAGTGGACCGGATTCTCTTTTTCTACCGGATTTTTCATGAAATACTTTTTGAGACAGAGATTCTTTTTAAACTTCTGGAGATCAATATATACATTGAACAAATCCATGTGGGCTGTGGGTGCATATTTCAGTCCCTTTTTCAGTACTTTCGTTTGGGCGTCTGTTAGTGCAACACTTGTCAAATTATAGATTCCTCCGTTCTGCCCTGTTTCTCTTTTCGTCTTCGATTTTCTTCTGAGTTTTCCTGATCTGCGTCCTCTGGAGACGTCTGGGGAATGTCTGGAGACAGGGAAACGCTGAAGATCAGGATGAACAGCACCCAGAACCAACAAAGACCCCCCTAGACTTGACACAAGCCATACCACAATCACGCTTCCAAACACCCATACGCCAGAAATCGCAACAGGGTAGGGTACCATATAGGACACCGTTACCCCAAAGAGTGACAAGGCAGCAACAATACAATCAAGGCCGATACAACGGAAGACCATATAATGACAGATCTTATTATAGACCACCGAATGGAGACTACAGGAACAACTGGAGATATGACACCTACAGAAATAACCAGCCCCAGTATCACCAACAGAATCGGACCTATCAACCGCCGCAAAGAAGACCTTGGCAGAACAACCAAAGAGACGATGGAGATCAGTACTATGATCAGCCACCACTCCCCACCAACAATAGGTATGAAGTCCTTGAAAACCAGGTGGATTTTCACCAGGCCCAGCGACCAACAAACAGGAACCTCAGTACCCTCAGAAGAGGATGGTCCCCAGGGAAAAGATCTCATCAAGAAGAGGACGCAGATCAGGAAAACTCAGAAGAAAATCGAAGACGAAAAGAGAAACAGGGCAGAACGGAGGAATCTATAATTTGACAAGTGTTGCACTAACAGACGCCCAAACGAAAGTACTGAAAAAGGGACTGAAATATGCACCCACAGCCCACATGGATTTGTTCAATGTATATATTGATCTCCAGAAGTTTAAAAAGAATCTCTGTCTCAAAAAGTATTTCATGAAAAATCCGGTAGAAAAAGAGAATCCGGTCCACTTCTATAAGCACACCACCCTCAAAGACAAATCCACCTTTTTTCCCAAATCCCTGATTTCACAGGAGATAAGCACCTTTGAGCAAATGGTAATGACAGACCTAGGAAGGGTCAAGACATCCACCAGATCAGACAACCTCACAAAGAACGAAAAGAAAGCGCTCAAGGAACTGGTCTCCAATGAACAAATTGAAATCAAACCTGCTGACAAAGGTGGAGGTACGGTAATTATGACTGCAGAATACTATAGAAAAGAGGCAGAGAAAATTCTGGGAGATGCAACAACGTACAAGAAGCTCAATAAGAATCCAACAAAAGACATCCAGACTAAGTTTGATGAATACGTGGAACGGGGACACGTTCTGGGCATTCTCAACAATCACGAATATAAATACCTTAAAGTAGAACATCCTAGGACCCCCGTGTTCTACTTTTTACCAAAGATCCACAAAGATCCAATCAACCCCCCGGGAAGACCCATTATTTCAGGTGTAGGCTCAGTATCAAGCCGAGTATCAGAGTACTTAGACCATCAGTTGCAACCATATGTTGTCAACACCGCAGCACACTTGAAGGATACCACAGAAATTCTGCAAATTTTGAAAGAAGTCAAATGGGAAGAAGGCCTATTATTAGTTACCAGTGATGTACAATCACTGTACACCATCATCCCACACAATGAAGGTGTTAGGGCCGTTGAACATTCTCTAACAAGCACCGACACTTTACAGCCAGATCAAATCGAGTTCATTTTAGAAGGTATTAGATTGATTTTAGAGAACAATTATTTTTATTTTAATAATGACTTTTACCTACAGCTCAACGGCACGGCGATGGGGACACGTTTTGCCCCATCTTACGCCAATCTTTTTATGTCTTCCTGGGAAAACACTTTTTTACCATTGTATTGCGACCACCTCGTCATCTATAAAAGATACATAGACGACATCTTTTTTATTTGGAGAGGAGATATGGACACCCTACGTGCCTTTCTGGCGAGTTTAGACCAAAACAACAGAGGGATTAAACTTACCACGACCTGGAGCAGTGAATGTATTAATTTTTTAGACCTGAATATTTTTATCCACGAGAACGAAATCCGGACAAAGACATATTTTAAGAAAGTGGATGTAAATAGCTTTATAGAGAAAACGAGCTGCCACCTACCCCAGTGGCTCGACAATGTCCCCAAAGGACAATTTCTCAGGATTAGAAGGAACTGTACGGATCTGAATGCTTATGACACACAATCGGAGAAACTGAAAAGTGATTTTATTGAGAAAGGATATAATCCGACTGATCTAGAAGACGTGAGGTCGGAGATCAGAAACCGGGAACGTGCAGAAATATTGAAAAAAAAGGTTAGAGCACCAAACGTTAATCAGCATGTACCCTTTATATTCTCTTATAATGCGCAGAACAGAACCATTAGAAGAACTATAAGGAAATACTGGCCAATACTGAAAAGAGACCCGATGCTGAAGGATATACTGCCTGAAAACCCAAGACTCATCTGCCGAGGTGTGAACAACCTCAAAATGAAGTTAACACATAGGCACACACACAATACACTTGCACGACCAAATCACTTCAATATACAGAAGGGATTTCACCAGTGCGGCAATTGTCTAAATTGCCGAAATACAAGGAGTAAAAAACAGATTATCACACAAGTAAACGGAACCACAGGACCAATCGCGATCAAAGAAGTCATCACCTGCTTCACAAAGAACGTTATCTACTTATTAACCTGTCCATGTGGGCTGAAATATGTAGGTAGGACTACGAGACCACTCAATATCCGCATTCAAGAGCACATTAGGAATATTAGGAATGGTTATGAAAAACACAGCGTCCCACTGCATTTCAAACTCAAGCACGCCCAAAATCCAGAAGGACTCAACTTTGTTGGTATAAAGAAGATTGAGATACCATGGAGAGGCGGTAACCTAGACAAACTAATTGGGCAGATAGAAATGAGTTGGATCTTTAGACTAGACACGATGCAACCACGAGGACTCAATGCGGATTTCGAACTTTGCCATTTTCTTAATTGTTAAGCCCACGACCCTTCCACCTTTTACGCCTAGTTTTAAGATGATCACTAAGCACTTTATATTTATATCCTTACCTTAAATCCATTTTATATTTACTCCATTTTAATTGTTTTTATGTATTATTACGCTGCTCAATGGAGACCTCTTAATCTCTGAGTCCCATGTTTTTATCCCCCAATTTTTATCTCCTCTCCCCCCCCCCCCCCCTCTTTTATTTATAATTAATAGGCACTTTTAATAAAATGTATTATTACCCATTTTATTGCCTATTTATAGGCACCCCCCTTTTATTAATTTTTAGTTCTATTTATTTATTTATATATGTTTATATGCCAGAATATTGAGAACCTCCAATATTATTTAATATCAACCAACATGGAGTTAGATGGCACCTCTATTTATCTACCTCCCTCTTTCTACATTTTTTATCATTATTAATTAGCCATCTTGCTGTTTTAATTATGGTCCATTACAAGCTGGATTGCTGGGACCTCTCGGTACACTGTATGATATTTCATATGAGGACCTATATATCTACTACTTTTGTCCACCTTCCTTTCCCAGGATAATACATCTTCCGGCACCCCAGGTATATAACTCGCTGTTTTAATGCTCCACCTTGATTATTATTTCCAAGAAGGTCCTTTCTGTCCCCCCAGACAGTTTATCTGTATTTAATTATGTCCACACGAGCTATCAAGACTATTTGGGACCTGTAACTGCTTCAGAATGCACCCAGCGCTGATTATAGTGAAGTGGAACGCATACAAAGCGGTGGAACGCAAAACAAAGATGGCCGCGGCGCCGAAAGATGACGTCATCGGCAGCACGTGACCGCGACACCGCACATACCCGGAAATGAATTCGAAATTGCTTCCAAACACCACCTATGCCTCCCTAGTTAAAAAGGAGACCCCGGGAAGGCTTCAGATCCCCCCCATTTTCACATATCGACTGAGGAAGGTGCTTGCTGCACCGAAACGCGTCTCGAGCTCTTATTTTTATTTTTTTCTATATTTTCCTTCCCCTCCATTCTGTATCGATTGCAATTGTAACCTATTGCACCTGTAACCCGTTTTTTTATATTTTTATATATGAATTAAATTCTTTCTTACCAATGCATATCTAGTCATTATAATTGTATTGGTGGACCAACTTGATAAAGCAAGTCGCCCAGGATCCACACGGACACCACAGCCAGCATCCAAAGCAGCAGCTGTAAAGAGGTTCTGGTACTCACCACCAAGTAGTACCATACGCATAGCAGTTGAGCCTGGAACAGTAAGGCTCCTCAATCGGTGAGTGTAACCAACCCCCCTTCCTTCGTAACAAGTCTGTAACCACTGATGCTGTGCCATGAGAGCACTTTTTCTCCCCCTGTATATGTCTCTCCACCTGAGGTGAAGGCGTCACAGTAAAAGAAGGGAAGTGTTCACCCTATAGTTGACACCAGGAGTTCAACTCCAGAGCCCGGATTCAAGTGGCTCTGGCTCTTGTAAGTGCGCAATTATTGAGCACAAGAGATTTTGTTAGCATAAAACGTTGCTGCACCATTATTGTCTTTTTTCTTTCCCCCCCGTTCTTTATCTCCCACTTTTTCGAGTGGAGTTAACCAACGTTATAGGAAGAACTGCCGTATCAAGCACAAGGCAGAGCACGTTCAGTGCACATTCTGTCACCTTAGGACTTCTGGAAAACAAGGACACCAAGGACAGTAGACCTTCAATGCACATAAGAAACAAGTGTAAGGTCATTTTGTGCACTTAGACTGCATCAACCACCGTAACATTGACGCAGATATCTGCGCTACCTCTTTTTCATAAATATTCATTAACGTACCATACCAAGTCCTCCCTACGCACTTAGGCTGTCACTGCTGCACTTTATTAATGCATAAACCGTTGCATTTCTAATACCGTATGAACTGTTACACTTTTGACATTGTATAAATTGTTGCACTTTAGTATATCCATGAGAGGAGCTGGGGCATTATCCATGAGAGGAGCTGGGGCATTATCCATGAGAGGAGCTGGGGCATTATCCATGAGAAGAGCTGGGGCAGTATATCCATGAGAGGAGCTGGGGCAGTATATCCATGAGAGGAGCTGGGGCATTATCCATGAGAGGAGCTGGGGCAGTATATCCATGAGAGGAGCTGGGGCATTATCCATGAGAGGAGCTGGGGCATTATCCATGAGAGGAGCTGGGGCAAAATCCATTAGAGGAGCTGGGGCATTATCCATGAGAGGAGCTGGGGCAGTATATCCATGAGAGGAGCTGGGGCAGTATATCATGAGAGGAGCTGGGGCAGTATATCAATGAGAGGAGCTGGGGCAGTATATCCATGAGAGGAGCTGGGGCAGTATATCCATGAGAGGAGCTGGGGCAGTATATCCATGAGAGGAGCTGGGGCAGTATATCCATGAGAGGAGCTGGGGCATTATCCATGAGAGGAGCTGGGGCATTATCCATGAGAGGAGCTGGGGCATATCTATGAGAGGAGCTGGGGCAATATCCATGAGAGGAGATGGGGCAGTATATCCATGAGAGGAGCTGGGGGCATTATCCATGAGAGGAGCTGGGGCAAAATCCATGAGAGCAGCTGGGGCATAATCCATGAGAGGAGCTGGGGCATATCCATGAGAGGAGCTGGGGCATTATCCATGAGAGCTGCTGGGACATATCCATGAGCTGGTGGCAATGTCCATAAGAGCTGCTGGGGCATATCCATGAGAGCAGGGCAATATCCATGAGAGCTGCTGGGGCATATCCATGAGAGCTGCTGGGAGCTCCTGGGGCATATCCATGAGAGCTGGGGCATATCCATGAGAGCTGGGGCATATCCATGAGCTGGGGGCAATATCCATAAGAGCTGCTGGGGCATATTCATGAGAGCAGGGCAATATCCATGAGAGCTGCTGGGGCATATCCATGAGAGCTGCTGGGGCATATCCATGAGAGCTGCTGGGAGCTCCTGGGGCATATCCATGAGAGCTGGGGCATATCCATGAGAGCTGGGGCATATCCATGAGAGCTGGGGCAGTATCCATGTGTGCTGGGGGCAGTATCCATGTGTGCTGGGGGCAGTATCCATGTGTGCTGGGGGCATATCCATGAGAGCTGCTGGGGCATATCCATGAGAGCTGGGGCATATCCATGAGAGCTGGGGCAGTATCCATGTGTGCTGGGGGCATATCCATGAGAGCTGGGGCAATATCCATGTGTGAGCTGGTCTGGCGGCAATATATCCATGTGTGAGCTGGTCTGGGGCAATATATCCATGTGTGAGCTGGTCTGGGGCAATATATCCATATGTGAGCTGAGGCGCAATATATCCAGATGTGAACTGGGGCAATATATATCCATGGGTGAGCTGCTGGGGGCAATATATCCAGAGCTGCTGGGGCAATATATATCCATGTGGGCTTTCACTGCCTTCAAACAGGCACCGTACTTGCTGGCAGTTGGCAAAAATGTGTGTGAGCATATGAGAGAGCTCCACAGCAATAAACCTCACAGTAATGTGCTCTGTGTGTATGAGCATTCAGTGTTATATGGGAGTACTGATTTAGGAGTAAGAGTGGATAAAAAAAATCCGTAAAACTCGGGGGGGGGTGACACCATAAGTTACCACACCGGGTGACACCAACCCTAGTGACGCCACTGCTACTACTACCTCAATAACAAAGACAAAACACCCACAGACTAGTAGTCACCTCACCTCGTAAGCACTCAGGAATCAAGGTGAACACCCTGAGCAAGGATTGAACCTAATAAGCTATATACCACACAAAAAAGAGAAAGAACAGACTTCCTCAGACGAACATCAGGATGCTGATTTATAAAACATAACTTTTATTAATTATTAGAATATAAATGAACAAACATATAAAAAACACATACACAATAAAGAGCTGAGGTTAAACACATAAGGCTTGATAAATATAGCAGAAAATATGTGGTAAATGCTTGCACACTTAGCTGTAATACTACTTCAAAACCATCAATGGGTATTGGTCACAAGTGGCCATAATGTTGCATACATTGCTAGATGCGTTTAAATAGCACAGATTGAGACAGGATATAGCAAGCAGACAGATCACTGCAGGAGTATGTTTAATCATACGGCAATCAAAAAATTGAAAAATGCCCTGAACACAGTTGCAACAAATAAGCGATGTACCCCAACGTCAGCTACAGTATATTTCCTGTAACCTTAATTGCTGGAACGCATCATACAGATAGATTTATAGCAAATAGTAGCAATGACCAGCAACCACAATACTGCTGAATGCCCCAAACAACAATTGTTTGCCTGTTAGAGCCAGCTCAAAGACATGTTTAAAAACAAACTCAACACAAACGTCTGTTTCGCCGATCACCACACCGGCTTCATCGGGAGTAAAAGTAATTCAGTGTTATATGGGAGTACTGATTTAGGAGTAAGAGTAGTTAAAAAAAATCCATAAAACTCGGGGGGGGGGTGACACCATAAGTTACCACACTGGGTGACACCAACCCTAGTGACGCCACTGCTACTACTACCTCAATACAGTCATGCCCGAAATTGTTGGCACCCCAGACATTTTTCCAGAAAATCAAGTATTTCTCACAGAAAAGTATTGCAGTAATACATGTTTTGCTATTCACAATGTTTATTCCCTTTGAGTGTATTGGAACAAAACAAAGAAAGGGAGGAAAAAAAGCAAATTGGATATAATGTCACACAAAACTCCAAAAATGGGCTGCACAAAGGGAATAAACATGTGTATAGCAAAACATGTGTTACTGCAATACTTTTTTGTGAGAAATACTTGATTTTCTGGAAAAATGTCTGGGGTGCCAACAATTTCGGCCATGACTGTATATAAAGCATCCAAACCCCTATACCTCCCATATAAAGCATCCTACTACCCTATACCTCCATATAAAGCATCCAAACCCCTATACCTCAATATACAGCACCCCACCACCCAATACCTCAATATACAGCACCCTACCACCCTATACCTCAATATACGGCACCCTACCACCCTATACCTCAATATACGGCACCCTATACCTTAATATACAGCACCCTACAACCCTATACCTCAATGTACAGCACCCTACCACCCTAAACCTCAATATACAGCACCCTACCACCCTAAACCTCAATATACAGCACCCTACCAACCTATACCTCAATATACAGCACCCTACCACCCTATACCGCAATTTACAGCACCCTACCAACCTATACCTCAATATACAGCACCCAACCACTATACCTCAATACACAGCACTCTACCAACCTATACCTCCATATAAAGCATCCAACCCCCTATACCCCAATATACAGCACCCTACCACCCTATCTATAACAATATATAAAATAAATACCCCATATAAAGCATCTACCCCCTATCCCTCCATATAAAGCATCCAACCCCCTATACCCCAATATGCAACACACTACCACCACCCTATAATATCACAATAATAAGATATAAAATAAATAATACCCCATACAAAGCATCCAACCCCTACACCTCCATATAAAGCATCCAACCCCCTATACCCCAATATACAGCACCCTACCACCCTATCTATAATAATAAAGATATAAAAGAAATAATCTAAGAGGGAAAAGAGGAGTCTGCTCCTGTGAGCTTGCAATCTAAGAGGGGAAAGAGGAGCTACTAGTGTGAGTTTACAAGCTAAGCGAGAAAAGAGGAGCCTGCTCCTGTGATTTTACAATCTAAGAGGGAAAAGAGGAGCCCGCTCCCGTGAGCTTACAATCTAAGAGGGGAAAGAGGAGCTGCTCATATGAGCTTACGAGGGAAAAGAGGAGCCCGCTCCCATGAGTTTACAAGGGAAAAGAGGAGCCGCTCCCATGATTTTACAATCTAAGAGGGAAAAGAGGAGCCCGCTCACGTGAGATTACAGTTGAAGAGGGGAAAGAGGAGCCCGCTCTAATATATAAATGCATTTGTAATGCGCAGACAGCTGTGCGCGCACCCATCCCAGCTGCTCACTCGGCCCACCCATCGTGGATGGGACGGCGACTGACGCCTTACAAATGCATTTATGTATAGAGATACTCTTGGATAGGACATTAAAAAGCAAATATGTGGACATGGATTCTGAGCTGGCAACAACAACAATAGACTGCCCTCCGGGCAGGCTTAACAACTAGTAATACATAAGGGAGCGGGCCTGGACCACAAACCTGGAAACACAAAGGAGACATTTGGCATAGCTAGCTGAGTGCAAATACCACCTAATCAGAAATTTGAGTGTGGGGTAAACACAGTATGAGATTTAATTATAATTCTAAGTTCGTATTTTCCAGACCTTGGGTTCAAGAGAAATATTTAGATCCTCTTTCCATGCCTCCATATGGGTAGTCTTATTCGGGCTCCATAACAGATATCAATTTTGTATATGGAAGATACCATACTACGTGGATTCTAGGAAGCTAAATAAACTTTCTCTATGAGAGTAGCTTTCAGCAGGGGATTGTGGCAGGCTATAGCTCCAACTTGAGAGGGTATCTGAAAGTATGTTAACCAAGAGAATTGGTGTTGCCCACAATGACTGAATGTGAATTAAATTGCATTATCTCTCCCTTGAATATGACATGAGTGATTCAGTAGAGTGCTTTATTTTGACCAGTTTGCATGAAGGTGGATTGTTCCCAAGGTCCATGGGTCTAATAAGGGAGTAAAAACAGAGTGTTCTTGTAGTAGGTGGAACTAATGAGAACATCTACTCCATAAATTCAGTTCATGTCCAAAGATGAGGTTGATGGTACTGATTAGAGGTCTCTGATTGGATTTCGGCCACAATATTTTGCCTAACATAGTTTGGTCCAAAGACCCCGCTCTAAAACACTCTGGGCCATATTACATACTTGGTGATAACTTAACCAGAGCAGTTGTAAACTTAAAACCATATTACATAGTTGGTGCTAACTTAACCAGAGCTGTTATAAACTTCCCAGAGCCATTATAACCTATGGAGGTTTTCATTTTACAACAGCTCTGGTTAAGTTAGCACCAACTATGTAATATGTTTTTTTTTTTTTTTTTCTTCCAATTCCCAGGTAGATCTTTACTCAGTTTAATGTTTCAAGATAAATACAAGGAGGGGAAAAAAAAAAAAAAAAAAAGCAATTTAAATGCAATTTTTCTATTTTTTCAGTCTGATGACAAAGGCCTCAAGTGAAAATCTGTAGTTGTAACAACTCTAAACCCTCAGTTGTGCCATGTATGCCAGCTATGAAAAAACTCACCCAACATACAATGCGCCTGTCTAGACTGTAGGCAGGCTTTGACACCAGTTTATAAAGGTTACAATATGCATGCCAACATGTTGGCATAGGAGAGTACAGAGGTAATTTCGTTGCACATGGCCGTTAGGGCTTAAAAAAGGGACAGGGAAAGTGTCAAACTGTTTTTTCTAAATCACTTTAGTTACTTAATCCAAGCTGTATACTTTGTACTCCAGGCATAGCCCAACATACATAAGGCTTATGAATTGCTTCTTGGAATTGTAGGGCTTGTTTCGAACCACAGAATATTCAAGTCACACTGCCCAATAAAGTTACTGTTTGTCCTTGGGTGTATGCACCCAGCTAGCATTAAACTATGCACCTGGATGCAAAGCGTTGCAACAGTTCAGATGGACCTCCTTAATGAAAGCCTGCAGTGATATTGAAGGGCAACTAAACCAATCATACGGAATGAAACTGCAGTGATTTAGAAGACTTCCAGTTAACCTATTTCTGCTTTGAGCAAACACTTGAAAAACAATTCAAAAAAGAAATGGGAGTTTTGTAAAAGGCCATATGCTTTGGTGACAATCAGAACCAAATTTAAGATCTGTTTATCTTGACCTGAGCACTCTGCTCGAGCCTGGGAATATTTATTTGGTCATGGCCTTGATGGCAACAGCACACTCTTCATTCATAGCACACAAAACGGAGATCATGATCTCTTCCCCTGCTTCAAATCTACATTCAATTTCTTTTCCCAGGTCACCATCTGGCAGCTTGAGATCATCACGAACATCACCGCCCTCAGTCAGAAGGGACAGGTAATGATCAAGGATCCCAATCAGTTGATAATCACATCTTTTAATAATTGGAACATCCATGTTGTGAGTAGATGGGCAAATATCTTCATACTTCTTACCACTGAAAATATCAATACCAACAAGGTGAACCTTGGCATGTACGTGTTTGCCAGTCTTTGAAGTAGACATTTCAACGATCTTACATGGGCGCCCCTTCAGAACCACAAAGCCGTTCTTGCGCAGAGCGGAGCATTGCATGGGGTAAGTGGTGGAAGCTCCGGCATCTCCGGTGTTGAAATCAATGTCATCTGCCATGTTGCCGGTTGTCTTGCAACAAAAAAAGGTAATATGGTTTTAAGTTTACAACCGCTCTGGTTAAGTTAGCACCAAGTATGTAATATGGCCCTCTATGTGACGTGGCTTAAAGAATTGTACAACATAGCGGATTGAGAATTCTACTTACTAAATACACTGCTCATGAAACATAAGTTACACTTTTTAGTCAGAGTATAGTATCATGTCAGTTAAACTCCTGGGATATTGATCTGGTCAGTACAGTAGCAGAGGGGGTTGTTGATCAGTTTCAGCTGCTTAGGGAGTGAATGAAATTAACAAGTGTACTAGATGTACAACAATGAGACAACCTCCAAAACAGGAATGGGTTTACAGGTGGAGGCCACTGACATTTTTTTCCCTACTCATCTTTTCTGTTTTTAACTAGTTTTGCATTTGGCTAGGGTCATTGTCGCTACTGGTAGCATGAGGCAATACCTGGACACTACAAGGGTTGCACAGGCAGTCCAACTCCTCCAGGATTCCACAACAGTACGTGTCATTGCCAGAAGGTTTGCTGTGTCTCTTAGCACAGTCTCAAGAGCATGGAGGAGATTCCAGGAGATTCTAGGAGAGCTGGGCAGGGCTTTGAAGGTCCTTAACCCATCAGCAGGACCGGTATCTGCTCCTTTGTGCAAAGGAGGAACAGGGTGAGCACTGTCAGAGCCCTACAAAATGACCTCCAGCAGGCCACTGGAATAAATCTGATCAAACAATCAGAAACACACTTCATGATGGTGGCCTGAGGGCCCTATGTCCTCTAGTGCCTGCTGTGTTCACTGCCCAGCACCGTGGAGCTTGATTTCCATTTGTCATTGAACACCAGAATTGGCAGGTCCACCACTGGCACCCTGTGCTTTTCACAGATGAGAGCAGGTTCACCCTGAGCACATGTGGCAGACATGAAAGGGTCTGGAGAAGCCGTGGAGAATGTTATGCTGCCTGTAACATCGTTCAGCGTGACCAGTTTAATGGTGGGTCAGTGATGGCCTAGGGAGGTATAATCATGAAGGGATGCACAGACCTCCGATAGATATTTTTTAATCTCCTATATGAATATATATAGAAATCTTGTAATTTCTGTTATTCAAAAATATATATTAGTTTGTGGTTTTTTCCCCCATTCTGTCTGAAAACAATGTGTGCAGATTTTCTATTCAGCTCTATTTTCTCTCGAAGCTAGCCAGAGGAAGTTGATAGGAAACAGATTTTCTTTGTTAACTCCTTTCCTGTAATTTCTTGTTACTAAGCATAAATAGAAATGCCTGTGAAATCTATGTAACGGCTCAGAGATATAGAAAAAAGTATATTTCTCCTGTCTGAATGTTTGACAAATATGTTGTGGGCTGAAACTTTTCTTTTGAAATTGTCTGACGTGTCAAATGTTTATTGGTTTGTGATCCATGATTCTATGTCCCTCCCATTGTAACAAAACTGGGTGGCATGCTTACAGAACCTCAGAATAAGAGAAATCTCCAAGACAGAAACTTGTCTGTTGTCTCTTTTCTCACTCGAGTTAGTTTCCTTTATATGATCACTGGACCAGATGACAAACAACAGATCTCTTATCATCACAGAGCTTGGCCAGTCCTGTTGGTGATTTTTCAGAAAACATTTCAACCTCAACAGGCTAGACAATGGCACCCTGACTGCCTTAGGTATTCGGATGAAATCCTTGGACCCATTGTCAGATCCTATGCTGGTGCAGTGGGTCCTGGATTCCTCCTGGTGCATGACAATGCCTAGCCTCATGTGGCGATCATATGCAGCCAATTCCTGGAGGATGAAGGAATTGATACCATTGAATGACCTCCATGCTTGCCTGACCTAAATCCAATAGAACCCCTCTGGAAAAAGTGTGGCGTCCTTTTGTTCTTAAAACATTACCCAGTCCATATCAGTATAAATATCCAGCACAATCATTTTTCCCATTGAAATCTGATGTGTTTTCAAAGTGTTCCTTTAACCTCCCTGGTGGTATCTCCGAGTGTGACTCAGGGTTAAATTTCACTACCGCGAACGGTATCTCCGAGCCACATTTGGGCTGGATACTCACCTCCACCTGTGCTCCCCGGCTGTCCCCCGCAGTGTGATCGCGGCGAGTTGCTTCCTGGTAAGGCTCCCTGCGAGTCACACATGCAGAGGGGCAGGACCAGGCAGCAAACATAAAACAAAAATTATAATACACTGTTTTCCAATCTGCAATGTTTATGAACGGCCACTAGGTGGCACTACAGGATAAGAAACCGACCATACATAATCCCACCATTGTTTTCAGACAGATTTCAGTGTTTTTTTGTTGTATTTTATTGAATATCATTATTATGTCGTGCTTCAAACTTTGTCGGACTCCGTTTATATATTATTTTTTTTATTTATTTATTTATTTATAAAGGATTTTACCAGTAAGGACTCTTGATTGCATGGATTTCAGTGCGTGATTCCTAATTATTACAGGCTAACTATGTACAAAAACACGTTTCCTTTAACCACTTGGCTGCTATGGACGCGCTCAGCGCGTCCAGCCAAGTGGTTCTCCTGTGCTACGGACGCGCTCAGCGTGTCCGAGCACAGGAGGCAGCAATCCGCCGGATTCCGGCGGATTGCTGCGCCCCCCCGGTGTGGGCTGACATCTTGGATGTCAGCCCAGCACTCGGGAGCCCGGCGGGGACATTAGATGTCATCGCGGCGACGCGATGACATCTAATTCAGGCGCCCCCCGCATGTGCGGAGGAGGCGCCTGAAAGGGAGGGGGGAGGTCCTTCGGACCTCTCTCCCTCCCGATCGCCGGGGAGCAGGGGGTTAATACAGGCACCGCTTGGAAGGGCACAGCCTGCCCTTCCAAACGGTGGCTCTCATTAACCCCTGGGGAATCAGCAACAACTCCACAGTTTATGTGTCGACTATTCTGTGTGTGGATACAGATATTTCCTGTGTTTCAGCCGAAAGGGGTACCTGGGGTACCAGGATTCTTAACAGCATGTATAGGAACATTTTATTCAAATGCGGTCTCCATGAGTTCGATATGAAGTGATGTTATACCTGTTTCAATATTTTTCCCTGAAAATTCACAAATTCAAAATCAAGAACCTTAGGAAGGAAGCAAATTTTTCCAGCAGCTATACAACCTAACCATGAGATAGGATGTTTGGACCAACGGAGTAGTCCTTTATGTAGTGAATGAATAGGGGAAGTATAGTTTGCTCTATACATCTTTTTTTATTGCAATAACGTTATATTAAGGTTTATTACAGTATGGCAAATAATAAAAGGAGAAAAGGTAAGACACTGTTGCACCTGTACAGCTGGTATACAGAGCATATCATGAGGAACAGTAACAATTGTGCAGTGCCAGGTAAAGGGCTAAAGGCAATACAAAGAATAACAAAAATAAGAACATATAACCATGTAGTTGAAAAAGATAGAACTGGGAAAATGAGAAAGGGGTCTGTGCCTTGGATAGCTCTTTCGTAGAGTCCATAGAGGATCAAAATGGCAAGGCAGAACAGAGCTCCAAATTGTAAGAACTGGAGCGTACTAGAAGAGCATGAATCAGTAGAATCAAATCATGGCGACGGGTCGGTGTGAGGATTGGGCCTCCTCAGAACCGGCCGCTGGGTCACTCACGGCTCCAACCAAAAAAACAATGACAAAGGTGCTAATCCAATCAACCAGGACATACTTGAAAACGAGAGAAATCTCAATGTATCCCTCCTGGTAAATACTTTATAAATAAATTGCCGTCGGCCTGGCAGACCAGATCTTCTATGGATCGAACGAGCTCCAACTTGCGAACCCACTCCACAAATGGCCGAGCGACCCTGGCTTTCCAGTACAGAATAATAGCTTTAGCTGCGTTTAAAATATGTATTACAAGAAGGAGTTAATATTGGGCTTAGTCAACGTTCTATTACTCAATTTAAAGGTTCCCACATTTTTAAATCTCCTTTCCCTTTTTTCTCTGCCTAAATCGCTTACCTGAACTTTTTTATTATTATTATTTATTATTTATTAAGCGCCAACACATTTCACAGCATTGTAAAAAAGATGCAATGGGTAAAGACAATACATACAGGAGGCTGGTCAGTATTCCTGCCAGCAGATACAGGAGGACATGAAGGCCCTATTCCCGTGGGAATTTACAATCTCGAGGGGTGAGGGGATTGGAAATAGGAGGGGGGGACTGCGGCGAGGAGTTAATGCAGAGAGAGGTGAGGACCATTTTGGGTTGGTCAGATATCTTGTTACGGAGTAGGGTGGTAGGCTTCCCTAAACAGAAGGGTCTTTAGGGAGCGTTTACATGAAGCCAGATTTGGGGACAGTCTGATATTGCGAGGAAGCGCATTCCATAGGTTCGGCCCGCATGAGAAAAACCCTGCAATCTGGCATGTGAAGAGGTAATGATGGAGGATGCCAAGAGCAGGTCATTGCTGGATCTTAGGGGATGGGCTGGGTTGTATCTGGTGACTAGTGAGGACAGGTAGTGAGGAGCAGCGTTAGTGAGGGTTTTGTAGGTCAGGGTGAGTAGTTTGAATTTGATTCTGCTGCGGATGGGGAGCCAGTGTAGGGATTCACAGAGAGGAGCGGCAGACAGAGGGACAGGTGAGATGGATAAGCCGGGCTGATGTGTTTAGGACGGACTGCAGGGGGAGAGGCGGGAGATAAGTTGCTTGGTGGTGTTAGTCAGAAATGGACGAATTTTGGCAATATTGCAGAGGTGATTGCGGCAAGATGAGGGGAGTGATTGGATGTTGGGGCTGAGGGAAGGATGGTGATATAGTTCGCAATTATGAAGAAGTCAGACATTGGAGTAGAGTTAGAGGGGGGAATTAGAAGGATCTCGGTCTTGGACATATTGATCTTCAGGTAGTGGGAGACCACCCAGGCCGAGATCCCAGACAGACAGTCACTGATCTAAGAGAGAACAGAGGGAGAGAGATCGGGAGTGGAGTGGTAGATCTGAGTGTCGTCAGCATATAGGTGATACTTAAAATCATAGGGCGCCTATGTTAGTGCTCACCTGAGTGAGCGTAAACGTTAGCCCAGGTAGCCACCGCACATTACAGTCCAAATGCTAACGGGTTAAGAAATCCATTAGCGTTTGGTACCTTGCACTTTTCAGTGCTAGGTTACTGTACTTTTGCTCTCCCCATGCTTAACATGGGGAGCGCAAAGTGTTAATCAGCGATAGGATTACAAAGTCCTAACGCTGATTAACGGCCAGCTGCGGTTAACAAAATGTTAAACACAGCCTGGACTTGGTGCTAAACCCCCCCCAAAAATCAAGATACTCAACTCCTATCCCGCGGCGAGGACTGCGGCTCTGTCTACCTCCTCCGTCTGGCGGGAGCAGGGAGAGACTGGGGGAAAAAGTCCCCCAGTCTCTCCCTGCAGATCTCTACGCCGACCTTGCCGAGATCCGGCAGGTAATGTGGCCACCGCAGTCTGTTTCAATGGAGTTCTATGGACTCCATTGAGAGGATGCGTGCGACGGCGCTTAGTGATGCCACGCGCATCCCAGGGCTTAGCCCCTGCTAACAATGCAGGCAGCTGTCTAAGCGCCTGCATTGTAATTTTGCGGTAAAACGGGGGCGCTAGGGAGAAAACTGCGGGTGGAGTTTTTTCTCCCTAGTGTCCCCGTTTTACCACAAAATATGTTATGTAGCCCCATAGCTGGCGAGGAGTTTTCCTCTTCTGGTCTTTCCCACAGCCTTTTTCTGTCTCCATCCCTTCTTTTTTTGTAATAAAAGATTTTATTGGTATTATGACAAAACAGTCAAGTACACAAAATGCTTTACACACGTATAATGTACATCAAACTCGAACATGCGTAAGGCTACCGAAATGTAACAAAACAGGGCCGAGAGAAACAGTTGGCTGTGCAGCGAGCACGACAGTGACGTGGATGTATGCAGTACCAGCAACAATTAAGGTGCACCAGAGCGTGCCAGAAGTGCATCCAAAGGTATCCAGAATCCTCTAAGGTCCTCAACAGTGAGGATCGCCAGAGGAACCAAACAAAAAAGGGGAAATGCATCCGAAAAGAAGGAATCCACCCCCCCAGCCCCCCCTATGGTTAGGATTCCAAAAAAGGGTATATGCGTAAGGGCAGTAGGAGAGCACGGGGGAGCGAGAAATGAGAAGGAGTAAGGGAAGAGAGAGAAGAGAAGAAAAAGAGAAAGAAAAATAGTAAGAAGCGAGAAGAAAAGGGGAAAGGGAAAGTCACAGCAATCCAGAATGACCGGACCTGAAGGAAGGCTTGGGGAGAGGCAGCCCCGTCCAGTCAGGGAACCCCGCAAGGCAATGACCCAGACCGAGGTAAGCAAATCAGGGACAGTCGTTCACCCCGAGAAGGCCGCAGCGGCAGCCGCCGGAGGTGCATATAACACCAACCGTGAGACCATACCCGAGTGAAATGAGGCATCCGATCATGTAGGATCACCGTCAGGTGTTCCATGGTAACAACATACCAGATCTTTGCATCTACTTGGGCTCTGTCCGGGGGGGGCCTTCCAAGTACGTGCTAGACACAACCGAGTGGCTGTGGATACTCGAGCGATCAAGTTGTCCGAGCAGCGGGGCAGTGCAAGGAGATGGTACAGGCGACTGAGCAATGCTGTCCACGGGTCCGTCTGCAGACAGACTCCCCAAAAATCGGCAAAAATCTCCTCCCAAAGTCGACGGACCCCAACACATTCCCACCATGCATGCAAATAAGTTCCCTCTTCTCCGCAGCCCCGGAAGCATTGGGTGGAGGCCCCCGGGTACAAGTGAGCCAGCCGACGGGGGTGGATGTACCACCTAGTCAAGACCTTAAAAGAGTTTTCCTGGATAGCTGTGCAGGCTGTGACCCTGGCAGAGCGATCCTAAATTTTCGACCAGTCCTCCGTCGACAGGGTCACCCCCAAGTCTGCCTCCCATTTGTCTACATAAGTGGGGGGATACGGAAATGCCTGCTGCCGCAGGTGCGAATAAAGGTGGGAGATTAGGGCCGGGGCCCGACCTGGCCTCCGGCACAGACGGTCATAAAACGTCAATGGGGTCGGAAACCCCTCACGTACCACGATCCTCACGAAATGTAGCAACTGACCGGCTCGAAAGAGCTCCCTCTCCGGTAGGTTGAATCGTTCATGGAGATCTCGCAAGTGGTTGCACAGGAGCTAGAATCATATTTTCAAATTAATGCGACTGACGAGGTCTCCCCACAGGTGGTGTGGGATGCACATAAAGCGGTAGTGCGAGGTGCGTTTATTAGTCAGGTGGTGTACTGTAAAAAACGCAAAGCAGAGCGTTTGCAGTTACAAACTGAGTGGCGAAATTGGGAATTTCAACATAGATCTGACCACGGACCTGAATCATTAGTTGCGCTGCAGGAGGCGTGACGGGCGCTAACCCAATTATCCCTAGATGAGGTTAGCAGAGCTCTGTTGTGGTCCCGGCGTTTTTATTATGAAAAGTCAAATAAGATGGACACTCCATTGGCGCGCCGGATAGTGGGTCTCCAGCATAACCGGGGGTGGGGGCTGTACAGGAAGAGTCAGGGGTGGTTTGTAGATCTCCGTCCAAGATTACAGAGGTTTTCACATGGTTTTATGAGAGGATTTATATCCACTCCCCGCAGTTGTCCTTAGGTAACCCGGTGCATGTAGCTAATGTGCAATCCTTTCTGTCCACTTTGGACTTGACAGTATTGTCAGAAAATCAGACGGAGCTTTTACGGGCTCCCATAAGCCAAGAGGAGGTCAAAGATGCTATTGGTCTCATGCAACCGAATAAAGCACCGAGCCCTGACGGACTTCCCGGGCGGTATTATAAGTCCTTTCTGCCATTATTACTCCAACCACCTAACTGCGATGTGTAACTTGATGAGAGAGGGGGGGCGCCATTTTCTAGGGACTCTCTGACTGCCTCGGTGGTCAGTATCCTTAAGCCAGGCAAAGACCCCATTGGCCCAGAAAATTATAGACCCATTTCCCTCCTAAATATTGATATCAAGGTTCTAGTCAAGGTGTTGGCGCTTCGCTTGAAGGCTATTGTCCCCGGGACTGGTCCATGCCGATCAGGTGGGGTTTGTCCCAGGCCAGCAGGCCTATGACAACACTCGGCGAGCGTGTGACTTGGTATGTCTAGCATAACACACAGGGGAACCTTCGGTTCTTTTGTCGTTGGATGCCGAAAAGGCATTTGACCGAGTAGGATGGCCCTTTTTATTTCAACTGCTGACTCCTTTGGGATTTCCCGTGGAATTTAGGGCGGTGCTTGGGGCTATGTATGACCAACCTATGGCGCAGATTGCGATACCGGGCACAACCCCTAGGCCTTTTGGTCTGGCGAACGGTACAAGACAGGGCTGCCCACTATCGCCACTGCTGTTCGCTTTGTCAATTGAGCCCCTGCTAGCCACTATTCGCACGGACCCCCAGATTAAAGGCATAGTGTGTGGGGGGGATGAATATAAGGTTTCTGCTTATGCAGATGATGTGCTCCTGTCCCTGACCAGTCCTGTGACCTCGGTGGCAAGGCTGATGGAGGTGTTGGATCGGTTTACGGAGGTGGCAGGGTATAAAGTGAATATGGCAAAATCTCCGGCCCAGGGCGGAGCTTGGATACCGAGGGGGACAGATATGCTTTTCAAAAGCTCTGTAAATCGGGCTCCTGTTTACGGATTTTTGGCTCATTAGGGCCACCTACTCCCCCTCCTCGGCTCCTTACATTTGGCGGGTGCACTCCTGACCGGAACGCTGTCCCGGACTGTCAGTTTTGGCTGCCGCAGGTGAAAGGGATTTAAATATGGTAGATAATTCATTGAATTCATATTTCTATATTCTAGTAATATTTGATATCTATATAAATATACAGGGCCAGATTGACTGCTCAGCAAATGCCTGATCATGAGGTAATGCTGAAGTATGGTCTTTTTCTTGGCTTCCTGTTGTTATCAAGGAGTGCAGATTTTCTATTCAATTTCATTTCCTCTAGAAACTATGAGAGGCTGACCAGCCGAGAGGAAGGGAAGGATACACATGGTCCATGGTCAATTGTTTAAATACATCCTATGGAACATTCCTATTCCTAGAATAGGATATAGCTGTGATGTCAATTTAGGCGTGCCTACTAGGCTAGTACAGGAAATGTTTGTGTAAGTCTAGGTACTGCCCAAAGTAGGAAAAACACCTCTTCCTATAATGCTGACGTATCGGTTTGTAATTCATGAATTTGTGACGCTCCAAATGTTTGACAAAACTACTGGGTGTATGAAATTTTGCCCCAGAGTAAAGAGATAACTTGAGACAGCACTTGTGTCCTCGTCTTCTATTATTCTCACTCGAGTTCTGTTTCCTGTATGGTCACTGGGTCTGGTGACAAAGCAGCTATCTCTCATCACTGGACCGTGGCCATTCCTGTGATGCTTGCAGTATCCATATCAATTTGGTATCAGAAGTGCGGATTTGAACTAATCAACTTGTCTGGGTGAGTATGGGTTACATATCTATTTTATTAATATTTATTGAACCTAATATTCATCATAGATAACTTGCTTGTTCAAATTTACGAACTCGCATTATTTGATTTGATAGTGCAAGAGTTTATTTGATTGTTTGAGTGATGGTGAATGAAAAATAGGATTTTTTTACAATCGTCTGGGTAAAGAATAGTGATCCTTTCTCTTTGTTTCCTTGATCAATTGTTGGATGTCCCCGCAGTTAGTGACTCACATTTGAATTGTGTTGTAAAGAGTATTATATTTTAAAAGATTAATACCTTTAAGTTTCCCGCCCCGAGAATTGGATCTCTATTTACCTGACTACTTGTTATTTCCTATTTGTGCGTGTTTTCCCTGATAGTGTAGTTAAAAAGATTTTAAATAGAATGGAGATTGCTGTTTTGTGATTTGGCTCAGTGACAATAGAGGAAACTGCGCATTTTTGCGACCCTTTCACTCTCACCCTTTTTAATTGCGCTGGCCCTTCTCCTTCCCCCCTCCACCGCGCCTTTTTTTTTTTGCGATATGGGTGCCAAAAAATCCTCCCATATAGATCCAAAAACGGGCAAATTAGATAAGCATTTCAATAAGAAGTTAATGCCCCAAAATGGCCCTGCTGAAACGCCCGCCGATTATGTACAACGTGTTGCTGGCGGATATTTCACCACGCCCTTTATAGATTGTCTCGCTGGCTGGACTACAGCCATGCATTCTTTTGATCCATTCCCAAATTCAGGAAGCTTCTCTTCCTATCATATGTCCATGATAAAAGGCTTATGTCTTGGCGACCAGAAAGCTTTCCCATATTTCCAACCTGACTCAAATTGGGATAGAAAATATATGAAGGAATGTGGTAAAGTGTGGATTCACTTGTCCTCTTCATATAACCCCATTTCTAAAACTCCTAAAGATATATCATGGTCCATAGATAATCCCCCACCTTACAATTCCTCTCCTCCTGCCCTTTCACAACCTACTCCCAAACCCTCTTCCCTTTATCCCAGCCTTGACCCTAAGACTTTGGCAGCTGTGATTACAACTATTGAAACGACTACAAATCCTCTGCCTTCCCCCGAAGCCCTAACACAAAATATAGGTGTTTTAGGTGCAATCGTAGGAATACCCCATGTTGAAACAGAATCTGACACAGAACAAGATGAAACTAGCACATATGATTGGCAAAATAAAACCCCTATGTCTAAATTCAGTACATCTTCATTTGTATCCACTTCCAAACCCAACCGTGTAGGATACTCTCCCCAAATGCAATCTTTTATTGACCAATTTGAACCCCAACTTCAGAACATAATAACTAGGACCCAATCTGGCAAAACTATCAACCCCCCTGCTAGATATCAGATGCCCTATTTAATTGCAGGAAATAATGTCGTTATTATGCCCCCTGATATAGGAACCTTAAATTCGATAATTAAGGGTTCTCCTAGTCCCAGAATTTCCCCGACTGCGACAACACAATACCTTAAACGGGCGACACGAGGATTGCAATTAACTCAGGAAGATTACAAGTTGATCATTAACGGTGTCATGGGATATGCTGATGACACTGGTTTTGATTGGACTCGTGTTCTCTCACTTCAACCCCCCATGTTCCTCTAATAGGTGCCCCTATTACACCCCAAAATTTGCCTTTACAAACATCGGCCCAGATTGATGATATGTGGACAGAAGTTTGTGATGAATGGACTCGTAATTATGGAGCTCGACGTTCTATGGTCGCAGCCATTGCATGCAAACAAAATGCCAAAGAATCTGTCACCGAATTCGTCCACCGGTTCCATAAGAACTGGAAGGAGGATGCCGGCATGACATTAGATGGAGATATGGGTCTCCTCTACACTCAAACTCTCATGGGTAATCTCAGAGATGATACCCAGAGAATTGCTAAACAGGTGATTGATAACTGGCCAACAGTGGTACCTATTGATCTTAATAATAGGCTCCTTGTTAAAGATTCTGCTGGTTGCTTTGACCTGCAGCATTCTAAATATATGTTAGCTGTTTTTAACAGTCCTTCAGGTCCCCCAGGTAATAATGGTCCTCGCCCTAAACGGACTTATTATCGTCCTCAACACCCCACACGTACCCTAGGTACTTGTTTCATTTGTGGAGATCCAAATCACTGGCGTAATGAATGCCCTCATAATCCCAGGAACATTGGCAATACTGCTATGAACCCCCAGCCAAGATCTCCAACAAGCAATGCTGTTACCTCTCCTAACAATGTCTGTGATCCACCTCGTCATAAGATTGATTGGCAAAACCAATCAAATGCATGATGTGGCCCAGAGGCATGCTCCATCTCATGTGTTCAGGTTTCAGAAACAGTTGACCATTTGCCCCTAGTGATCCTTAATTTGGAGGATCATAAAACCCCATTCCTTGTGGATACGGGTGCTACAAATTCGACGCTTACAATAGAGTGGT
This sequence comes from Leptobrachium leishanense, assembly GCA_009667805.1. Lineage (NCBI taxonomy): Eukaryota > Metazoa > Chordata > Amphibia > Anura > Megophryidae > Leptobrachium > Leptobrachium leishanense. The sequence goes on from CM019072.1 coordinate 49,660,047, forward strand.
GTTTGTGGTCAATTAAACCTGCTGAGACGCCATCTTTGGGATTAATGGAGTTCTAACAGATACGTTTGTCACCCCACCCATTGCTATTTCTTCAAATTCTTCTCCTGCCTCTGTGTTTCATTCTTTTCATGTTCTCCCTACCTGTCCTGTTAATTTGTTAGGCAGAGATTTGCTTTCTTTGCTTGCTGTGTCTATTATCTGCATGCCATCTGGATCTTTACATGTGGATTCTCCATTTCTTTCTTTTGAAGCTGCTCCCAGCACATGTCATCCCCCAACAGCCCCCACTCCTCTCTCTCCAGTGTCTCCACCTAACACTTCCTCCCATTCCTTCTCTCCTCTTCACTGTGCTTTCCTTTCAGCACCTGATCTCGAATTGTGTGTACATCCGGATGTATGGGCAATTGACGAATATGATGTGGGTTCTATCTCCTGCACCCCATATTCGGCAAAATTAAAAAAATCGACAACTCCTGTCTATCACAAGCAATATAATCTGTCACCTGCTAAAGTTGAAGGAATACGGGAATTCATTCGCCGCTTCCTTGCTACTGGCATTCTGCGTCCCATTGTAAGTTCGTACAACACGCCTGTAAATCCTGTGCCTAAAGGAGATGGATATCGCTTTACTCAGGATTTCAGATCTCTCAATGAAATCATAATTCCTATTTCTCCAATTGTACCTGACCTCCCAACCCTTCTCACCTCCATACCCCCAGACTCCACACATTTTACAGTCATAGACCTAAAAAATGCCTTTTTTTCTGTCCCAGTACATCCAGATACACAACACATTTTGGCTTTTACATTTGAAGGTAGTCAATTTTGTTGGTCAGTTTTACCTATGGGATTTATTGACAGTCCTGCGTCTTTTGCTCGTGCCCTGCGTGAGACTCTGTTGAGTTACAGTCCGCCGGAAGGCTCCACCTTACTACAGTATGTGGATGACCTCCTCCTATGTAGCCTCAGCCAAGCTGCATGTTACACTGACTCTGTTGCTCTCTTAAACCATCTACACTCAGAAGGCCACAAGGTGTCCAGAAAAAAGATGCAATTTTGCTCCACCTCTGTTGAATATTTGGGTTTCGTTCTCACTGAGGGATCTCGTGTCCTCTCACCGTCCCGCATTCAGAGCCTGCTCCAGCTCAAGCGTCCTGCCTCCAAAACAGACATGTTGTCCTTTCTAGGGATGGTGAATTTTTGTCGTCATTGGATACCAGACTGTTCCTATTATGACTCTGTTCTTCGTGCGTCTGCTGCGCGCACAGCTCCGGACCAAATTGTTTGGTCTCCGGACATGGTGTCTGCCTTTGATACGTTAAAGGAACTGTTGGCTACTGCACCAGCACTGGGGCTACCGAACTATAAACTGCCTTTTCACCTCTACTGTAGGGAGGATGGGCGCACAATGGCGGCTGTTCTTGCACAGGTCCACGGGGGGGCACTGCGTCCAACTGCATTTTTGTCAAAAGTCATGCCACCTGTTGTTCAGGGAATGCCAAATTGTCTCCGCTCCTTGGCTGCCTGTGCCATGGCTGTGGAAACAGTTCAGTCCTTAACCCTAGGTACTGACACGATTCTCCATACACAACACAATGTCTTGCATGTACTTCGTAACCTTTCTACCCAGCACATTTCTTCCCAACGTTTGTCTGGTTATGAAACTGTACTAACTTCTACCTCCAATTTGTCTGTCAAATACTCTTCTGTCACTTCTGGTCCTTCTGTTGTTCTAAACGCTCTCCTGCGTCTACGCGAAGACCAAGAGGAGCCTCGTGAATTACATGATTGTCTTCCGCTCATTCAACTAACGACCTCTCCTAGATCTGATCTTTCTGACACTCCTCTAGAAGGTCCTGATATTCGTCATATCTTTGTTGATGGCTCCTGTTCTCGTCCTTCTGATTCACAGTATCTGACTGGTTATGCTGTGGTTGAATTGCCTGACATTGTACATGAATCTGCTTCCATTCCTTCAAATTCTTCGCAAGCTGCGGAACTCTTTGCTTTAACAGCTGCATGTAAACTTTTTAAAGATCTCCCTGTCACCATTTATACTGACTCTCGTTATGCATTTGGTGTTGTGCATGATTTTGGTGCACTATGGCATCGCCGTGGTTTTACTACGGCTGATGGACGTCCTATTTCTCATTCTGATCTGATTTCTGATCTCCTGTCTGCTATTCTATTGCCTTCTCGTCTTGCTGTTGTTAAATGCAAAGGTCATGATCCTGTTGACTCTTTTGTTTCTCGTGGCAATCATTTTGCTGACGCTGAGTCTAAAGCTGCTGCTCTTTCATCTCCTACCATTTCTCTTGTTCCTCACCCTCCAATTGTCACCTGCTACCTTTCTCCTTTTCTGCTGCCCCAGAAATGGATGCTTAAAGAACTCCAGGCAGGTGCTACTGAAGCTGATGTTTATCATTGGGCCTCAGAAGGCCTTGTGAAGTCTCAAGAAATTCCGCCTGATGTTAGAATTTATGAGAAAGGAGGAAGAGTTGGCTTACCTGCTGCAGCAGCGCCAATCTTTATTTTTTCTTTTCACGGTCCTGGCCACAGATCTCCCAAACTCACATACAGCGAAATGGCTAAGCATTTTTCTGTTTGTAATCTTAAGGCTATGATTAATTCCCAACTTTCTCGTTGCCTTATATGTGCCAGAAATAATACACAGGGCCCAAAAATTAAAACTCAACACCTACCGCCTGCTAATGGTCCATTCCAGGAACTCCAAATTGATTTTACACACATGCCCACTGCAAAAGGTAACCTGAAATACCTTCTGGTAATAGTTGACAAGTTTTCTAGATGGCCTGAAGCCTTCCCTACTGCAAGAGAAAATGCCAGAACTGTTGCCAAAATTCTTTGTAAAGAATTAATACCCAGATATGGATGCCCCATATCTATTGATTCAGATAATGGTCCTGCCTTTACCTCCAAGATCACACAGGAATTGGTAAAATTAATGGCCATTCAATGGAAGTTTCATTGCCCATACCATGCGGAAAGTTCCGGAATCGTGGAACGGCAAAATAGAAATATCAAAAATAAACTTAGAAAAGCTACTGAGGGTACCTTCAAGAACTGGCCGGATTACCTTCCAGCCATTCTTGCAGAAATAAGAATGACCACCCATTCTGTCACTGGCCTTTCCCCTTTGAAGTTCTCATGGGAAGACCCTTTCCTACCCCATGGATTCCTAAGCAAGGTCCCCTGGTAATGTTACCAGGTGATCTGGATGAATTTAGAGAAGCATATGTTACTCAATTGCTTAAAACATTGCATGATTTCCATAGAACGGTCTCCTGCTCTTTCCCGCCTCTCTCCACAGATCCTACTCACCGTTTTGTTCCAGGAGATCGAGTGCTCGTGAAGGCCCTGCATCGTCACAAAACCATTGATCCACCATATGGAGAGCCGACTACCGTCCTTGCTGTGACCAGAACCGCCGTGCTGACTGATGAATCACCTTCCTGGATCCATGCATCAAGGATAAAGAAAGCGCCATTCATCCCTGATGACTTCATTCCTGATCCACCTGTGACCTCAACCCCAGACGTGGAATCGATGACCCCTGCTTCTAGATGACCTCCTCCTGTGACGTACCCCACTGATGAATCTGGAGTGTGGGCCACAGCAGTTGTAAGCCCCTGCTAACCTGTTGGCTGGTTTCCCAGCTGAAGAATCGTTTTCCCCCCAATTTATTTTTTTATGCCTCTTAACTGTCCTACTCAACCTGAAGAGTAGTACCTTTTTGTCCTCATTTACACGAACTGTTTATTTTTTGATGAACTTTCCTTTTTCACAAAGTAATACATATTGTATTTACTCTGATTTTACACTTGCAGTGTCTATTGCTAGAACTACTACCAAGATGTTTTGCTCTTTTTCCAAGAACTGTTGTATTTTTGTTGGTTCGCTTTTAATCATTATGATTTATTTCATAATACTTTCTGGTAGTTCATGTTACTATCACAGATGTTTCTGGGAAGATATTGTAGGTCCCCACAATATCTCCTTTGCTCGTCCCCCAGTTCTTAATATGCGTTTGAAAAGAGACTTGCATCGACCTAATAACTATGCATATGCTGCTCAGACTATATATGAACTTTCAGGTTTCAACAAGTCCTGCTGGATATGTATGGCCAAACCAACTAGTTCTAAATATGGTATACCGTATGAAGGAGTTGCTTTGAATCTAAGTCTTTTTGATGATGATTTGTTTACATTGCCTACTTTATCTAAAACTACTAACAATCCCGGTGCCACTTTTATACGTGCTCCCCTCTTACAGGAACATCGTGGTACTGCAGTGATACGAATGAGATTTAACATTACTGGTAGAATGCCTTCACCAGAACCTAACAGAAAGGAACCTCCTTGCCAGGTTATAATGGATCATATGTATGTCCCTAATAATTCTGAGATTCACTTTTCGTGTTTCCTTTCTTTACGGTAATAGTTCTTCGTCCTGGTTTAGCACCCCTTGGCATTCTAAGTTAGTGTCCTTCCCCCTTTGTTCTAACCCAGGTATACCAGATAAATGTGTAAGTTTATGGCAATGGATGGATAAAACTTTTCCTGTAAGTGTTGGCAATGCCAACTCTGCTGATTTCATGTTTGGATGTATTAACGCATCCCAAATTAATGCTACCCATGTTTTGTTTAAAAATACTGTGTGGAATGTAGCATCTTTTGGGAAACTTAACTTACATGATTCCAACAGTCCAAAAGATTGGACCTTGCAAGTGGAAGATGGCACATACTCTAGTATGATAATGGTTGCAACATATTATATTGATGCTTATGCTACCTTGCCCCTTAACCCCCTTTTTACTGGTTATGTGGTAAATGGGCATATTTGGTAATACCTAGAACTTATGTTGGTGAATGTGTTTTGGGTCTTATTGGTCCATCTCATACTATTCACCCTTATGTTCCGTCTGGTATGCGCATTGACCTACATAACACTGTACATCGCTCTCGTCGCTCCTCCATATCTGTCAAAACCTCTGAGGCAGAGCGATTTGGTGGAATCTTGCTACCCGCATATGGTGTTGCTCGTTTGTATTCTAAAATGAACCTTTTTGTTGACTTAGTTGATGACTTGTTTAATCACACTACACATGCTCTAGCAGTTCTTTCTGCTGAGCAACGTCAGATTAGAGATGCAGTAATTCAGAATCGTATGGCCCTTGATTATTTGTTAATGAAGGAGGGTGGTGTATGTGGTCTTCTTAATTTGACCCATTGTTGTTTTCACATTGATGACATTTCAGGTGAAGTTTCTCAAGATATACATGATATTGAGGAAATTCAAACCCAACTCAGGAAAGTATCAAGTCCCTTAGATGGATTTGATTGGACCTTTGGCTTTAGTTCTATTTTTGGTAGCCTAGGTTCAACTATTTTACATGGTTTAATGTATCTCGTTATGATTATTCTTGTTATTGCCATTTTTTACAAATTGTTGATGCTATGCCTTGAGAAATGTTGCGTTTCTAACTCACCTATGATGCCAGCCTATCCTATACTTCCACCCCCACCTACTTTGATTCCTTTTCAACGTTCCCTCTTATGAGTAATTACTAATCTCTCTTTTTTTATTTCTACGTATTAGAATGATTTATATGTATAATGTGATGACAATGTAACCCCATTTGTAATAGGTTCACTAGTTTAGTTTAGTTTACTTTTCTTTTTAATTAGTGATCACGTGATTCATGATCAAAAGACGGATTGAAAGGGATTTAAATATGGTAGATAATTCATTGAATTCATATTTCTATATTCTAGTAATATTTGATATCTATATATAAATATATAGGCCAGATTGACTGCTCAGCAAATGCCTGATCATGAGGTAATGCTGAAGTATGGTCTTTTTCTTGGCTTCCTGTTGTTATCAAGGAGTGCAGATTTTCTATTCAATTTCATTTCCTCTAGAAACTATGAGAGGCTGACCAGCCGAGAGGAAGGGAAGGATACACATGGTCCATGGTCAATTGTTTAAATACATCCTATGGAACATTCCTATTCCTAGAATAGGATATAGCTGTGATGTCAATTTAGGCGTGCCTACTAGGCTAGTACAGGAAATGTTTGTGTAAGTCTAGGTACTGCCCAAAGTAGGAAAAACACCTCTTCCTATAATGCTGACGTATCGGTTTGTAATTCATGAATTTGTGACGCTCCAAATGTTTGACAAAACTACTGGTGTATGAAATTTTGCCCCAGAGTAAAGAAAACTTGAGACAGCACTTGTGTCCTCGTCTTCTATTATTCTCACTCGAGTTCTGTTTCCTGTATGGTCACTGGGTCTGGTGACAAAGCAGCTATCTCTCATCACTGGACCGTGGCCATTCCTGTGATGCTTGCAGTATCCATATCAGCAGGTCCCTGCGATCAAAAGCCGCTGGCTTCCTACTTTTCCTGGTGGCCATTTTGGGGCCTACAGGACAGAGGTGCGACACTCTGCCTTGCTGCTCTGGAGGACACACTGAGGGATCCTAAGTGGCATATAAAGGTGGCCTTGTGAGCTCGGGAAGCTCCCGGAGTGGAGAAGGCAGCCTAGTGAGGAAGGCAATTTTGGGAATCCATGGAAGTACCTCGGCCCATCGCTACCTTGCTGACTGCGGCGTGCCCTATCCTGGTCCTGCCTAGTGCCCAGATGGGTAAGAAAATGGCGAAGCGGACTGACTCTGTGCCGGATCCTGGGCAACGTGACATTCGAGACTCGCTGAGTATCGGGCGGTTGTCCGCCGCGGGTCTCCCCTCTTCCACCCAGCCTCCAGGTTATGGTTCCTCAGATGAGGATGGCTTCACCTGGTCGAGGGGGAGCGGCGATGAGGCGGACCTGCTTTCCTCAGAACCTCCGTTGCAGGACCGGAAGGCCAGGAAGGCCTCTGCGAAGAGGGCTGCCAAGGCAGCTCGTCGACGGGCTGCACTATCTACCTCTACCGAGGCTGCTGCCATTCAGGCCTTCCTGGCGGCGACCCCGGGGGAGGACGTCCAGCTTGCCACTGAAGGCGATATTAAAAAAATTATGAATGACATGCAGGCAATGTGGAGTGCTGATGTGACGGGGGTTAAAGCTGAGGTGACCCTGGTGCAGGAGCAGTTGGTAGAGATTCAAGACCGAACGACGACGGTGGTGACAGCGCATACTCACCTTGCTCTTAAGGTGGAATTTCTCCAGCTGCAAGTGGAGACCTTGTCGCGTACGGTGGAAACATTGGATGCCCGACATCGCCGGCGTAATGTCCGCATCCGGGGGGTGCCAGAATCGGTGCAGCCGGGAGAGACCATGGCGCATGCTAATCGCTTTGCGGGCCATCTACTGAGACTCCCTCCCAGCGCACCAGAGATTTTTGGCTTGGCGATTTGCGTCTGGAAATCGGCCGCGGCCCCGGAGACGGCACCACGAGATATTATTGCAGTGGCACGGGAGATACCTATGAAACAAAAGCTGATGTCGATGCCTTTGGCGAGGGGTGTCACTGCCTTTGAGTCCTCCGCCATATCTCTGTATAATGATCTGCCTTTCCTGATACTGGCGGCATGCCGGGGGTTTCGGGAGGTGACATCCTGCCTTCGAGCTAAGGAGGTTCGTTACAGATGGGGGGCGGCGGGCACTCTGCTTTTCACAGTCGACAACATGCTGTATGTTTTCGCAACCCCGGATGAAGTGTGGCCGGTCCTTGCCTTCCTGGGGATCCCCCGAGGCCTGGAAGCCGCAGCAGTTAGTGCCTCGGCTTCACCCGCTCTCGATACGGGCTGAATGTATGTCGCCATCTTCCCTCGCCTCTGTAGTATTCGAGATTGGTTGTCCATAGTTGATTAGAAATGTACACCCCCGAGTGGTTTTTCTTTCTTTTTTTATCTCCATATTATTTTGCCAGCTAGCTGAGACTCCTTCGTGGAGTATTTGAGACTTTTTTTTTTTTTTTTTGTATTTAAAGTTTTTTATTTTGAAACAGAGTCATCAAAACAATCATAAAGAAAATGGCCTCGCAGGGCCGTACTTTGTCATCTTGGAATAGTATAGAGAGACTTCAAAGTTGTGAATAAAGTAAATAGAGAAAAAAAATCACAGAGATCATCTTAAAGCTGTTCGAAAATAGAAGAAAAAGATAAGTAGCGAGTACCCAGCAATAGGTGGAGATAAAAAATCCGCAAAAAGTAAAACAAAAATGGGAGAGGGTTATAACAAAAGACCTCAAAAATACTTCAGATAATAAAACCAGAAAGTCTCATATATGTCCCCAGCCGGGGAATGTCATCGGGAAAAAAGAAAGAAAATAAAGTCTGAAGTGTCTCTGAATTAAGTGGGGGAGGGGAGAGAACAACTCAGAAAAACTGTCTAATAAAGTATTTGAGACTTTTAATCGAAGTCTGTGGAGGACTTTTGTTGCTCTTCTACCCTTTTTTCTACCAGATGCCATTTATTTTTGCCAGCTGAGTCATCTTCCCCCCCTTCCCCCTTCTTTTTTTTTTTCTCTCCTGCGACCGTTGCCTAAGAGGACTTTCATTTTTTGATTTTACCTACTAATATGTTGAGAGTGCTGTCGCTTATCGTTTGAGTATTTTTCGTTACTTAACAATATTCCCCTTTCTCTCTGCTGTTTGAGACATTAAAAGGATTTCCTACGAGACACCACCATGTTTGATGTATTTTTTTTATGTCAAATTGGCCCTGCGAGGCCTCTCTTGCCAATCATTTTGTGATTCTCGTTTGCAAACAATAAATAAATTGAAAACAAAAAAAACAAAAAAAAATCTACGGCCCTCCTCTTGGGTATCTCCGGGGCTGAGACCGAGGCCATGGAGAGACGGTTTGGTATTCATACCACCACAGTCTCTATTCCTTACCTTGGTGTTCAGATCCCGGGGTCTCATTTGGACATAAATCTGCTTAACTATGTTCCGTTGTTTCGGCAAATTAAATGTGATCTTGAACAATGGGTTAAATTGCATATTTCGTGGCTGGGGAGGGTGCATTGTGTGAAAATGAATGTGCTGCCTCGCCTCCTGTACCTCTTTCAGGCCCTTCCGACAACGCTGTCCCAGGCGGATCTTGCAAGTTTGCAAACGGCTATAGATGCTTTTGTTTAGGATAATAAGAGGCATAAGGTGGCGAGACAGACATTGTATAGACCTCGGGAGGGATGGGACTGCCTTCTCTTTTGTCATACTACAGGGCGGCAAAGGTTGGCCCAGATTGTAGCGTGGCATTCCCCGGTCGGAGCCTGTAGATGAGTGGACTTAGAATCTACCATGATGTCCCCAAATCTCCCACGGTTTTGGCTGTGGATTGCTCCTTCACATCGCCCAAAAATGCAGACTGAGTGCCCAGCTATTGTAGCTGCCATTAAACTGTGGAACGCGGTTGCTCTTAACTGTGAATTCGCATGCTTTCCCTCGCCGCTTACGCCAATCCTGCGCAACGAGGAGTTCCCACCTGGCATGAGTCCGCAATCCTTCAGACTGTTGGTACACCTCTACACCAAGGGCACTCTGGTACAACATCCGAACTTACAGCAACGTTGCACCCTCCCGCCTTCTACATTTTTTCAGTTTCTGCTTTGCCTCTGTGCCGCATATCAAAGCAGTGGCATTAACCAGATTTGGTTTGGTTTGAACGTCTCTGTCTTCAAGGAGGATACCTTAAAGCAGACCTCAAAATTTCCACTCGCCTGCTCGCATTCGGCGAGTGGAAATTATCTGAGGGCGAGTGGGGTGGACTGACCCGTTGGTTGCTGGGGCCAGGTTCAGTGTCCCGCCACCTTAATTCACAGCTCCGGTATCGGACTCTTGGAGTCCAAATCCAGAGCTGTCTGCCTGATCGGCGCTGATCCACCCACGTGATGCTTTGTAGACTCGCAGCGTAAGTGCTGCGAGTCTACGAAGCATCACGTGGGTGGGTCAGGTGACAAGCAGGAGGGGGAGGCACCAATGCAGCGTGCCATTCCCAAACTCTTGTTATGACTGTGGGAAGCACGCTGCAGCTCTGATCAGCACACAGAAGAGGTGGAGCCAGCCTGCATCCTTCCAGACTGGGAAGGAGGACAGAGCAGCCCAATCTGCTGAATTTGTAAGTAACTGTTTCAGGGGAGATGGGGTGTAAAGAGAGAGGGGGTGTAAAAAGAAAGGGAGAGAGGGGGTGCAAGAAAGGGAGCGAGGGGTATAAAAAAGGGAGAGAGGGGGTGTTAAAAAGGGAGAGGGGGTGTAAAAAGAAAGTGAGAGGGGGGTGTAAAAAGAGAAGAGAATGAGGGGGTGAAAATGAGAAGAGAAAGAGAGGGGGTGAAAAAGAGAAGAGAATGAGAGAGGGGTGAAAGAGAATGATAGGGGGTGAAAAAGAGAAAGAGAGGGGGTGAAAAAGAATGAGAGGGGGTGAAAAAGAGAAAGAGAGGGGGTGCAAAAGAGAAGAGAATGAGAGAGGGGTGAAAAAGAAAGAGGGGGTAAAAAGAGAAAATAACGAGAGGGGGAAGAAAGGGAGAGGGGGTGAAAAAAATGAGAGGGTATAAAAATAGGCATTGGAGCTCTGATACGCTCCTACACACTGCACATTATTGTGAGTTTTATTGCTGTGGTGCTCTCATACAGTAATGCGTAGTGTGTATGAGTGTATCAGAGCTCCACAGCAATAAAACTCACAATAATGTGCAGTGTGTATGAGTGTATCACAGAGCTCCACAGCAATAAAACTCAGTAATGTGCAGTGTGTATGAGCGTATCACAGAGCTACACAGCAATAAAACTCACAGTAATGTGCAGTGTGTATGAGCGTGAGTTTTATTAATGTGGAACTCCCTGATATGTGCGTGTGTATGAGCATATCACAGAGCTCCACAGCAATAAAACTCATGCTTATACACACTGCACATTACTGTGAGTTTTATTGCTGTGGAGCTCTGTGATGTACTCATACACGCCACACATCATTTCCCTTTATGTTTCCACTGCTTTATTATTAATGCTAAATAATAATTTAAGAAGGTGGGTTTAGGGGCAGATTTAAGGGTAAGGGTTGAGTGGCGAGTAACTCTTAAGGCCTGGCTAGTAGCTTGGGACCTGAAATTTTGAGCCCTGCCCTAAAGGATTGATTTCCCAAATTTATTCATCTATTACGTCAACCCTTGATTGGAGGGAACTGACCTATATTAAAGCATGGCACTCAGACTTGGGAGAAACCCTGGAAGGGGACGAGTGACTGGATATAGGGGAGGCAGCTCGAAGAACGTCCATTTGTACGACCAATCAGGAACAGGCATATAAAATGATCTTCCGCTGGTACACCACTCCAGAGAAGCTTGCCAAGATGAAGGTGACGACCACGGATGTATGTTGGAGGCTGTGTGGCCACAAAGGCACCTTTTTGCACTTGTGGTGGGATTGCCTTCGTTTGGTGGGCCTGTGGAAGAAAATACATTCCCTGGCGCAGGCTGTGTTGGAACGGGACATTCCCTTTACACCAGCGACTTTTCTTTTGGCCAGTCCGTTGGAGGACCTGACGTTAAGACAAAATAAATTGTTATCTAAGCTGGCCTTGGCCGGGCGCCGTGCCATTACGGCTGTGTGGAGGGCCACAGAGCCCCCCCCCCCACTTTGGCAGGGTATTGTCTAACATTAGGGATGCCATGTTAATGGATGAGTTAACTGCTAAGGTGCGCCACACCGTAGAGGCATTTTATAAGGTGTGGGAACCATGGGTGGAATATGATACATAGAACGGTTGCTGGGGTTGATGCAGTTGTTGGGCTCTGAAGTTTATCTCTAGAAGTGATATATCTGTAAGACAGACTTTTTCTCTTTTCCTTTCCCGCTTTACTGTCTACTTTTATATCTTTCTTTCTCTTTTTTATCTCTCTCTCTCTCTCCTCTTCCTTTTTCTTTTCTTCTCTCTTTATCTTCTCTCTTCTCTCCCCTTTGTCTTGCGTGCGTCTTCCCCTGTTCGTCTGGTTCGTGGTAAATGCACTAGGTTTCGCCGATGAGGTATAAACTATATGTAAGATGACTACAGTATATTGGAAACTCCTGGTGTTCAATAAAAATTATGTTTTCAAGAAAAAAAAGGCATTAGGCAGAAAGTACAGTAAACATTACATAACATTTCTTAACCTAAAACAATGGGTGACATCAGATTACAGCCTATTGAAATACACAGATAACATTGTAGAAACTCCATTCTGTCTCCAGCCATTTAAACACATATTTTTCCAGAGGGAAACAGTCACTCTCTGGAAAGAAATTATACATTTAACTCAGCCGGGCTAATATGAAAAAGTAGCCCCTAATAGTTCCAGACGCACGACTACAAAAGCTGCGTTCACCTGGTTCAGGGGAATCGGCGACCGCAGATATACTTCGCACTGTGTGTCGTGCGTCTGATGGTTGCAGGAGATGGCAAACAGCCCCAAAATCTCCTATTTAACTGCTGGGTCATACAGGGTTATTCAAAGAGAGTCGAAAAGTCACCGCACATTCGGTGCAATTTGGCGATCCCATTTCGGCGACCCTGCGGAGTATTCAGCAAGCACCACAGCTTGTAGTTGTAGTGCAGGGAAAAGCCGCCGCAAACCTGACGAACAGTCACCACAAAACCCGGCGAACGCACACCGAAACCCGCAAAAACATCTGGATTAACCCCGCCGAACACGCCAGAGAAACCCGAGCAGCCGCCAATCACAGCGCAGAGCAGCTTAGAGCAAGTGACGGCTGAGATGCCATCGACTGCACCGACGAACCAAGTGGCCTATTCCGAACTCCGCCAGTTGGTAGATGATGTTGATAATCAAGGCCGAAGGAATAACCTGCGCATCCGTGGCCTGAAAGAACTGGATCCCCCTGAGCACTTGGAAGGAGTGCTTACGCAATTTTTCAATGCAGTCCTAGGCCGCGATTCTGACTCAGCCATCGAGCTACAACGAGCACACAGAGCTCTGCGGCCTAGGCCACAAGAAGGACCCACCTCGAGATGTTGTATGCCGCTTCGCCTCATACCGCCTTAAGGACCAGATTATCAAGTGCATCCGCAACGCCAGGACGTGGGACTTTGAAGGTCAGTCATTGGAACTATACCACGACCTGACGCCTTTCACGTTGGTGGCTTGCCGACATCTAAGACCGGTCATGCAAGCACTCAGCAACATATCCCGTACCGTTGGTTGTTTCCACTCACCCTCACGGTTCAGCTTGACGGCGCTACCCATTCCATCCACAGCCCCCGAGATGTCCCGGATATCATGGCTGCCTCACGACTACCGTCAGTGGAAGTGCAAGATTGGGAGCAAAAAGAGTCGTGGCGTCCCCAGTGCATGCCGCGCCGCCGGGGGGGGGGAAGGAGGCCCAGGCCGCCGTTAATCGCAACCTTCCGGAGGATGCTGTCTGAGACCTCAGGATACCATCAGGAATGTTACCTATGCAACTTGCACCATGGTGCCCGAGGATAGGACACTTTCCCAGCTGTCAGATCTCCCGTCCCGACTTCTGAGGGATGGCGATTTAGACCCGCAGGATGCTTTTTATTGCACCCCTCGCGCCCGTTCTTCTGGACCGGTCCTCGAGAGTTGGACGCTTCCATGCACCCCCGGAGCCCGTCTTCATGTCCAGGTAACCGAGGAATGGTTATTAGGGTCCTCTTGACAGTGAGGGGCCTGCCGATCTCGTACCCAAAGCCCGTTTTCATGCACTGACAATCGAGGGATGGACACTTATTTGTGCCCCCTACGCCTGCTGTTATAATGTGGCACTTACAGGTTGGCAGTTTCGACCCGCAGGTTCTCGGTGGGCCCTTGGATTGGACCCGGCGTGCTCGCCTGCCTGCCTTGTTTCCAGGGGGATAGACGCTTTCCTGCGCCCCATATGTTGGTTTTGCTGCTCCGACACCCGAGGGATGGACGTTTAGGCGCTTTAGTGGCTGCTGGACTATTGCCTGAGTTCTTTGAGCTCGCCCCCCCTGCGCCGATGCCACAGAGATGGACACTTATCTGTGCCCTTTATGTCTGTCCATTTGCCCTGGCATCCGAGGGATAGTTGTTTTGGCCTGCAGGATGACACAGGGCTCACTACGTGTGCCCCCGTGGCTTGAACTCCTGCCCCGGTGCCTGAGGGATGGACTCCCTCCCATGCTTCTCACGATTGCTTTTCAACCCCGGGACTCAAGAGCTAGTTGTTAGCATGTATTCCTGTATTCCTCACGCCTCTTTCCCTGCCCTGGCACCCGAGGGATGGACACTTTCCCGGTTTTCCACCATCTTAGGAGTGCTCCCATCGCTCATGGCGAATTATGGAAACCTACTTTTTTGCGTTGCCATCCCCCCGCCTTGTCCCCCCTCCCGCTTTTTTTTTTCCCTTTCCTCTCCTTTCTGAAACTGCTCCCTACCTATTGCGCTCCTCATTAAGGATTTTTGTCCTAACCACATACCGATTTGAGTGCCTGTGCTGAGGGGTGGGAGGGATTGCCAGACGCATGGGCTACTTCTGCGAAGGGGACTGACAATGGACTTTATTGTGCCTTTGCCGACACTTGGAGTCCCTTCCAGGTTGGCTTTGACGCACTAGGTGGGGCGGGCGGTGGGTTAATTGTCGGTGGGTACGGGTTCGTGCATAGCATAAGCTTGCTTTCTCTCATGTTTATCTGTTGAAATTCCTGATGTGCTACAGAGTAGGGTGGCATGGCATCTGCATAAGGTTGACATGCTACCTGGGGTCGAATACGATCCTTGATTAAGCTCGTATACTGCCGTTTTGTTTACCTTAGTCTATGAAATTCTTGTTTTATGTCGGAGGGGAATGGAGATCATGTTCTGTGTTATTTTACTTACTATACTGAATCTGTATTTCTCTGCTTGTTGCTTTCGTTGTTTCTTGTACGCAGTAGAAATTGGTTTAGGTGGTTCCCCACACGCCTCCTGGGGATAGGTACCCTTGTTCAGTTAGAAGAGCCCTCCAGTGTCCCCCTCGTTATTGGAGGCAGAGGGATTCTACCCTCTCCTGACCAGCACCAGTGCCCCCATTTCTTACCCCGCCCTCAGGTGTGGGTTTTGTGCTTCTCTCCTACAACCCCGAGAGACAACCCTCCCTTTCCTCTCTTTCATTGTACACTTGATATCCTTGATCCCTCTCACCCAATCCCATTCATTTTAGGTTGGCCACCTAATATTCCTCTTGTTGTTTCTCGCTCTCCCCTCTCCTGCCACTCTTCCCCTCCTCTCCTTCTCGCTTCCCCCTTTTTTTTTCTTTCTCTCTTTTTCTCTCCCCTCCATTTCTCTCATATTCTCTTTGTCATTTTTTTATCCATTATTCTTTCCCTTCTCTGCCCCCCTCTCTCTCTCTTATTGTTTTCCCCCCTTTACATACCTCCTACCTACACCCTTCACATGGCGGGACCGGGCCTCAGAGGCCAATCCACGGCCCTCATCCCGAATGACTTCAGGCTGGTGAGCTATAATGTGCGGGGCCTCAACAAGCCCGAGAAGAGGAGACGTCTCCTCAGGGATCTGGCGTCCATGCGCACCTCAGTTGCCTTTCTAGACCGTAGGTGCCTTTACGTGAAGGGCACAATCGCTGGCTCCACCTACACATTTGCCAACTTATATCTCCCCAACACGAAACAACATGCATATTTAGCTAAGGCCCTACGGACCTTAGAAGCTTTCACGGAAGGAGTCCTCGTAATTGGGTGGTGATTTTAATATTCCCCTCAATCCTGGTGAAGACTCATCTTCTACGACCCGCCGGACACCCCTTAAGCAATTAAGACGCATTAAATGCTCCTTAACTTCACTGAGACTTGTGGATGCCTGGAAAGCAATGAATCTGTCCGTTATGGACTTCACGTACTATTCCTCTGTTCATGCCACCTACTCCAGATTGGATTATGTCTTCGTGCCTCAGTATGACCTACCTCTAGTGCGATCAACGGAGATTTAGGCCACTACGTGGTCGGACCATGCTCCAGTACTGACGAACATGGCATCCCCCCTTTTCTGTTCTAAGGAAACGACGTGGCAACTTAGTTCGAGTGAAAGACTGATTAGGAATGAAGGAGGCTTAAGAATTATCGCTGTATTGCACAAGATTTTCAAAGGAGGGAGTTTCCTTTATTCTAGGGGATAAGGCTTTGCTCTGTGAGCTGAAGCATGGCTCGTTGTGATTGGGTACAATGGGAAGATAAACAATGGAAAGGGAGGCTATAAGAGGCTGGGCGGGGGACATGTTTGGTATTGCAATAATTTTTCTTTTACTGAGAACTTCAGAGGCATAGCGGCGGCGAGCTCCATTTTACCATCACCATCATCGTATGAAAACCAATGACTGGATAAGTATTACTTGCAGTACCTATCTGTTAGGCATACTCTATTATCATAAGTCTGCTATATATATATATTCCTAGTTCCATTATTTATTGGAAGGATAGGTGTGAGTTTCCCATTGTATGGATCTGTAGGTTTATTTAGTGGAGGCTTATTTATATTTGTTTCAATTTGCAATACTGTATTCCTTGTTCATTTGGTGTCCAGCTGCGTGATAGTAATTTCTAATGGGTTAGTGGTCTGGATAACCTTGCCAGAGTTCAGGGATTTGTAGTTTTGTATGTTATTTGGGGCCATTAGAATTTCCAGTAATTTTGCTTTGGCTGTCTGCCTTATTAGTTTATGTGCTCAGTATAGCACATGACTGACTGTCCAATTTTATTATAATCCATGGCTGCAGCCAAAAGCATAATAAGCAACCCATATAAACCCGTAAACATACACAGGGCCAACCCAAAACACGCATGTGCCACTCACCATACACACGGTAGAATTTCCTATACATAGTGATATCGCGCGTAGAACCTCGGTATAACACACAAAGTCACACTAATGATGTAGCTATCATACACCCTGAAATCACGAAAATTCCTCTCTATAACACACTGAAATCACTAATGTAGTATAACACTAAGAGAAATAAAAAAAAAAATATATATATAGGGGTGTATGTATATATGTATATATATATATGTGTATATAAATATATATATATCTATAATAGACATAAAGTAAAATAACTTGCTATAGCACGCCGTAATCACACACTAGAAACACACAGAAACCAAGCCATAGCACACGGAGACCCCACAAGGACCTCGCCATAGCACACGGAGACAACACAAAGGAATGTAATCACACATAGGATCTTGATATAACACACTGAATCACTGGACATTAATCACTATAACTCTATAGTGTGCCGACTGAGAAAAGCACCATACGGCCATTGCTGAGTAACACCGGTAGTGGATCCTCAAGCAGCTTCACATGCTGGCCTTTTATGTGGGTTATGATTTACAGGGTTATTCTAAGAGCGGTGTATTTTAAATAATGTTGGAGTAACCCCAAGGGGAAAGCAATAAGTTGAACAAATTAATTTGTATACTGTATTTAAGTTCACTATTCTAATTGTTGCAATTTTAAAGTGATGCAGCAGCAATGTACAATCTTTTGTTTTGAGCACTTGCTACAGTGGAGTAAATAATTATTTAGAACGGTAACTTTGTCTTTGAGGGAGAGGAGAGACTTATTTCAGGAGTAGAGGAAACATGAGCAGTAACTCACTCATATTTCACACTTGTACCATCATCATAATAAAGCCTGCGAGTGGATAAGTATTAAGTGTATTTATTCGGTGAATTTGAAGCTATGTTGATAATATACTATATGCGTGTGTGTGTAATCTAGTGGGTTAAATACGCGCTAATTTATCCGTTCTAGTGATTTGCATTTTTAGCTACAATATGCTCGTTGATATTTGCTTCACTTTGTAATACTTGATCAAACCTTATTATTTGTGTAGTCTGTATGATATTATAAACCTAGGTAATCAGTGACCGCATGGCTGGCAGCCATCTTAAACCTCAAAAAGTCACATGTTCTGCTGCCAATGAGGAAGTGCTGCAGCAGTAACTGTACAATCTGTTTAAGCTTACATTTGCGCAACTAAATTAATCCAGATTGTTTCTGCCAGACTTATGAATATATAACAGTTACTAACCAAATACACATCTAAATGTGTCTGTTATAATTTCTGAAGAGGCTTATCAACTAAACAGGATTCTGTATGTTAGCAAATGCTGTGTCATTAGGTTAGTTCGGTTGGTTTAAGTTCGGGTCTATAGATTAATATACTAAGCAAGAATCCGTTTCATTGTGGACGGAGGTTAAAGACTTTCACATGTGCAGATTGGTTCTATTGATAAGGGATTCAGGGCTGAGGACTCATAAAATGGAGGACAATGCAGCCACTAATGTACAGAACAACTATGCTCTTTTACAACTCAAAATGGAGACGGCGTTATTTACATTTCGCAAGGGGACACACATACAGAGGAGGAAGAAGCACAAACAATGCAGTCGCTCAAAAAGATGCAAACAATGGCTCAGATAACAGTGAGCTGGTGACCTTATTTGCTGGGGGGAGGGGAGGGGCTGATGAAAGCATGTGAAAACAAAAGGAATTCCTTACTTACAGGGGGGTGTACACTATACAAAGACTGGATCGTAATACAGAGGTTACGCTATACAGAGGGAATACAATACTCTACATGATACACAGAGTAAGGGAATGTAAGGAAAATACATACAAATAAACATTGGGATGGCCGTTCTTTGCAGAGGCAATAAGTAGGGAAGATGTTTCTGTTAGCTACCATTCATTCAATCAGGTGGTGATTTTGGTAAGGATAGCTGGCAAGGGGACAGAGTTACCAAAGCTTGATCTAGAGGCAGCCTTCAGGCCGTACCGCTGTGTCCAGGGGTTTTTCTTTTAATGGAGTGTAAATTCGATGGGTAATTTTACATCGATATCTGTTTACCCATTGGGGTGAGCAATATCCCATGCTCCCTTTTTTAAAGGCTTCCTACTTTTTTGCATTGCTTAGTGGAGAAGAGAGCGGGGAGGAGACGTATAGTACATTACTTGGACGATTTCATGGTAACGGGTTCCAAAGGGACTGGAGAATGAGGTAGGATCGGGGGGGTAACAAATAAGTTTAGTTGATCGGGGAGAATTGTAGGTGGTTTGGGGGGAATGGCCAGACATTAAGATCAAATGGTCTAGTGTAATTTCAAACGGTGAGCAGGCAAATGGCCCAGGAGTGGATTCACTGGATGGGTGCAAAGCTTGGTGTTTCTGGAATTTTTTATTTTCCAATCGTCGGGGCAATACCACTGTGGGGGATAGAATTAAAAAATAAATAGATAAATAAATAAAAAAAAAAAAAAAAAACATCCCTCCCCTCACCCCTTTTTTATTTTTGGGTCTGATATTCAAGGTGTGGTGCAAGTGCTGAATAACATGTCTGCATCATCACCGCAGGTTGTAGCCTATGTCAGGTAAACATAGAAACATAGAAAATGTCGGCAGATAAGAACCTTTTGGCCCATCTAGTCGCCCAATTACATGGATACTTTACCTGGATTTATCTTTTGTTTAGGATATGCCTATCCCATGCCTGATTAAATTCAATCACTGTTTTGGCCTCTACCACTTCAACTGGAAGACTGTTCCATGTATCCACCACCCTCTCAGTAAAACAATGCTTCCTGATGTTACTTTTAAACCTTTGCCCCTCTAATCTAAGGTATTTGGTGTTGATATGTTGTCTGCATCATCACCGCAGGTTGGAGCCTGTGTCAGGTATTTGGTGTTGATATGTTGTCTGCATCATCCATCATCACCGCAGGTTGTAGCATATGTCAGGTATTTGGTGTTGATATGTTTGGAAAGCAATATTAATTTCACGGTAATCACATACCGGGGGTAAGGAAGGTGGTGGCGGATACATTGTCCAGTTTTTTCAGGTGGGATGTGTTCCGACATTTGGCACCGGGAGGAGGAAGGAAAAAATAAAATAAATAAATAAATAATAATAATAATAAAAATATTAAAAAAATAAATAAATATCCGGGGGAAGACTGCCCTCCATTTCTTTGCCAGATGGGGAGCAGTTAGAGGGCATCAATGATTTGGTGAGGAGATTGTTGTTGCAGAAGACATGGGCACCGTAGAGCAAGCAGTGAAAGGGTTGGATCGAGTTTTAAAGGGACAGAGGAGGTAGGCAGAAAGTTGTTTTCAAATAGCTACTGAAGTTCGGCGGTAAGTCAATAAAGGACAGCTTGGAACTATTTAGTGGTATTTCATACTTTGCTCGGTTAAAGGAAGAGGAGGACTGGGCTAAACAATTCGTGGTGAGGAAGATCTTGACAGCAGAGTACAAGTAGGAGATAAGATGGAGCTGATAAACAATCTTTGTAGGGCAGCATTTGTTTTAGTTTTACAGCTGCCCTAAGTATTGAGGAAACAATTGCTCTAGGTGCCCATGGTGGGGAAGTATGCCCAGTGGTATGTATGAGGGGATACTTGGAGGCGACTCCTTCAAACAGTCGCATGTTCTGGGGGCACAAGGGTGGTACTAACTTGTCCGGGTATCAATTCAAAATGGTTCCGCAGCAGGCCACGGAGGGGCTTGGTGGAAAGGGGAGTTATATTTGCACCCATTCTTTCAGGATAGGAGCTGCTGGTACTGAGGCAGAATTTGAGTATCCAAAGGATCGAAGTAAAAAGATGGGGAGATGGAAATGGAAAGTGTATAGGAGATATGTGAGGTCATTAAAGAAATGAAGGGAAAACTTATGGGGAACAATTGTTTTGTTTAATAATAATAATTTGTTTCCTTGTTTCTTTTGGTTTCTTTTCAGTTCGGGTACACTGTGTGTGTGTGTGCATTACAGTTAATAGTTTACATTTTGGTTATTTGCAGGACGTGCAATGAGAGTGCGGATCCTTGGACACTCCTATGTGCACTGGATGGAGAGTCATGCTGCTGGCACCAGGAGAGGAGCAACCCCGGGTTGCAGCGTAATTGAAGTAGGGATTAGATGGATAGGGAAGCAAGGTAGGGTTTGGGGCAGTTATTGGGAATAGTAAAGACATCCAGGAGAAAGAGGGGTAAGCCAGATATTATGGTACTACATTTAGGGGACAGCTAGAGAAGAGATAGGTATTGTGAGTGGTGAAATAGCGGCCTGGCACGTGGGGATGCAGACATGTGGTCATCCTGCTTAGCCACGTGGGGCGCTATTTCTGGGCAATGCTTGTGGTGCATTGCAGTTGCCAGTGTTATCTGGCTGCCAGTGTTATCTGGCGTAGCGTATTTGGCATACGAGGATCGATAATAATAATTCTGCCTTAGAGCCAAGGAAATTGGCCTTAAGTAATAAAAGACGTGACCTTTTCAAAATGCCAATACTTTGTTGTGTTTTCATTTGCGGGAAAGGGAGGGGAGGGGGTAGGGGTGGGGGTAGTAGGTTTAAGAAGGTAACTTACATGGGAAAAAGTGTAAGAAGAGGATAAGGGTATAATTCTTAGTTCGAGTGAAAGACTGATTAGGAATGAAGGAGGCTTAAGAATTATCGCTGTATTGCACAAGATTTTCAAAGGAGGGAGTTTCCTTTATTCTAGGGGATAAGGCTTTGTTCTGTGAGCTGAAGCATGGCTCGTTGTGATTGGGTACAATGGGAAGATAAACAATGGAAAGGGAGGCTATAAGAGGCTGGGCGGGGACATGTTTGGTATTGCAATAATTTTTCTTATACTCCCACCCAACCCACCCTGTTTTGTTTCTCTTTCATAGATGCTGGTTCGCTACAACGTCGGAAAGGTCACGCAGCACAACCACCACGGATAGGGGCAATGGAGTGGTGATTCCACCACTCATGCAAGACCGCCCGTGGTTTCCCATATGGAAATATGCCATGTTGCATGAACCCGGATCACGGTTTATACGGCCATGTCTGGGGGATTGTCTAAATATGGACATGGTTAGTCTACCTATTCCATCGAATTATACATCATGTTACATGAAGCCAGCCTGTGGTCTTTGAACGGCCAGGGTTGGGGGATTGTCTTTGATTAAAAGCATGGTTTTACAGCAATTATTATCGATCAGATAGTATCCCAAGTAGCTTGAAGCCAGTTGGAGGTTTTACGGCCACAACGGGGTGGATTGCGCTTAAATTGGGTACTTTACCATGTGGCAGGAAGCCAGCTGGTGGTTTGAATGGCCACAGCTGGGGGATTGCGCTTAAGATGGACATGGTTTAGGTTAGGGAGGAGCGGTGAAGTAGGTTTAAGAAGGTAACTTACATGGGAAAAAGTGTAAGAAGAGGATAAGGGTATAATTCTTAACACCTCCTTACTTTCGGACCCGCTGTTCATAGCTGATGTGAACGAAACTATTTAAACTTTCTTTGCGGATCACTCATCATTGGACGTCCCGCAACCGACCATATGGGAGGCTCACAAGGCAGTGATTCGCGGGAAACTGATATCATGGTCAACGTGCAAGAAAAAGGCGCAGCGGGAGGAAATTGTGGACCTCTTGGCTGAGATTCAGAAACTTGCTCGAAGATAACCCTTCACGTGATGTGGACACATACGCTCGTCTCCTGCAGGCACGAACACAGTTAACGAACATATTGAACCCGAGGCTTCAACGCACCATTCTCCAAACTAAGTGTTTTTTCGCTCTGTATGAGGATAAACCAGGACACCTTTTGGCGCGTCTCCTGAAGAAGCAACGTACACGGGCCTATGTTCCTGCGATTCGCACCTCCGATGGCTCAGTGACACCTCACCCAACACATACTGCCCAGTCTTTTCGGGAGTTTTACTCATCCTTATAACATTCAGCTGAAGAGCCTGATCAGGTGTCCCTCCCTCTCCTTGATGAATACCTGAGGATGCGGATCCCGTTCCGCCTCTCGGCGCCTCAACGTGCGCCACTTCGGGTGCCTATCACTCAGGAAGAGATCTCATCCGCCATTAAATCCCAGAAAAACGGCAAGGCCCCAGGCCTAGATGGCCTTCAGTCTCTTTATTACAAGCGTAATAAAGGTACCACTTTGGTTCCTCCATTAATGGCAACCCTAAATGCATTGTTAGACAACCGCTCTCTACATCCTCATACCCAGGCTGCCATGATTGTGGTGCTACCAAAGAGCGAAAAGGACTCTATGTTATGCTCCAGCTACAGACCAATTTCATTACTGAATGTCGACCTTAAAATCTTCGCCACGGTCTTGGCACACCGGTTCCGTGCAGTGCTACTGCTTCTGGTGCAGCAGGACCAGGTGGGCTTCATTCCTGTACGAGAAGCCAGGGACGGCACTATCCGAACCCTGAACGCTATACACAGAGCAGGACAAGAGGAGATACCTATGCTACTTTTGTCGACTGATGCCAAAAAGGCATTTGACAGGGTGTTGTGGACTTTCTCGTTCGCTACGCTACGTGCTATGAATTTATCTCCTGGGTAGCTGCACTATATAGCTCCTTGAACGCTCGAGCTTGGGTCAATGGGATCCTTTCGGATACTTTCCAGATCAGGAACGATACCCAACAGGGGTGCCCCCTGTCTCTGCTTCTTTTTGCCCTCACCTTAGAACCTTTTCTGGAATCTATAGGACGCAATGAGGCAATTACCGGTTTGATAGGTCGCACTGGCGTCTGCAAGGTTTCGGCGTACGCCGATGATCTGCTTTTCTATATTCGCTAACCCTTTGGCATCTATGCCGGAGATAGTAGAGGAATTCAGAGCCTACGGCAAACTGTCTAATCTGAAATTAAATATGGATAATTCCGAGGTTCTGAATATCAATGTTCCGAGAGTGGCGGAACGTGTTCTTCGACCCCTTTGTGTGGTGCCCCACGAAGATGCGTTACTTGGGCATTTGGCTCACCAAGTCCACACAGGATCTTCTTGCCGCTCTGGGCGGAACTGAGCCGCGATCTCATGAAGTGGAATTTGTTGAAGATTTCTTGGCTCGGCAGAATAGGGGTACTGAAAATGAATGTGCTCCCACGCTTGCTCTACCTCTTCCAGACGCTACCGATACGTATTCCACCTGTGTTCTTTCAGATGATCCGGTCTGAAAGTACTCGCTTCGTGTGGTGTAAAGCCAAGCTGAGAATTAGTCTACACACCCTAACACGGCCCAAGTCCACAGGAGGTCTAGCTTTTCCTGACTTTCACCTATACTATGAGGCCTCACACCTCCAACGGATAGTGGAATGGACCACGGGGGGCAGACGAGCTCTATGGCAGGATCTAGAGAGAGATGCCACTCCTCACCCCACGACTGTGTTACCTTGGATTGCAGCGGACCAAAGATCTCCGCTCTCGCTGCGACATCCGTTCGTGGGAGCCACATTACGCATCTGGAGATCCGCGGTGCGACGGTACTCGTTCTCCTCGCACCCTTCCCCTATGCTGCCTCTCACGGCCAATCTGGGCTTTCCGGCGGGCGTGTACCCCGGATTAGGCTGGAGACTGGGCACGGCTGTAATGCCTAAGGCGTTGCACTTCACAGAAGGATCGAAACTTTGTTTGCCGTGGGACAGAGGGACAATGGCCCCCCCTCCATCCACCATGGAACGTTTCAATTTCAATAAAATTTCCCACTACCTGCTTTCGCTTCCAGTACGTCACAGACTGGTTCGCCCTCTCACCTCATTTGAATCCCTTTGCACTGCTACGAGTCCTTTTAGGCATGGGATCTTGGCTATATATAGCTTACTACAAAATGCACATGATCATTCACCACCAACTTTAGAACGGTCCTGGTATCTAATCTTAGATACTTCTGTAGCGATGTGTTAAAGTTTACTGTGGCAGTACCCATTTTTGGCCACAAGATGGAGACAATCACGATTAAAGACCCTGGACACTCGAACTACATGTCCCGGCATGCTTTGCGAAGAAACAGGAAGTGGGTGGGTTTGTGGAGACGCTGTACATCCTGCACCTCGTGGAGAACAGGCAGAGCGCGCCAGGGAGCAGAGGAGAGTGGATGCACACACAAAGAAGGAGAGACCAAAAGATAGGCCGGAGCGCAGACAGAGTGGATTGGGCCTTAGGATTGGGTCACTCAGCCTTGCGGGAGACAGACAGACAGACATCACCATCTATGAGTGAAGGAGAGAAGACCCCTCGAGTAAGGAGTACCGCGGTCGATTGAAGCGGGGAGCAGGCGGTAAGCTGGCTGAGTCGCGGCTGACAGACAGAAGGCCAGACAACAGATCCGGTGGTCGGCGTCCCCAGTCAATATCGAGCGGAGAGACGTCCTGGGTCAGCGGAACCTCAAGCTTGCGCTGGATGGGTGAGAGGCCCCCAAGGCCGTATGTAAATAAGAGCGTACGCTGCTGTTTTTCCTTCTAAAACCCACAGGGCCCCAACTGACTAGTCGAAGACATCATTAAAGTAAACTCACTGGCCAGTTGACAAGTACCCGGGTACCCTACACACACGAATATACACCACTTCACGTTCTGGGACTTAACCTGTGCAGGACTCAGTTTCCTTTTCCAAATCCATACAAGGGGGCAAGGTTAAAGTTACATTCTGAACAATTTTTCCTTTTTGTTCCCGCTGCGCGTTTACCGTGATACGAGAACTGTGTATTTTATTGTGTCCCGCTACGCGTTTTTTCCTCGAATTTCGTATCTTTTAATTTTCTGCTCGGTCGGGGTTTTTTTCCGAAAATACGAAGCCCTCGTGTTTTCGTTTCTTTTACCGCTACGCGTTTATCGTGTTACGAAAGTACTGTAAATCTTCCTGCATATACCGTGTCTCAAGAACTGCAAACCTTTTAGTAAACCTTTTAACTTGTAAAACTTACAGCGTGTTGGAGTATATTTATTCCCTAGTGCGGGGAGACTGACCCGTGGTTCATTTTCAGCGGCTCCTCCGGGAGTGAGCGCTACACGTGGGGGCTTGTTTCCGGGATTCAGTCTCTGGAAAAACCGCATCTAAAGGGTTAAATATGGATCCAGACACTGCTGCCGAATGGTGTGGGGAGCACAGTAGTCAGTTAACATGTTGCATAGTCATGGATATTTCCGCAGACACTTGGGCCGAAGATCAGATTCGCCAGGCCGTGGCCACGCTAGCACCAGATCATCGGGGGTTAATTCTGGACATTAAGAAAAACCCAGATACCTCTCACACGCATGTCCTTCTCGAATGGAGAAAAGGTATTCCAGCATGTTTTCGGGGCGGAGCGTGAAGCTGACCGATGAGGTGGAAGTCCAACTGATTCAGCCAAGTGCGCCACGTGGCGAAGCAGAAAGTGTTTCTGCGCCCAGTCCGTTGGCCATGATTGGGCCTGAATTTATCGTGGCTATTGGAGACTTGCTGGCCAAATGTCAGAAAACAAGCCCTCCTCACACTAATTTCGGTTATCGACGGTTAAGGAACTTTACAGGAAATGTACCAACTCCGGCGGGAGAAGAAACCTTTGAGGAATGGGTGGAACAGGCGATGCAGGCACTGGATGAGTGGGACGTCCCTGAGGCCCAGAAAAAGCAAAGGATCACCGAGAGTTTAAAGGGACCTGCGTCAGAAGCGGTGAGAAACCTAAAACTGAGTAGAAAAGATTGTACTGCTTTGGATTATCTGAACGTTCTTGAAGAAGTGTTTGGGCGAACAGAAAAGGCAGCGGAACTAGTATATCAGTACGAACACACCTATCAGAAGAGAGGTGAGAGAATGATTGATTACATGAGGCGCTTGGATAAGATTCTGCACCAAATACTCCTCAAGAAAGGGGCCAAACCGGCTGAGGTAGATAAGATACGAATAAAGCAGATCCTGAGGGGTTCTCAACCGTTGGATCCGGTGATGATGCAGCTGAGAAGCAGAGCAGTCAATCAAGAGTTGAAGTACCTGGAACTGATCCGAGTTGTACGAGAGGAGGAGGCTCTGCTGGAAGAGAAATCCTTCAGGCGGGGAGAAAGGGCTTATGCACAACCTGCAAGATATAATGACGGTCTGCAGCCTGAAAACGACTCGTTAGACACCTATGGATCTGACCTGGATGAACAGGAGCAGTTAGTCGGTTTTAAATTCATCGAAAAGGCTGCTAAAGAATCGAACTCTTCCGAACGAAGCGAGTTGTTCAAGACTGTAAAGAAGGTACAGGAAGCTCAAACTGAACTGCAGCAAGCGCACGCTGAACTGTGCAGGGTGTTGATGAAGGTGACCGAGATGCAGGGGGAAATGCAAAAGTTCCTAACAGGTATGCAGACGACTGAAGTTGCCGTGGCGTCTGGTTCAAATCTCTTATTAGAACCTCAACAAGCAACTGTGTCTCCACTTTCGAGGAAGAGATGTTTCGGTTGTGGAGAAATGGGTCATTTCCGTGCGCAATGTAAAGGCCGGAAGCCTGAGAGGGATAAGGCTGAGTGGCTGCTGAAAGCCCTAGAGGGATTGTTATCTACTCCACCAGCGGGAAACGCCAGAGGGCACCAGTAAAGGAGCAACCTAGGTGCCCAGAAGTTGAACCTCGCTCCAAGAATCAATTTAAAACTAAGAGGGCAAGAGGGCCCAAAGTCAAGCCAACTGCTGAGCCTGCCAGAATGGAAAGAGTCACTCCCTTAGCGTCCGGGTCTACGTCATGGGGAAGCAATGCACACCCAAAACCTGCACGGGCCAAGAAAAAGGCCAGGGTCCAGCAAACAGGGTCTAAGCGTCCGGATACCTCCACCAAGTTTCCTGACCAGCTGATAGGTCCTTCTCCAATTGTGCCAATCCAAGTGGAGGGAGTCTACACCAAAGCCCTGTTAGATTCAGGGGCTCAAGTGACTTTGATTTATAAAGACTTCTATGAGAAACACTTAAAGCACATTCCTCTGCAAGAATTGAAGGATTTGGAAATATGGGGATCGGCACTGAGAAACTCCCTTATGACGGGTACCTGCAAGTGAGGTTGGAGATCGGATCTGAAGTCATCGGGCAGTCTGGGGGTTGTGATGCATTGGCCATTGTGTGTCCCCGACCCTCGGGTGCGAATAGAAGCTCTCTGATAGTGGGGACAAATACGGATCTAGTGCGGCGTCTCCTGACCCCCATCGTAGTGGAAGAAGGGTCAACTCAAGGAGTGCACCCCCTGTTACGACCGGTCTATCAGAGGATGGTTGAAGAGCGGAAAGCACCTGCTGAGGTGGGAAGACTGTGGAGACTGGGTGGGACAGAGAAGGTTCTGCAAGCAGGAGAAGTAGCGAGCTTCCGGGTTTCAGTCAAGTTGAACGGATCGCAACCAGGTCCCTATGTGGTGCTGGGAACCGATGTCAATCATGGGGGTGAAACCGGAGTCGAAGTAATTCCTGAAATAATCTCCACCAAAGCCCTGAAAAGAACACGAGGAAGAGTCTCGGTCAGTGTGTGCAATGTGACAGATTCTCCAGTAGTCCTTAAAGCACGAATGCCTATCGGGCAAGTAGAGTCTGCTACACCCCTCTCCACCGATTTAGGAGGGGGAGTGGATAAAGAGATTCCAGATGAAAGATTCTACCCTAAAGACGCCCCCATTTCACCTGAGTGGAAGAAACGTCTTCAGTCTCAAGTTCTAAAGTGGAAAGAATTATTCTCGAAAGATGAGTTCGATGTGGGCCTGGCTAAGAGTACGGAACACCGCATTCGGTTGCAAGAAGACAAGCCGTTTCGTGAAAGGTCAAGGCGAGTTCCGCTGGGAGACTTGGATGATCTGCGAGAACAGCTAAATGAGTTGCAGAGAACAATGTGATTCAAGAGTCCAGAAGCCCATATGCATCTCCAATAGTGCTGGTCAGGAAGAAGAATGGTTCTGTCCGCTTGTGCATAGACTATCGCACCCTGAACCGAAGAACCATCCCCGACCAATACGCCACTCCTCGGATTGAAGATGCCTTACAGTGTTTGTCTGGAGCAAAGTGGTTCAGTGTATTAGACCTGCGAAGCGGATATCATCAGATACCGATGCACCCTGAAGACAAAGAGAAAACTGCGTTCATTTGTCCACTGGGGTTCTTTGAGTTCAATAGAATGCCTCAAGGTCTGACGGGAGCTCCAGCCACGTTCCAACGGTTGATGGAGAAGACAGTCGGGGATATGAATCTAATCGAAGTGTTAGTGTACCTGGATGACATAATTGTGTTCGGGAAGACTCTGGAAGAGCATGAGCAACGTT
The DNA here is from genome assembly GCA_009667805.1 of Leptobrachium leishanense. Lineage (NCBI taxonomy): Eukaryota > Metazoa > Chordata > Amphibia > Anura > Megophryidae > Leptobrachium > Leptobrachium leishanense. The sequence goes on from CM019072.1 coordinate 49,689,098, forward strand.
TGGAGAAGGTCTTGAAGAGGCTCCATGAAGAGGGGTTGAAATTGTCTCTGGAGAAATGCCAGTTCTGTTTACCGTCAGTCACATATCTGGGACACGTGGTCTCGGCAGAAGGTGTTTCGACAGATCCTCGAAAGTTGGAGGCCGTAGCTTCTTGGCCTAGACCTCGAAACGTCACTGAACTTAGATCTTTCTTGGGATTCTGCTCATACTATCGAAGATTTGTGGGAGGATTCGCAAAGATAGCTCAGCCGCTGAACAAACTCCTACAGAAAGAAACCACCGAAGAAGGCTGTAAGGTCTCTGACCGAAACCCCTCCGCTCCAGGACCAAGGAAAGCTAAAGAGTCCATACAAGGTGAATGGACTAGTCAATGTGAAGGTGCGTTTGTGAAGCTGAAAGAGAATCTAACCCGAGCTCCTGTTCTGGCCTACGCGGACCCTCACAAGCCATATGAACTACATGTGGATGCCAGCCGAGAAGGTTTGGGAGGAGTCCTATATCAGGAGTATGATGGATTGCTGAGGCCTGTGGCGTACGTGAGCCGGAGCCTTGCGCCTTCTGAGAAGAACTATCCTACTCACAAACTGGAGTTCCTAGCCTTGAAGTGGGCAGTGGTGGACAAGTTGAAAGACTATCTGTATGGAGCTGAGTTCGTGATCAAGACGGATAATAATCCTCTCACCTATATCCTTACTACTGCAAAACTGGACGCAACGGGACATCGGTGGTTGGCCGCTCTGTCAGGGTTTCGGTTCAGCCTGAAGTATCGCCCTGGGGTGAACAATCGAGATGCTGATGCTTTATCAAGAAGACCCTACACTACAGAATGGACTCAGGTGACTCCAGACGGGGTGCAAGCTTTGTGTCAAGGAACAGAACGCCGGGTCAAGGGAGGAGTTGAAGCGGAGGCCATAGGAGTCATGGCCGCGGCTGTTCCTGAGTTCTACTGTAACCCTTCACAATTGAGGGATGAAAATCTACCTACCTTTTCCAAGCAGGACCTGAAAGCGGATCAAGCTAGAGACCCTTTGATTGCATTGACCATAAAGGCCCTGACTGCAAACCAGCGAGAGATTCTGTTAACAAATTCCCCGGATGGGGCCAGATTGGTTTACAAAGAGTGGGAGCGGTTGAAGATGTTGGATGGGGTGGTCTACCGAAGGGGCCCCTCGACCAATTCCGAAGAGATTCAACAGTTATTTCTCCCCACTAAACACAGGGAGAGTGTGTTGCGATCATTACATGATGAGCATGGACATTTGGGTGCTGAGAGAACTTTTAAGTTGGTGCGAGATAGGTTTTATTGGCCTTGCATGAGGGCTGAAGTTGAGAGTTATTGCCATTCCTGTCTGAGGTGCATTCAGAGGAAAACTCTACCAACCCGAGCTGCTCCAATGAGCCATCTACAGAGTCAGGGACCCTTGGATTTGGTGTGCATTGACTTCCTGTGCTTAGAGCCGGATGCTAGTGGGCAAGGGAACATTCTGATAGTGACTGATCATTTCACCCGTTATGCCCAAGCTTTTTCTACAAAAGACCAACGCGCTCCGACAGTGGCGAAGGTGCTGATGGAAAAGTTCTTTGTTCATTACGGCCTGCCAAGAAGAATACACTCTGATCAGGGAAGAGACTTTGAAAGTAGATTGGTCGGGCAATTGCTGGAGTTGTTGGGAATTCAAAAGACTCGAACTACGCCATACCACCCTCAGGTGGTGATGCTCAGCCCGAAAGGTTTAATCGCACGCTGCTAAACATGCTGGGGACCTTGTCTAATGTAGAGAAGCAGAGTTGGAGTCGTCATATAGCTACTCTGGTGCATGCATATAATAGTACGGAGAGTGATGCAACAGGATATTCACCGTACCGTCTTATGTTCGGAAGAGAAGCTCGACTGCCGGTTGATTTGGCATTTGGGTTATCTCTAGACCAGACGTCGGTAGCTTCTCATAGAAACTACGTGGATAGACTTCGGAAGAATCTGGCTTCTGCGTTTGAACAGGCCCGTTTGACTTCAGGTAACAGGGAGCAAAGGAACAAGAAGAACTATGATTTGAAGGTTCGAATACAGGATCTACAACCCGGTGATAGGGTTCTGTTGAAGAATTTGGGTGCTGCTGCGAGACACAAGCTGGCGGATAGATGGAGTTCTCAGGTTTACATTGTTTGCAAACAACTGCCAGGTCTGCCGGTGTATCAGATTCGCCCTGATGGAAAGGCTGGTCCCCTCAAGAATTGGCACCGAAATCACTTGTTACCTTTGAGAGAGGCTGTGAGGATACCAGTGGAAAACGAACTTCCTCCGGCGAATCCGCATGCTCCACGTGTTCCTCCTGTCACTCGGTCTCAACAGACTCGGGTTGTTGGAGAGAGCGAAAGAGACAGTGACGAAGAGAGTTTCTGTTTAGATTGGATACGCTCACCAGAACCTGAAGAGGTCGTCCCAGTTCCTTGTCAGTGGGAAAGTAACTTGAGGGCTGAAGCTCCTGAATTTCAGTGGGAATTCCCCGAAAATATGGAACTCCCTGAAACCCTTGAGCTTCCGTTAAGGGTCCCGGATACTGTTAGAGACCCTGTAGCTCCTGAAGACGAGCCTTACGATTATAGTTCTATGCCTTCCCTGGAGGGATCGTACTCGGAGGAAGTGTCTGCTCCAGTGGCCGACATAAGGACTGAGCCTATACCTATAGTACTTCCACCCGAAGAGGAACGGAAGGAGCCTGAACAAGAAACGCTCTATTCGACCGCCCCAGCGACTTACTTATGACTCACCAGGACATAGCACTGAAGAGGCCATCACCACTGTGCAGAGATTGCCCGAAGTGTCTGCTATGTTAGCTGAGGTAGCCCAGAACATGAGTCAGCTTGAGAAAGTGTTTCTAACCCACTGCATGTATGCTGCTGAACCTGTATATGCTGTATAAACTGTGTGCATATTGTAAAAGGATAATGTAACTGTTGTACCTCCTTGGAGAGACCCAAGAGTTCTAGGAGGGGGAGAGTGTAGCGATGTTTAAATTTTACTGTGGCAGTACCCATTTTTGGCCACAAGATGGAGACAATCACGATTAAAGACCCTGGACACTCGAACTACATGTCCCGGCATGCTTTGCGAAGAGAAACAGGAAGTGGGTGGTTTGTGGAGACGCTGTACATCCTGCACCTCGTGGAGAACAGGCAGAGCGCGCCAGGGAGCAGAGGAGAGTGGATGCACACACAAAGAAGGAGAGACCAAAAGATAGGCCGGAGCGCAGACAGAGTGGATTGGGCCTTAGGATTGGGTCACTCAGCCTTGCGGGAGACAGACATCACCATCTAGATTATTCGAGTGCAGTGCTGAGGAGAGAAGACCCCTCGAGTAAGGAGTACCGCGGTCGATTGAAGCGGGGAGCAGGCGGTAAGCTGGCTGAGTCGCGGCTGACAGACAGAAGGCCAGACAACAGATCCGGTGGTCGGCGTCCCCAGTCAATATCGAGCGGAGAGACGTCCTGGGTCAGCGGAACCTCAAGCTTGCGCTGGATGGGTGAGAGGCCCCCAAGGCCGTATGTAAATAAGAGCGTACGCTGCTGTTTTTCCTTCTAAAACCCACAGGGCCCCAACTGACTAGTCGAAGACATCATTAAAGTAAACTCACTGGCCAGTTGACAAGTACCCGGGTACCCTACACACACGAATATACACCACTTCACGTTCTGGGACTTAACCTGTGCAGGACTCAGTTTCCTTTTCCAAATCCATACAAGGGGGCAAGGTTAAAGTTACATTCTGAACAATTTTTCCTTTTTGTTCCCGCTGCGCGTTTACCGTGATACGAGAACTGTGTATTTTATTGTGTCCCGCTACGCGGTTTTTCCTCGAATTTCGTATCTTTCAATTTTCTGCTCGGTCGGGGTTTTTTTCCGAAAATACGAAGCCCTCGTGTTTTCGTTTCTTTTACCGCTACGCGTTTATCGTGTTACGAAAGTACTGTAAATCTTCCTGCATATACCGTGTCTCAAGAACTGCAAACCTTTTAGTAAACCTTTTAACTTGTAAAACTTACAGCGTGTTGGAGTATATTTATTCCCTAGTGCGGGGAGACTGACCCGTGGTTCATTTTCAGCGGCTCCTCCGGGAGTGAGCGCTACACTTCCATACCGGAAGAGAAGTGGCAAGACACTTACGAATTGACCAACCACAGCAGCCCGCAGTTTCGACTTCAATCTAATTCTTACAAGGTCCATTCGATGTGGTACTGCACCCCAGCTCTGCTTTTCCGAATTGGTCTCAGACTTACGCCGAACTGCTGGCGCTGTGACTCAGTGATCGGCACTTATCTACATGTCTGGTGGGAGTGCTCGCTCCTGGTCCCATTCTGGACCCTTGTGAGGGATACAGTAGCGGAGGTTGCTGATCTTGACTAGGGATGAGCTGTTTGGTTCGATCGGTTCGGAGTTCGATTCGAACATTGGCAGTTCGAAAGTTCGCGAACTTCAACTTTTTGGGACGTTTGCCAAAAGTTCGAAAAAATAATAATTGAAAAAAGTATAAAAAATGCTTAAAAAATACTAAAAAATCTAGATATAAAGAGACTCTTTACTGCAGAATATTATAAACAACGGTTTATTAGATATTGAGTTAAAACGGGAATATTTTTAACATTGAAGCCTATGGGATAAAACATTCTTGTTACTAAAACATCAGGCAGACACAGCCCTCTAATCAGGCACTTTAGAGGGCAGCCTGCAGGGGCCTTCCAAGGATCCCCTTGAGGAGCATTGCGGAGCAAGGAGCATGCGGCCTCCGGATGACAGAGCTGCGACTGTGTGGGCTAGCCGTCCGGGTGCAAGTGGCAGAGACAGGCAGCGCAGGTAGGGAGCCACTGCACCTGCGGCCACAGCAGCCCACCCCCCATGTGGGCTGCGCGGGGTCTCAGTCAGTTGTTGGCTTTTTTTGTGTGTATATTTTTAGCAAATTTATAGGGGAAGGTAACGGCAGGTATGATATATATATATATATATATTTAGATAAGATATATATCTATATTCTTATAAATATGTAGCGCTGCTTTAAAGACTGTGTTCTGCTGCATTTAATTATTATGGCCACCAGAGGGAGACAGAGACCATTGTTAGATTATGCTGGACAAACAAGGAAAGCATTGAACTACATTTTCCATGATGCCTTGCCTGAGGACAGGAAGTGGGTGTGTAGGAAAGGAAAGGCATCAGCAGCCTCGTGGAAAGCATGCTCAGAGTGAGTTGGGAGCTGAAAGGAGAAGGACACAGGCAGAGCTGTTAAGGATTGTGACCAGGCCAGAGCCTTGCTGGTGCTGGGGATCGGGACAGTGACCCTGCGGAGATCTGTCTATACCAAGCTGGGAGGTCTGAGGACAAGAAGCTGGTTCCGGCTGGACCCCATGAAAGGAGACTGCGATGATCCATTGGGAGTGCAGGCAGTAACCTGGGAGTTTCTCAGTTGTGGAGATCGGACAAGCAAGAGAGCGGATCCGGTGGCACTGAGTCCCAGTGTAAAAGCGGAGAGACATCCTTGATCGGGCAGCGGAACAGATTGTCTAACGGATGGGTGAGAGGCCTTCCAGGCCACAGTCAAAGTTTAAAGTAAGCACGCTGCAGCATTGTTTAAATCTACAGGGCCTCAACGTGACTAGTCGAAGATTTGCTAAATCCATTCACTGGCCAGATGAATATAGTACCCGGGTACCTGAGCTCGCACACACACACCTTTTTGGGACATAACCTTCATGGGACATTACACTCCAGAAACGAAAGGGTTAAACTTTTCTTTTACCGCTGCGCGTTTCTCGCATTACGAAGTAGGGATAGACCGATATATCGGTTTAGCCGATTATCGGCGCCGATATGCAGAAAATTACTGATATCGGTATCGGCATTTTAATTGCCGATATTGCCGATATTTGGACAAGTTTGCTCACTGCAGCTGCGACACGCAAGATCCCACAGAACTGTGCGAATCTGGGGCTTCTCCCACATCAGGCTGTAAGCCCTCACTGCAGAATGACCCCTGCTCTTGTGCATGAGCGTGATGGCAACAGAATAGGGGCTTCCATCCCATCTGGCAGGGAATTCCCTATACAGGAGATGCAGGGTCTATTTCCTACAGCAGGGTTCAGCAACCTAGGACCTCCAGATGTTTTGGAACTGGATTTCACATGAGGCTCCAAGCACCTAATGAGAAGATGAGCATCATAGCAGATGTAATTCTAAAACGTGGGGCAATATTACAAAGTGACTGCTTACCCAGAGCTGTAATATAACTTTGTAATATAACCCTTGGAGGGCCAAGGTTGCTGAACCCCTTAAATAGAGGGTCATATGAGGGATCTTTAAGAAAGCCAAAGACATGGTTTGATTGCTTGTAAAAAATAAAAGATTAAATAAAATAAAAATTCTTATTAAATTGAATAAATGAAGTGGACGTGGTGCAATGTTTACATGTTAAACACATTGGGCTATATTACAATCTTTGCGCAAAAACGCTCGCGCAAAGCGTGACGTTTTGCACCAAGCGTTAAACGTTTGCTTGTGCAAATCACCGCTGGAATTACAATCCTCGCGCGGTTTTGATCCGATCAATAACCCGCGTAAACCGGATGCGCCCAAATGCTCACGCAGTACTGTTGAGCACAGAAATCATTGTGCCGTCATTTTTTTTCACGCAATTCAGCCAATCAGAATTAAGAACCACAACCACAAGTCAATCTGAGCATATATGCTGCAGCAATAATACATGCACACACAACTTCTCCATTTTATTAGTTTGGTATGTGTAGAATGTGTAACTATACTGTGCTGTATTTTTTATTTTTTTTTGGCTGGTGTATTTGGTTTCGGCCAGGACGTTCAGATTTGCCGTTACCACCAGCTTTTAGGAGTTGCTAAATTATACGTGCAAACGCTGTGCGTTACAAACTGCGCATAGATTGTAATACCATCCGCGTACCAGCACACAAACGCATTTGCGCTCACAATGTTAAGTATAGATCGCGCGACATACAGTAAGCTCACGCAGGTTCATCCGCGGTAGATGATTACGTGCGTTTGTTGCTCCGACTATGTAATATGGCATTCGGCGTAAAGGGTTTTGACACTCGCGTTAAATGTTTTTTTGCACCGGTGGAAACGTTTGCACGAAGATTGTTGTTTAGGCCATTGAGTTCATGGCATAGTCAAATTCGTGCTGTTTTTTTCAGAGCTTCAATTTACAGAATATCGGCACCAAATATCGGCTATCGGCCAGAAAAGCTGCCGATAATCTGTATCGGTATCGGCCATGAAAAATTGATATCGGTCTATCCCTATTACGAAGCCCTGTTTTCTATATACTGTGTTTATATTATATATGCCACTTTATTGGGACCAGTAAAGTATATAGTCTATAAAATCCACAACGGTGCTGGTGTATATTTATTCCCTAGTGCGGAGAGACTAACCCGAGGTTAAATTCAGCGGTTCCTCTGGGAGTGAGCGCTACAAATATATATATCCAGACTTGTATTACACACACATTTTGGCAACTACTTGCCCCCCCATTTGGCTGATCCCTCCAGAAGAAATGTTGAACCCGATAGAGCAGAGAATATATATATTCTCTGCTCCGTCTAATTCAACATTTCTTCTGGAGGGATCAGCCAAATGGGGGGGGGGCTGTGGGTGGGTGTATATATATATATCTGCGTGTTGATATATACATCTATATAGGTCTGCGTGTTGATATAAAATTTTCGTTTCGGCTCGTTTCGTTCAGAATTCGACAATTTTCATTGTCTGCCGATTTCTGTTTCAGTTCGTTTCATCTCGTTTTTCGTATCAACCTTTTGTCGTGATTTTGGACATTTTCTTGTATTCGGTGTGGGAAATGTTTTGCCCCATAGACTTCAATGTTAAAAATATTCCCGTTTTAATTCAATATCTAATAAACCGTTTATTATTATATTCTGTAGTAAAGAGTCTCTTTATTTTTAGATTTTTTAGGATATTTTAAGCATTTTTTGAAAAACAAATTCTGAGCCACAGGGTTTGGGAAATGTTTTGCCCCATAGACTTCACTGTTAAAAATATTCCCGTTTTAATTCAATATCTAATAAACCGTTTATTATTATATTCTGTATTAAAGAGTCTCTTTATTTCTAGATTTTTTAAACCTCACAGTGATGTGCGCCGTGTATTATGAGCATTCAGTATTATATGGGAGTACTGCTTTATGAGTAAGAGTAGTTAAAAAAATTTAAATAAACTTAAAACTCGGGGGGGTGACACCATGAGTTACCGCACCGGGTGACACCAACCCTAGTGACTCCACTGACGGTGTGAAGGCACTTGCTGCCACCAAAGGCAAAATATTTGGGTGCACTGCCACTGACGCTTGTACCAGATTCATATAATTTTAATATTGGACTGCAGGGTCCAACTCTGCACTCTTCCACAACAATACCACAGAGGGGTTACGGTGTGACGGCACTGATGCCGACACTAAAGGCCCAATTTTAAAGCACCTATTGTTACTTTCATCCAAAGCCTGCATAAGTTTCACCATAATTTAGCCAAAAAATCACTAAACTTGTTCTGCGTGTCCTAAAATGTCTCCTCTTTTCATACAGGCTGCCGCCCCCAAGCAGTTGTTTATGAATAGATTAAAGGAAAACCGTTTTCCGTCATTTAAAATGTCATTTTTTTGTTTTTAAATGTTTCTATACATCCTACAAATCCGCCACTTCACGGGCAGGTTATGGGGACCTCCTAGGCACGATATTTGAAGGAATTTTTTGTTTTTATTTTTAACCTTTGTTTTATGGAAAACTCACTGTTCCTTTAAAAACTTTTTTTTAAAAACTTTTTGTCCTTGTTTCCTGTCCCCCAGGGCACTACCCGGACTCCCATACACCTTTTATGGCAAATATCTTACATATATGCCCTCTTGCAGGGCACTCTAAAAATCTAACTTTTGAGTCCCATTGACTTGTATTGAGTTCGGTTCGTGTTCGAACGTTTGAAATTGTTCGAGTTCGAATCCGAACCGAACACGGGGGTTCGGCTCATCCCTAATCTTGATCTGCTGCTTACTGCGAGTGTGTTTCTGCTTACACACACACGCCTTGCTCCATAAGATCTCTTAACCCTTTCACTGCTGAGGCTTTTCCCGCCCCTGTGCTGAGGTCATTTTTACCGGTTTTGCTCATCATGTTTAAACGTGTTTTGAAGGCTTATTTTAGTATATGACCCAGACATATTATATATCGTTCTTTCCGTCAGACTCGGTAGATTCATAATATGTCATTATTATATGTATACGTTATGTCATGTCTGTATATTATAATAAAAAATGCAATAAAATATGTATTTTCAATAATTTACAATGTGTAAAGTGTTTTTTTTCACATTTTAACATGCGAGCAATTGCGGTTATATTTTGTATGGGGTGCGCTTGTTAAAAAAATTAGAGATGGGGTCTCATTACATTTTTTTTGGGGAAAATTACACTATTTTTAACAAACGCACCGCATACAAAAATCGTTAGTGCAGCATCATTGTTCACATTATAATTGAAATGGGAACAATATTGCTGCATTAACAAACCAAAAAAAATAAAAAAAAGTTTTTTTTTTTTTTTTATAATTTATTTTTTTAAATTTTTTTTATTTTTATTTTTCATTTTTTTTTTTGACAAAATTTTTCACAGTAGTGTTTGGTATCGTTGGAACGGCCATGCTCTGGCCGATCCAACCATACCACACTTTAACCCCTAGCTGCCACGGATCGGGAGATAGGGAGTTCATTGGAACTCCCTATCTCCACCGTTGGTGGTAGTTAGGGGTTAAGTCCAGGACTGGCGTCATCGTGCTACGCACGATGACGCCAGTCCTCAGGGGGAGTTCCCGGAGGCTTGGCCAACATCCAAGATGTCGGCCAGCTCCGGGAAAGGATCGCGAACCGGCGCTTTTCAGCGCCGATTCGCGATCCAGCTCCCCAGGGGTTAATGCCAGGCACCATTTGGAAGGGCAGGCTGTGCCCTTCCAAATGATGCCTGGGTTAACTCCCGCAGAGCCGCCGATCGGGAGGGAGAGAGGTCCGAAGGACCTCCCCCCTCCCTTTCAGGCGCCTTCTCCGCACATGCGGGGGGGCGCCTGAATTAGGTGTCATCGCGCTGCCGCGATGACACCTAATTCCGGCAGCTGCGGTCCCGGATGCTGGGCTGACATCCAGGATGTCAGCCCGCACCGGGGGAGCCAGCGATCGGCCGGAACCCGGCCGAACGCTGACCCCAATGGGAGGACGCGCTCAGCGCGTCCTCCGCATACCAGCGGTAATGCTGAGGACGCGCTGAGCGCGTCCTCAGCATTGAAGTGGTTAAGAAATCAGTGGCCCTCCCCATGATCATGACCGCAAGACTGATGGTAGCTTGGGTTTGGGGATCCTTGACTCTCCCCAACTACCGAGATTGGCTTTCCCGGATGGGGGAAGTCATGAATATGGAGGACCTCATCGCTAGAACGGAGGATGGAATGTAGGCGCACTTACACAAATGGTATCACTGGAGCTCGTACGTGTCTTCGGCCTCCTGCTGCACCCGACTGGTGAATGCCGCCCAATGGAACTTTCCGACTCCTTGATCTCTCAAATTAGATTTTCTATGCAAGTCCAATTTTATGTCAAGAACTGTATTTGCACGCTTTTCGTGTATTTTGTATGTTTGTTTTTATGTGATACTGGCACTGTGTAAAGTTGTATTTTTTTATCTTCTTCCATTAAAACTTTAAAATCAGTACTCTCTTGATCTACATATTAATTCATGCTTCGCGAATGCAATCGCTTAGGTATCGCTACTGTAATATTTAGCATTTGGTGTGTGTGTGTGTGTGTATATATATATATATATTAGCTGTATATGGTTGGGCTCCTGGATTGGGGTGGTATACAGCTAGTGGGGTTTCGAGAGTGCCCTATTACTTTCGTGGTGGCAGTGTATACATCCGGAAGGGTGGGTACTGTGTAAGGGGGGTTAGGGTGGCATAACTTGGGGCCCTTTGAGCAGGTAGAGTTAGTAAATGCAGAGGCTTGGAGCTGTAATCCCCTTGTATGCTCTCCCTTCCGCGCGTCATGGCAAGGTAGGTAGCTAGTTTAGCTGGCTCTTTTCCTTCCGTGACAGCGCTGCCCTTACCCCTCCCCCTTTTGCTTCGCCCTACTGATAAACCTACACTATATGCTTTTTGTAGAGCTGACTGTATTACATTGAGACTGAGAAGTTGCTCACTGTATTATTGTAAAAAAACTAAACCTGGTGCTGGCTCATAGTAGTGAGACTCTCAGTAGTAGTAACCAAGATTCACCTCTACCATGCAGCGCTCAGGTGTTGTTTAATTCAACTAATCGCTCTACATAAAACCAGACCAAACCTCAGGAACAATGCTTCCACATTGTCTTGGAAATATCTAAGCTGCAAGGAGCTACCTGCTGTTTCTACAAGAATCCTATGACCCCTATTCTGCTGGAACCTATCCTCTCAAGGCTATCCTGGTTACAACCCTCCTGGACTTATTATTTGCAAATCTCCTGGATCTACTATTTACTTACAGACCTCTGGATTTATTATCCTCCTGGATTTCCCAAATTTACCTTACCTGGATTATAAGGACTCACCTATAACCCTGAAGGACTCAAATCTATACATATATAGAATTTAAGTATTCTCTGCTCCTGTTTCCCATTGTTTTGATCTGCAATTCCCCCTATACTTAGTTTGTTTATCCCTCTTACATATGGTTTAACCCCTTAACGCCACAGGACGTTCAATGCCATCCTGCATTTGGTGGGCTTTAACGCCGCAGGACGGTATGGAACGTCCTCGGCGTTAGGAGCCCAGCCGGAGATTATACTCACCTCCGCCCGGCGGCTCCCAGGCAGATCTGGCTTGATGAAGCCTGATCTGCAATTTTTATAGCCTCCCGGCGCACTGACCTCATCGTGCTGGTGCGATGACATCAGTTTCAGGCGCAACCCCCGCCGGAGCATAGGGAAGCACCTGGAGGGGAGGGGGGATCCTTTGTATCCCTCTATCTCCCCATCGCCGGGGACTAGAAGGCTATGGCCAGAATTGCTGGAACGGTCACAGCCTGACCTTTCCAGCGATGTATGGGGGTTAACCCCTTAGTTACCAGGTCACGACCGGGCACTAATTCGTGCCCGATCGTGGCCTATTTCCGGTGGGGACCGCCATCTTGGATGGCAGCCCCACCTCTGGGTCCCCCCGCATCAACTGACTCATCTCGCCATGCGCGATGATGTCAGTTAACCGGGGAAGCCCTAGCTGCAAAGGGATTTCCTAAGGAAATCCTGTAGAGGAGATAAAGGGGTTCAAAGAACCCCCCTATCTCCTGATCGGTGGCAGCTAGGGGGTCATGCCTGATATCGTTGGAAAGGCCTGAGCATGGCCTTTCCAATGATATCAAATGTGACAATGTTAAAAGTAAAATTAAAGTGTTTAAAAATAAAAATAATAAAAAAATTAATTAAAAAATAAAATCGTGCTTTTTGTAATGCAGCATTATTGTTCACATTTCAATTATAATGTGAACAATGATGCTTCACTAATGATTTTTTTGGGGGAGGGGTTTAACTAAAATCACGTAATTTCTCCTAAACAAAAAAAAAGGGTTCCCAAGTCTACCCCATTGAATATAACTGCAAAGGATCGGATAATTTTACTGAAAATTCAATTTTTTTTACATTTTTTTTGTTATAGCATTCTGACAGGACATGACGTATATATATAATTATGATATATTATTAATCTGCCGAGTCTGCCGGAAAGAACGATATATAATTTGTCTGGGTGGTATAAAAATACGTGACTTATAACCGCGTTTAAACATGATGAGCAAAAACTTCAGCAAACTTCACTTCCGAAAGAGCACCGAAGTTGTAAAATTACTCCCGTCCTTTAAGGGGTTAATGTTACTCATCTGTTGATATTTATTCTCCTCTTTACTTCTGACTCTAGACCAGTAACCTGTGTGTGTATACAGGGGTGTGGAAATTCTGAAAAAATCTACTTGTCCAACGGACTAAAGTGGTTGCCCAATCTACTTGCCCCTCATAGCAATGTTCTTGCCTGGATATGGAAAAAATTATTTCAACAATATCTGCAAGTGTCAGTTTCAGAAACAAATGTATAATCCCCTTATTCTCATGTTGTACAGCGCTGCTTCTCCAACCTTCAATGGGTACTAGAAAAGCAGACTTATACAAAAAGCTGCACAGCACATAAAAAGGTGATAAGAGAGCTGCACACACAATGAATGCCGGTGTATTACATCAAATGTGATAAAATTTACAATCCATATAACAAACCTCCAAACAGGTACATACAGTTGTGTTCAAAATTATTCAACCCCCAATGCTGTAAAGGGTTTTAGGGAATTTAGTGTACATTTGTAATTGTATTCAGAATGAAATCCTACAAGGACTTTTTAAAGAACCATATGCAACTAAAATGACATCAATTGGTTTTGTAATACAGTAGTAAATGTTTCTTTTGTGAATTCTTCATTGACACAATTATTCAACCCCTTAAAGACTACCACTCTGAAGAACAGAGGTTCATTAAAGTGTTTTCAATCAGGTATTGAAAACACCTGTGGATGTCACGGAGCAGCAATAAAGCATAATAAGCACCAATTAGGCAGCTTTAAAATGACTGTGATACTCAGCTCCTTCTAGACATTTACTGGTGTGGTCACAAACATGGTGAAGTCAAGAAAATGGTCCAGGAAGACAAGAGAAGAGATGATTACTCTTCACAGGAAGGGCAATAGCTATAAGAAGATTGCAAAGATGTTAAACATACCAAGAGAGACCATAGGAAGCATCATTTGCAAATTCAAGGCAAAGGGCACTGTTGAAACGCTACCTGGTCGTGGCAGAAAGAAGATGCTGTCTTCGACTGCTGTGCGCTACCTGAAGCGTAGAGTGGAGAAAAGTCCCTGTGTGACTGCTGAGGAACTGAGAAAAGATTTGTCAGATGTGGGTACTGAAGTTTCAGCTCAGACAATACGGCGCACACTGCGTAATGAAGGCCTCCATGCCAGAACTCCCAGGTGCACCCCCTTGCTGTCTCCAAAGAATAAGAAGAGTCGACTGCAGTATGCCAAAAGTCATGTGGACAAACCACAGAAGTTTTGGGATAGTGTTCTGTGGACTGATGAAACAAAATTAGAACTGTTTGGGCCCATGGATCAACGCTATGTTTGGAGGAGGAAGAACAAGGCCTATGAAGAAAACAACACCTTGCCTACTGTGAAGCATGGCGGGGGGTCAATCATGCTTTGGGGCTGTTTTGCTTCTGCAGGTACAGGGAAGCTTCAGCGTGTGCAAGGTACCATGAATTCTCTTCAGTACCAGGAGATATTGGATGACAATGTGATGCAGTCCGTCACAAACCTGAGGCTTGGGAGACGTTGGACCTTTAAACAGGACAATGATCCCAAGCATACCTCCAAGTCCACTAGAGCATGGTTGCAGATTAAAGGCTGGAACATTTTGGAGTGGCCATCGCAGTCACCTGACTTAAATCCGATTGAGAACCTCTGGTGGGACTTAAAGAAAGCAGTTGCAGTGCGCAAGTTTAAGAATGTGACTGAACTGGAGGCTTTTGCCCATGACGAATGGGCGAAGATACCCCTAGATCGCTGCAAGACACTTGTGTCAAGCTATGCTTCACGTTTAAAAGCTGTTAGAACTGTAAAAGGATGTTGTACTAACTACTAAGATTGAATGTCACTTGGGGGTTGAATAAAACTGATAATGATGTGAGCACAGAAAAGACATTTGTGGTTATTTCATTATAAATGTTATGTTATATTTGTCTGACCTACACGTGCCTCTTTGATTTAATTGTAAGCAAGATGACTGAATGAGCAAAATCAATGTCAAACTGGCCAAAACACTCAATTTCAGTGGGGGTTGAATAATTTTGAACACAACTGTACATGTAAAGTTGGAGTTTGGCTCAGAAGTCGGACAGTCTGGTGGCTGTGACACGTTGGCCATTGTGTGTCCTCGCCCTTCGGGGGCCAGCCGAAGTTCTATGATAGTGGGGACGAATACGGATCTGGTGAGACGTCTTCTGACTCCGATAGTAATGGAAGAAGGTTCTAACAAAGAAGTACATCCGATGTTACGTCCGGTCTATCAAAGAATGGTCGAAGAACAGAGAGCACCTGCCGAGGTGGGGCGTCTGTGGAGATTGGGAGGAACAGAGAAGGTTCTACAATCAGGAGAAGTGGAGAGTTTCCGGGCTTCAGTCAAGTTGAACGGATCACAACCGGCTCCTTATGTGGTACTGGAAACTGATCTCAGTCATGGGAGTGAGGCCGGAGTAGAAGTCATCCCTGAAATAATCTCTACAAGAGCTTTGAAACGGACACGAGGAAGAGTTTCCGTCAGTGTATGTAATGTCTGATTCCCCAGTGGTCCGGAAAGCACAAATGCCCAT
The DNA here is from genome assembly GCA_009667805.1 of Leptobrachium leishanense. Taxonomy (NCBI): domain Eukaryota; kingdom Metazoa; phylum Chordata; class Amphibia; order Anura; family Megophryidae; genus Leptobrachium; species Leptobrachium leishanense. The sequence continues at coordinate 49,704,605 of CM019072.1, forward strand.
CGGACAAGTAGCTTCTGTTACGCCTCTCTCCCCTACCGGTTTGGGGGGGGGAACAAAGAGATTCCAGCTGAACGGTTCTATCCTAAGGATGCTCCTATCTCGCTTGAATGGAAGAAACGACTCCAGTCCCAGATCCTAAAGTGGAAGGACTTGTTCTCCAAAGAGGAGTTTGACGTGGGATGTGCTAAGAGTACTGAGCATCGCATTCGACTGCAGGAGGACAAGCCGTTTCGAGAAAGGTCAAGACGAGTTCACTGGGAGACTTGGATGATCTAAGAGAACAGTTGGCTGAACTACAAAGGACTAAGGTGATTCAAGAGTCCAGGTGTCCTTATGCTTCTCCCATAGTGATGGTTCGAAAGAAGAATGGTTCTATCTGTTTATGTATAGACTATCGCACGCTAAATCAAAGGACCATTCCTGGTCAATATGCTACTCCTCGAATAGAAGATGCCCTGCAGTGTTTGTCTGGAGCAAAATGGTTTAGTGTACTAGACCTGCGAAGTGGGTATCATCAGATACCAATGCATCCTGAATACAAGGAGAAGACTGCGTTCATCTGCCCACTGGGGTTCTTTGAATTCAATAGAATGCCTCAAGCTCTCACGGGACTTCCAGCCACATTCCAACAGCTGAGGGAGAAGACTGTTGAAGATATGAACCTGATAGAGGTGTTGGTGTATCTGGATGATCTGATTGTGTTCGGGAAGACTTTGGAAGAACACGAGCACTGGTTGGAGAAGGTTTTGAAGCGCTCCATGAAGAGGGGTTGAAGCTGTCCTTAGAGAAGTGTCAATTTTGCTTACCTGCAGTTACGTATCTGGGGAATGTCGTCTCTGCGGAAGGCGTTTCAACAGATCCTTGGAACTTGGAAGCCTACTGAATTTAGATCCTTCCTGGGATTCTGCTCATACTATGGAAGATTCGTGGGTGGATTCGCCAAGATAGCTCAACCTTTGAAAAAACTCCTGCGAACAGAAGAAGTTAGAGAAGAAGCAACGGCTCTTAACCGGAATTCGTCTGTTCAAGGGTCTAGGAAGGCTCAGGAATCAATTCAAGCAGAGTGGACTAATCAGTGCGACATTGCCTTCATGAAACTGAAAGAGAGTCTAACTTGAGCTCCCGTCCTGGCTTACGCTGATCCTCATAAGCCATACGAATTGCATGTAGATGCCAGCAGAGAAGGTCTAGAGGTAGTCTTGTACCAAGAATATGATGGTCTGCTGAGGCCTGTAGTGTATGTGAGCCGAAGCCTTACCCCTTCAGAGAAGAACTTTCCTACCCACAAGTTGGAGTTCCTGGCCTTGAAGTGGGCGGTAGTAGACAAGCTGAAAGATTATCTTTATGGGGCTGAATTTGTAATAAAGGCCAACAACAATCCTCTCACGTACGTCCTTACTACTGCGAAACTGGGTGCAACAGGACATCGGTGGTTGGCCGCTCTGTCAGGGTTTCGATTTAGCCTTAAGTATCACCCTGGAGTGAATAATCGGGATGCAGATGCTTTGTCTAGAAGACCCTACACTACAGAATGGACTCAGTTGACTCCAGATGGGGTGCAAGCCTTATGTCAGGGGGCAGAGCGCCGGATCAAGGGAGCAGTTGAGGCAGAAGCTATAGGAGTTATGGCTGCGGGTGTTCCAGAACTTTATTGTAATCCCACCCAGTTGAGGAATGAGGGCCTACCTACTCTCACAAAACAGGATCTGAGAGCAGATCAAGCCAAAGACCTTCTGATCGGATTGACAATGAAAGCCATGAATGTGGGTCAAAGGAGATTCCTGCTGACTGATTCTCCTGAAGGAAAGATGTTAGATGGGTGGTCTACCGAAGGGGCCCCTCGAACAATGCCGGAGAAACGCAACAATTGTTTCTCCCTGGAAAGCATAGAGAAAGTGTGTTATGAGCATTGCATGATGATCACGGACACTTGGGTGCAGAAAGAACTTTTAAACTGGTACGAGACAGATTCTATTAGCCTCACATGAGGTCTGAAGTTGAAAGTTACTGCCATTCGTGTTTGAGGTGTATTCAGAGGAAGACTTTACCTACTCGAACCAGTCCAATGAGCCACCTGCAAAGTCAAGGACCCATGGACTTGGTGTGCATTGATTTCCTGTGCTTAGAACCTGATGCAGGCAGGGAAATATTTTGGTGGTGAGTGATCACTTCACCCGTTACGCCCAAGCTTTTTCTACAAAAGACCAACGTGCCCCTACAGTGGCAAAAGTTTTAACCACTTCGCTGCGGTGGACGCGCTCAGCGCGCCCAACCGCAGGTAGCGTTACATGCGGTGGACGCGCTGAGCGCGTCCTCTCTTTGGGGCCAGCGTTCGGCCGGGTTGCATAGCACGATGACGCCAGTCCTGGAGTTAACCCCTAACTGCCACCAATGGTGGAGATAGGGGGTTCCAATTAACCACCTATCTCCCGATCCGTGGCAGTTAGGGGTTAATGTTTTGTATTGTTGGATCGGCCAGAGCATGGCCGTTCCAACAATACCAAACATAAGTATAAAAAAAGTTTAAAAAAAATATATATATATTTTAAAAGAAATTATAAAAAATAAATAAACAGGTTTTCTTTTCTTTTTTTTGGTTTGTTAAAGCAGCAATATTGTTCCCATTTCAATTATAATGTGAACAATGATGCTGCACTAACGATTTTTGTATGCGGTGCGTTTGTTAAAAATCACATAATTTTCCCCAAAAAAAAATGTAATGAGACCCCATCTCTAATTTTTTTAACAAGCGCACCCCATACAAAATATAACCGCAATTGCTCGCATCTTAAAATGTGAAAAAAAACACTTTACACGTTGTAAATTATTGAAAATTAATATTTTATTGCATTTTTTGTTATAATATACAGACAGGTCATGATGTATACATATAATAATGACATATTATGAATCTGCCGAGTCTGACGGAAAGAACGATATATAATATGTCTGGGTTATATACTAAAATAAGCCTTCAAAACGCATTTAAACATGATGAGCAAAATCGGTAAAAATGAGCTCAGCACAGAGGCGGGAAAAGCCTCAGCAGCGAAAGGGTTAATGGAGAAGTTTTTCATTCATTATGGCCTACCAAAGAGGATCCACTGAGATCAAGGCAGAGACTTTGAGAGCCGACTTGTTGGGCAATTGCTAGAAGTGTTAGGAATTCAAAAGACTCAAACTACTCAATATCACCCCCAAGGTGATGCTCACCCGGAAAGATTTAATCGTACTCTACTGAATATGCTGGGGACAAGGTCAACCAAAGAGAAGCAGAATTGGAGTCGTCACATAGCTACGCTGGTGCACGAGTACAACAGTACTGAGAGTGATGCTACTGGATACTCACCTTACCGTCTTATGTTTGGAAGAGAAGCTCGACTGCCAGTAGACCTAGCCTTAGGCCTATCTCTTGATCAGACATCTGTCACTTCTCAAAAGAATTATGTGGACAGGCTCCGGAGAAATTTTGCTTCTTCATTTGAACAAGCCCGTTTAATGTCAGAGGGTCGAGAACAGAGAAATAAGCGAAACTACAATCTGAGAGTTCGGGTACAGGACTTACTGATATGTATTCTGCAAGAATATCACAGGAATGGCCACGGTCCAGTGATGATAGAGATAGCTGCTTTGTCACCAGACCCAGTGACCATACAGGAAACAACTCGAGTGAGAATAAAAGACCAGGACACAAATTCTGTCTTGGGTGTTTCTTATTACTCTGGCAAATTTCATACATTCAGTCAGTTTTGTCAAAATAGGAGTGTCACAAATTCATGGATTACAAACCAATAAAGAATCAATACGTCAGTAATATAGGAAACATGTTTTTTCTACTTAGGGCAGTACCTAGACTTACACAAACATTTCCTGTCCTTGCCTAGTAGGCACGACTAAATTGACGTCACAGCTATATCCTGTTCTTGGAATAAGAATGTTCCATAGGATATATGAACAATTAAACATCTGTGTCCCTCCCTTCCTCTCGGCCAGCCAGCCTCTTTAGTTTCAAGAGGAAGTGGAGTTGAATAGAAAATTTGCACTCCTTAATAAAAAACAGGAAGCCAAGAGAAAGACCAGACTCAGCATTACCTCATGAACACATTATGTATTTGCTGAGCAGTCAATCAGGCCCTATATATTTATATAGCTATCAAATATTACTAGAATATAGAAATATGTATACAGTGAATTAGCTACCATATTTCAAAATTCCTTTCACTTACAACCCAGTGATAGGGTTCTGTTGATTAACTTGGGTGTTTCTGGAAGGCACAAACTGGCTGATAGATGGAGTTCTCAAGTGTACATTGTCTGCAAGCACTTGCCTGGTCTGCCTGTATACAAAATCCGTCCGGATGGAAAGGCTGGGCCTCTAAAGAACTGGCACAGAAACCATTTGCTACCTTTGAGAGGCTGTACGGATACCAGTTGGAGACAAACTTTCTTTGCCGAATCCGCCTGCACCTGTTTCGGCTCCTGTTACTCGGTCTCAGAAGTTGTGTTCTGTTATAGAAAGTGAGAACAGTAAAGGAAGTTTTTGTCTAGACTGGGTGTGCCCACCTGAGCCTGAAGATGTTATACCGGCCTTTGATCAGTGGGAGAGTGAGTTGAGACCTGATGCTCCTGAGTTTAGACCTGAAGTGCCGGAAACCGCAGAAGTTCCTGAAGTTTTAGAGGACATATCTATAGACTACAGTTCTATGCCTTCACTGGAAGGTTCGTACTCTGAAGAGGTGGCTGCTCCGCCTGCAGATGAGAGAGTTGAGCCTGTGAATGTGGCCCTTCCACCTGAAGAGGAGATTACTGAATCCGAGTCCAAACGTTCAGTGCGGCTCCTCAGAGACTTACGTATGATTCACTGGGACATACCACAGAAGAAGCGGTTGCAACTGTGCGAAGGCTGCCTGAAGTGTCTGCTATGCTGGTTGAAGTAGCTAGGGACATGAGTCAAATTGAGGATGTATTTCTGACCCATTATATGTTTGATGCTGAGCCTGAATGTATTGATTAATGTGAATATTGTAATGTTATGTATCCGTTACACTCCCTTGGAGGGACCCAAGAGTTTAGGGGGGGAGTGTAGCACTGTGATAGATTGTGGACTGTGTAATTGACTGTTGCTACCACAAGAGGGAGACAGAGCCCTTTAGATCTTATGAGCAATGCTGGACTAAAGGACTACATCTCCCAGAACCCTTTGTAAGAAGGACAGGAAGTGGGCATGTGGCGCCAAGGGAAGACATCAGCAGCCTCGTGCAAGACAGGGGCAGAGCGACGAGAAGAGTAGGACGCATGCCAGACACCGTCAGGGATCGCAACCAGGCCGGAGTACGAGCGTGATTGTATCCAATGCTGGAGATCGGAGACAAAGAGTGTGTGATCGCCTACTATCCTTTGCTGGACTGCAGGAGGACAACCAGGTTCCGGTAGGACCCCGAGTGAGGAGGCCGCGACGCTCAATTGGGAGTGCAGGTGGCGGATCGGTGTTCCTGTTGCGGAGATTCGGCAAGCAGAGAGCAGATTCGTTGGCATCAAGTTCCAATCTAAAGCGGAGAGAGATCCTTTGGTCGAGGAACCGGTTCTGGACATTTCGTTTGACGGATGGGTGAGAGGCCTCAAGGCCTACGGTTCCGAAATGAAACTGCACACTTGGTTAATTGCTTCAATTCACAGGGCCCGAACATTGACTAGTCGAAGATAATTCTGTTCGTTCACTGGCCAGTTGAATATAGTACCCGGGTACCCTAAGACACCACTTTTTGAGCTCTTTTGAACGGGACTTAAACTTGCGAATTGAGGTATTAACCGTTTCTTTTCCGCCATGTGTTTTTCCTGCATGACGCATCCTGTAAATTCCTTCAACGCACTTGTATACTATATGACACTTTTCTCTTTAGTAAAGTATATAAAATAGAAAATCCACAACAGTGCTGGTGTATAGTAATTCCTAGTGCGGTGAGACTATCCCGAAGTTTATCCAGCAGCTCCTCCGGGGGTGAGCGCTACAACAGGTTTGTTTTTTTTTACATTTTTTGATAGTCCATGAGTGCATCTATTTAACAACTTTTCTTGTTTAAATGTGGATTTTTTTGCACCTGGGCAATTTTTGATGACTGGTGTTTGCAGTTTTTTTTGTGTGTGTGTGTGCATATAATTAGGGTTGCACCGATACCGATACTAGTATCGATATCGGTGCCGATACCGGGTACTGCAGGAGTACTTGGTACTCCTGCAGTACCCCCGATATTTTTTTCCGATACCGGAAGCCGGCATTGAGCCGGCTTGCCGGTATCCGAGGGGCTGCGGCGGCTGTCCGAATGCTCTATCGGCATTCGGACAGGCCCTGCAGCTGGTCACCTAACTTTGTTTAATACTTACCTTCCTTCAGCGCCGCCGGTAAAGTCTTCGCGCGCGCGCGCTCCTTGGAAGGACCCCAGCCGCGACCACGTGGGACCATGTGATCACGGCTGGGGTCCTTCCAACGAGCGCACGCGCGGAAACTTTCCCGGCGTCGCTGAAGGAAGGTAAGTGTTAAACAAAGTGAGCAGCTGCAGGGCCTGTCCGAATGCCGATAGAGCATTCGGACAGGCCCTGCAGCTGCTCTCCGGTCATACTTACCTCCCTTCAGCGACGCCGGGAAAGTTTCTGCGCGCGCGCTCGTTGGAAGGACCCCAGCCGCGATCACATGGTCCCACGTGGTCGCGGCTGGGGTCCTTCCAAGGAGTGCGCGCGCGCGCGAAGACTTTACCGGCGGCGCTGAAGGAAGGTAAGTATGAGCGGAGAGTGGGGGGGCATATCCATGAGCAAGGGGGGCATATCCATGAGCAGGGGGGCATATCCATGAGCAGGGGGCATATCCATGAGCAGGGGGGGCATATCCATGAGCAGGGGGGCATATCCATGAGCAGGGGGGGCATATCCATGAGCAGGGGGCATATACATGAGCAGGGGGGGCATATCCATGAGCAAGGGGGGCATATCCATGAGCAGGGGGGGCATATCCATGAGCAGGGGGGGCATATCCATGAGCAAGGGGGGCATATCCATGAGCAGGGGGCATATCCATGAGCGGGGGGGGCAATTAACCATGAGCTGGGGGGGCAATTATCCATGAGCTGGGGGGCAATTATCCATGAGCTGGGGTCAGGATATCCATGAGCTGGGGCAATATCCATGAGCTGGGGCAAATCCATGAGACCTGGGGGCTTTATAGGAGGTCTGTTCTTATTGGAAAGCGTCACATGACATAAAATAAAAGTATCGGTAATTGGTATCGGTGAGTACTTGAACAAAAGTATCGGTACTCGTACTCGGTCTTAAAAAAGTGGTATCAGTGCATCCCTACATATAATAGAATATATATTTCACCAATAGTCCTGCAACACCTTCCAGTATCCAATGTTGTCCTTATATTGGTGCTTCGCCAAAGATAATATAGAAGAAAGAATGATGGCGGCACTCAGTCAAAATAAAATAAAGTCAAAAAGTTTTATTAAATCATATTTAAAAATATGTCTTACGTTTCGGTCCACACAGGAGCCATTTTCAAGGTGATACAAACTTTACATGCGGATGTTTAAATAGAAACAGTCTTAATTGAAATACCAATCAAAGAAGCTTCATTAGGCACTAGCTACAGCTGACATAGTGCGTACCTCACTTAGAGCAGTATACGTCTCACATATAGCGTCCTGTGATTACAAACGTAATACTGTTGACATAGCAATTAAGAACAATGCAAACAAAAACACTTGAAAAAAGAGAGTGGAGATATCAAAACAGCAATATATTGAAAGATGAGCAGTACAGCTAGATCACATTCGCACATCCCGACATATATTATTATATACAGTCAGGTCCAGAAATATTGGGACAGCGACACAATTCTAACATCTTTGGCTCTATACACCACCACAATGGAGTTGGAATGAAACAAACACAATGTGCTTTAACTGCAGACTGTCAGCTTTAATTTGAGGGTATGTACATCCAACTCAGGTGAACGGTGTAGGACTTACAGCAGTTTGCAGATGTGCCTCCCACTTGTTAAGGGACCAAAAGTAATGGGACAGAATAATAATCATAAATCAAACTTTCCCTTCTTAATACATGGTTGCAAATCCTTTGCAGTCAATCACAGCCTGAAGTCTGGAACGCATAGACATCACCAGACGCTGGGTTTCATCCCTGGTGATGCTCTACCAGGCCTCTACTGCAACTGTCTTCAGTTCCTGCTTGCTCTTGGGGCATTTTCCCTTCAGTTTTGTCTTCAGCAAGTGAAATGCATGCTCAATGGGATTCAGGTCAGGTGACTGACTTGGCCATTGCATAACATTCCACTTCTGTCCCTTCAAAAACTCTTTTGCTGCATTTGCAGTATGCTTTGAGTCATTGTCCATCTGCACTGTGAAGCACTGTCCAATGAGTTCTGCAGCATTTGGCTGAATGTGAGCAGATAATATTGCCAGAAACACTTCAGAATTCATCCTGCTGCTTTTGTCAGCAGTCACATCATCAATAAATACAAGAGAACCAGTTCCATTGGCAGCCATACATGCCCACGCCATGACACTACCACCACCATGCTTCACTGATGAGGTGGTATGCTTAGGATCATGAGCAGTTCCTTTCCTTCTCCATACTCTTCTCTTCCCATCACTCTGGTACAAGTTGATCTTGGTCTCATCTGTCCATAGGATCTTGTTTCAGAACTGTGAAGGCTTTGTTAGGTGTTGTTTGGCAAACTCTAATCTGGCCTTCCTGTTTTTGAGTTTTACCAATGGTTTACATCTTGTGGTGAGTCCTCTGTATTCACTCTGGTGAAGTCTTCTCTTGATTGTTGACTTTGACACACATACACCTACCTCCTGGAGAGTGTTCTTGATCTGGCCAACTGTTGTGAAGGGTGTTTTCTTCACCAGGGAAAGAATTCTTCGGTAATCCACCACAGTTGTTTTCCGTGGTCTTCCGGGTCTTTTGGTGTTGCTGAGCTCACCGGTGCGTTCCTTCTTTTTGAGAATGTTCCAAACAGTTGTATTGGCCACGCCTAATGGTCTTGCTATCTCTCTGATGGGTTTGTTTTGTTTCTTCAGCCTAATCATGGCTTGCTTCACTGATAGTGATAGCTCTTTGGATCTCATCTTGGAGTTGACAGCAACAGATTCCAAATGCAAATAGCACACTTGAAATGAACTCTGGGCCTTTTATCTGCACATTGTAATTGGGGTAATGAGGGACTATCACACACCTGGCCATGGAACAGCTGAGAAGCCAGTTGTCCCATTACTTTTGGTCCCTTAACAAGTGGGAGGCACAGCTGCAAACTGCTGTAAGTCCTACACCGTTCACCTGAGTTGGATGTACATACCATCAAATTAAAAACTGCTGTAAGTCCTACACCGTTCACCTGAGTTGGATGTACATACCATCAAATTAAACCTGACAGTCTGCAGTTAAAGCACATTGTGTTTGTTTCATTCCAACTCCATTGTGGTGGTGTATAGAGCCAAAGATGTTAGAATTGTGTCGATGTCCTAATATTTCTGGACCTGACTGTATATGTATATCGAGCATAATACTAAAGGAGTTTATTGTGAGAGCCAATATGGTGCTAATGCTTATTAGTTAATTACTTACTATGCACCATCGGATATCGCCCCAATCACTACCATACAAACTAGATAAAGAGACATTCGTCGATCGAATGGAGAAAAAACTATATTCATCGATCGTATAGAAAGCTAGAAAAGGAAACATATTCATTCAGTCCCCTGGGCGCCACCGTATCCAAAGTTTTGATCCAGTATGTTTCCCTTTGTAGCAGCCTCTGAGAGCAGTTACCACCCCTAGGGAGTGGGGGGACATGGTCAATAGCCACAAGTCGAAGTGTAGGTAATCTATTATACACAAGTGTATAAGCGATTTCCTCACATATTGATCAGCGCTACATTTTTTTCGTTTTCTATTGTGTAGGTAATCTATGTTGGAGTGCCAAAAAATGTTTGGCCACCGGCTTGTCCGTGTGGCCATCCCTATATGCCGTATTGATGGATGAGCGATGTCCTCGTATACGATCCCTAAGTGTAAGGTCGGTCTTACCCACGTACGCTAACCCCACAGGGACATGTGATCATATATACCACAAATTCTGTTAAGCAGGTAATGCGATGTCTAATCTTATAAATGCGTCCCGTGAGTGGGTGTGCAAATGTAGTTGACGAATTCATGTGGTTACATGTGACACATCCTGTACACCTAAAGCATCCCATTTTTTGTAAGGGAATCTTGGTATCATATCATTTAATGACGTCTGCGTGTACTAATAGATCACGTAAATTGCACCCCCTTAGATAACTAATAAGTGGTTGAGTTTTAAATGAGATTGGTAATGACCGATCAAAGGAGAAGGTGTTCCAATGTTTTTTAATGGTGTTAGCCATCTTTGTAATGTGGGTATTATATTTTAAAGGAAGAAAAATTCTCGCTATAACGTCATGTCCTGCCTGTATATTATAACAAAAAATACAATAAAAATTGAATTTTTAATCATCTGCAGTGTGTAAAGTGTTTTTTTTCACATTTTATCACATGAGCGTTTGCGCTTATGTTTTCTATGGGGTGCGCTTGTACAAAAATTTGAAATGGGGGGACTTGTTACATTTTGTGGGGGGAATTATGTGATTTTTAGCAAACGCACCCCATAGAAAAAAATCATTAGTGCAGCATCATTGTTCACATTGAAATGTGAACAATATTGCTGCATTAATAAAAACAACACAAAAAAAAACATGTATTTTAATTTTTATTATTATTTTTTTTACTTTATACCTAGTCATGTTGGGTATCATTCGAAAGTCCATGCTCAGGCCTTTCAAATGACACCCTCCATGACCCCCTAGCTGCCACGGTCCTTGGGAAATCCCCGGGCAGCTAGGGGTTCCCCGGCTATCTGCCGTCATCGCGCTATGCACGTGATGACGTCAGGCAGCAAGGGGAGACCCGGGGGTGGAGCCGCCATCCAAGATGGCGGCCCCCAACGGAGCTAGGCTGCACTTCGGCACCGCAAGGTGCTGAAGTGCAACCCGGCGCTTGAGGGTTAAAGCCAGGCCCCGCTTAAAAGGGGAGACTCTCCCCTTTTAAGCGGTGCCTGGCTTTTGGCGCTGCTCCTTCCCGATCAGGAGGGAGAGGGATCCGAACGGATCCCCCCATCCCTTCCAGGCTATCTCCCGGCATTGCCGGGGGTCGCCTGGAAATGACGTCATCGCGCATGGCACGATGACGTCATTTACGCCGGGAGGAGCTTGACGTCAGCGTCTGAGGACGCTTTTGCAGTGTCTGAGGACGCTGAAGTCAGAACGCCACGGGACCCCGGACAGAGAGGTGAGTATCTCCGCCGGGGGTCCCGCACAGCTGATGACGTGTGGGGCACGTCCTCAGCATGTAACGTGCATCAATGAGGACGTGTCCCACACGTCGTCAACAGTGAAAGGGTTAAATATGATTTAATAAAACTTTTTGATTTTATTTTGACTGAGTGCCGCCATCATTCTTTCTTCTAATATAATATATATATATACCTGCTGAAGTTTGACATTAATGGATTGTTCTTTTTTTTTCAATTATGTAGTAAAGATTGATATTTTGGGCTTTAGGTTGGGGTCAGACGAACGCAGCGTGAACGCGCGTGCAGCCGCACTTTATCAAGGCCGTAGTGAAGTGGAAATAGGCTGGAGGATGGCCGCCATTATAAGCCAGGCGACCATCTTGTTCAGAATATTGGTTCACTTGAAAATAACTAGGCAGGTTTTTAGCTGAAACTAGAATGAGGCATACGTAGAAACTTAGGAATGTGCTAGAGTAGCAGAAAAGCAATTAAAACTCTGAGAAAGATCTCTGCTGTTCCTGGCACGGAGGAGAGAAGAGAAGTAGATACACCAAGGTCGTTGGGGCCCGCAGAAATACAAAGGAGTATAGAGATCAGACCAGGTGCCATCTGTAACAAATGATTGAAGATGCTAGGGAAAGGGGCGCAGCCCGGGACAGTAAGAGCAACTAATCATGATTTACTGAAACTAACACAAAGTTTGCCAATTTACTTTACTTTACTTTGTATTAACAAAAGGGAGGTATTAACCCACGTGGGGTGGGATAGTGTCACCGGGAGGTGGGCTAATTGGGATGTACCTAATTATGTATTTGGGGTATAAAACCTCAGGACATTGTGTAATCGATGCTCAGTCTTTGCGATTCAATCCTGTCTGAGCATTCTGTGATGTCACAATAAAGTTTGCCTTTCCTGAAGAGACTCGTGTTCAGACAATCCTTGCTCGTGTCCGGTCCGGCCTCGTCCCGAGTGAACCAAGTGGATTCCGGTAACATTTCTGGGGGCTCGTCCGGGATTCGGGCCCTTGCCGGCACGGCAACAACTGCTGGACACTGTAGTGGTTGACTGCAGGTGCGAGTGATCCCGCTGGTTGGGCGTCCGTTGAAGGTGAGCTGACATCTGCAGGAGCCAAGCAGGATTTCCTGTACAGTGGACCTCGTCTCGTCCCAAACGGACCCCCGGCCCGGGAAGCTGGGACACCCCTGAGTCCGAGGAAACAGTGAACAGCGCGGCGATAGGTAAAGTGTCTTCTATGTTTGTATGTCTAATGGAAATACCGGTATAAAGGGAAACGTCCGGCCATAGTCGGATAAGGAGACCCGTGGCCACGGTCTCGTTGGCATACCGAACCCACCGCCGAAAGCACGGGGCCAGAGTGGCTAGCGCGTGTCTGGACCCGGGGGATCGGATGCTAACTATTGATTGTATTGATTGATTGATTGTATTGGTTCCTGAATTTGAGGGAGAGGGGAGCCGCGTGGAGTTGCGTAGTCGTAGTCAGTGTTTGTAAATAGAGCTTCACCACGTGGACAAAGGAAAGGCGGAGAGATTTCTGTGACCGGGCTTAGAGCCCTGAGTCAGTGCTAGTGTGTACGTCGTGTAGTGAAGAGGGCTCATTGGGGCCAACGGTAGCTGCAGAGATAGTGGTGCCGGGTGGGTAGAATTACTCATAGGCAAATTGGACTTGCAGATGGAAGTGTAGTTATAGAACGGGGTGCACATAGTCACAAGCAGTCAAGAGTTAGAGTTCAACCAATTGGGTATAGGGAGCCAAAAGGAGGGACGGTGTGCCCTCGGCTAGTAGAAAGAGTTGAATTGTTTATGTATTGTTTTGTGCTGAAAGTATCTGGTACAGTATGGGTTGTGATTGATTGCTGAGACTGCTGTGAGTAATCGAGCGCCTACTCGCATTGCGAGAAAGCAAACTTGAGAGTGGACTCCCGAGGTACGTTTCCGGCTCAGGCGACTGCAGTCCGGCTACTGACGGAGGAAGCGGGTCAGACACATATGAATTGTTGACTGAAGTACCAGACAGTAAATTCTAAGTGTTCTTGCTAAAGAGTAATATCTGTATTGTAAAAAGGTTACTGTTTTTAAGAGTAACAATGGGTAACGGGTCATCCAAGCCCAAAAAGGTAAAGAAGGGTGAGACACCCTTAGGGTATATGGTGCGAAATTTTGAAGTACTATATACAACAAATGATTATGGTGTAAAATTAACTAGAGAGAAATTAACAGGAATGTGTACAATGGTGTGGCCACTGCTGGTTCCAGACTGGCCAGAGCAGGGGTCAATGGACCCGGCACTAATACAGAAAGTGCATTCCCAAGTAACCGGGAAATGCGGACATCCTGAGCAGTACCCATATATAGATATATGGAAGTATTGTGTAAAGGATAAAAGTCATTTTATAATGATGGCGGGACGTAACAAGAAGCAGGTGCCCCCAATAGAGAAAATAATAAAAAGAAAAGACCGGTGTTGGCAGGACAACCGGAGGAGATTGATTCCCTGTCCCCGCCCTATCCAGCACATTATGGGGCAGCTAGAGAAGTTTTGCGTGCCGCGGTTGCGCAGGTGGAGAGGGGGAGGCGGGCGGCTGCTACTGCTCAGCCGGCTTCCTCCGCTCCAGCGGGCGGAATTGTGGAGGAAGAGGAGGGGGCAGTGGGTGGAAGAGATAGAGAGGTCCCACCAGGAAAGATCGAAATGCCCGATGGGAGCATATATAAATTGGTAGACCAAGAGGACAGTGATGATGATGATGAGAGTGAAGGTTTAAAGCAAGATGCTACCACTCGCGCAGCGAACAATATATATAAACCCCGAGACCCATATCAGCACAACCCCGGTAAAAGTAAAATGCAGATGCCCCTATGGGAGGTGCCAGGTCCCTTATTGGAAAACGGAGCACCTGGGCCAGTGCAATACACATATGTCCCATTTACAACGACAGATCTGTTCAATTGGAAAACACACACACCACTGTCCTCCACTAATCCCGCAGCGGTGGCCAGTATGATAGAGTCAATTATGCTCACACATAACCCCACATGGGCAGATTGCCAGCAATTAATGCTGACAATGTTCACTACTGAGGAAAGAGCCCAAATAAATAGTAGCGCGCGAAAAATTCTGCTTGCCCAAGCCGTAGAAGATGCCAGAGCCCAGCCAGAAGCGTGGGCAGAGGAACACTACCCCAAAACAGATCCCAAGTGTCCGTACAATACCGCTGCAGGTATTGCCCACCTGCAGACGTACCGTACAGCGGTAATAATGGGTGTTAAAGCGGGAGGGAAGAAGCCCACAAATATGGGGAAAATAGCGGATATTGTGCAAGATTCTAAAGAAACCCCAAGTGCATTTCTAGAAAGGTTACTAGATGCATATAGGATGTATAGTCCTATTGACCCGGAGGTGGGGGAGAATCAGAGATTAATTAATTCTTCTTTTGTGGGTCAGTCACAGAGAGATATACGGAATAAAATACAGAAACAGGATGGGTTTTTGGGTAAAGGTATTAGTGAGTTGGTAGAAATCGCTAATAAAGTGTATCATAACCGGGATTTGGAAGAAAAGCGGGAAGAAATAAAGAGACAAAAAGGGCATACAGGGGTGGTCGGATATATGGGAAATGGAGGAAGAGGGGCCCCAGACAGAGGGAGAGCGAGGGGTCGTGGAGGCAGAGGTAGGGCAGCCCCCTGGGTACCCCCAGGACCCAATCAGTGCGCTTGGTGCCGGGGCGAGGGTCACTGGAAAAATAATTGTCCGGGACTTTTGGCTAAACTTGGGGCACAAAGGGAAGCTGGGGAATCGGGAGGTCAGGCCCCCAATGGTTAGGTAACATACGGCAGGTATGAGAGAAATGATGGTGCCAGTGCAGGGTTTGTTGGGTTGGCGGGGACGTCATTTGAAGGGCAAGGTACATATTGACACGGACCTGGGCCCATCCCGCTCGGTAATCACGAGTCCACGGTCACTATGAGAGTGGGAAATAAAGATGAAATTTTCATGATTGACACCGGTGCCGAATATTCTGTTGTAACACAGCAAATTTCTCCCCCGATGGGAACTGAGGTTGATATCGTGGGAGCAATGGGGGTGTCCGCAAAATACCCTTTTCTTGCCTCATGGAAATGTAGTGTGGGTGGGCATAATGTTGAACATGAATTTTTGTATATGCCCGAATGTCCCATCCAGCTCCTGGGGCGGGATATCCTTTGCAAATTGCAAGCCCAAATTACATTTCTCCCCGGGGGTCACGCTAGATTAGACCTGCCTGAGAGTGGCAGCTCTGCACGGCAGCACAGCCCAACCAGCCAGTGCATCCAACCCGCAAAAATTGCAGTAATTATGCCCAGAGAAGAAGAATGGCGTACAGCATCAACGCCGCCGGCCGACCCGGACCCGTACACACTACTTCTGGGAATCCCTGGTGTATGGGCCGAGGAAAACCCGCCCAGACTAGCTGTAAATATCCCTCCGTAATACGTTGATTTAAAACCGGGTGCAACGCCTGTGGCTCTAAGACAATATCATATCCCACAAAAAGCCAAGCAGAATATCCAGACACATTTGCAGAGACTTAAAGATCACGTCATATTGAAATTCTGCGTGTCACCGTGGAACACACCTCTGTTGCCAGTACTGAAAGAGGGCACACAAGAGTACCGCCCAGTCCAAGATTTACGAGCGGTTAACGAGGCTACAGTAACCTTACACCCCGTGGTTCCTAATCCATACAATCTGTTGGCATTAATCCCTGGAGATACAAAATATTACACGGTGCTTGATTTAAAAGACGCTTTTATCTGTATCTGTCTGGCTCCAGCAAGCCAGCCCCTTTTTGCGTTTCAATAGGAAGACTCAACCACGGGAGCGCGTCATCAAATGACCTGGACACGCCTCCCTCAAGGTTTCAAGAACTCGCCCACGATTTTTGGGTGCGCGCTCAGCCAGGATCTCCTGTTCTTCAACGCTCAGCCAGACAAAGTTGTTCTATTACAGTATGTTGATGATTTATTACTAGCTTCTCCCACAGAAAAAGACTGCTTCTCTGCCACAAAAGCCCTGTTACATCTGCTATGCCATGCAGGTTACAGAGTGTCCAAAAAGAAAGCACAAATATGTAAACAGACTGTGAAGTATCTAGGTTTTCAATTAACAGGTACCAAGCGTGCACTGGGGGCAGAGAGAAAAGAAGCAGTATGCCGAATACCCCAACCAAAGACAAGGAGACAAGTCCGTGAATTCCTGGGAGCCGCAGGCTTCTGCTGCCTGTGGATCCCCAACTTCGCAGACATTGCTAAGCCCCTCCATCAAGCCACAAGAGGAGGAGAGCATGACCCCTTTCTCTGGGAAGAAGAACAAAAAGCAGCCTTTCTGCAGTTAAAGACTCTGTTAATGGAAGCTCCAGCACTGGGACTGCCAGATCACAGCAAGCCCTTCCAGCTGTACGTGCATGAACACAATCAAACAGCTACAGGAGTGCTGATTCAGAGTTTTGGCTCTTGGCTAAGGCCTGTGGCCTATCTCTCCAAGCAACTTGATCCTGTGGCCTGCGGCCTACCCCCATGCCTGAAAGCTGTCGCAGCCACAGCGATGCTGATAGCAGAAGCGGACAAGCTGACACTTGGACAGGTTCTTCATGTCAAGGTGCCCCATGCTGTCAAAGCCCTGCTGGACGTAAAAGGAAGCTACTGGTTCAGCAATAGCCGGATGACGAAGTACCAAGCTATGATGTGTGAGAATCCATGGGTTCATTTGGACCTCATCGCTACCTTGAACCCTGCTACTTTACTGCCTGACTGCGAAGAGGATCCAGATCATGAATGCCTCCAAGTCATGGAAGAAGTGTTCAGTAGCAGGCCAGATTTGAAAGACGTACCCCATGACAAATACGATCTACAGCTATTCACTGGTGGTAGCAGTTACATGGATGATAGGAAGAAAGTCTCCGGCTATGCGGTTGTCTCAACGGAGGAAATTATTGAAGCAAATCCTCTACCAGGCCATACATCTGCACAACTGGCTGAAATAACAGCCCTGACCAGGGCCCTACAACTCTCGGAAGGTAAAAGAGTAAACATCTACACAGACTCCAAATATGCCTTCATGACTGTCCATGCACATGGTGCACTCTACAAAGAAAGAGGTCTACTAACTTCCTCAGGACAGCAAATCAAATATGCAACTGAAATAACAGCCCTTCTGGATGCCGTATGGAAACCAGGTGCTGTCAGCATCATGCACTGTCGTCGCCACCAGAAAGGTCATGATGAAATCCCGAAAGGCAACAGGCGTGCTGACCAGGCCGCAAAAGCGGCCGCTAGACCATTGCTACCATCTGATCAAGCCAAAGTTCTGCTCTGCAAGCAAGAGGACCAACCTGCTATGCCAAACTACGAATTCTACATGAACTGAGAAAATTTGAACCTGGAGGCGAATTTATTGAAATTGTTTTGCACAAATGGCACAATAACTACGAACTATTAGAACTCAATCATGATTATGAAATTGATGCAGAGTGGACACTTAGCGCTAGAATTCACTGTTATATAATAATGGGCTGCTCAGAATAACACCAATGTACACCCTATACAATAAACAATCAGAAAAAAATGGGCCTAAGCCCCGGTGTGAGCGCACTCATCTTTATAATAGACAGACTTGAATGGAATACTTCAATAATATTCTTGATCAAATTGACCTAATTGGAAAAGACAAAAAACTCCATGGTGCAAATATTGTTTGTAATCAATTGATACAATATGATGAGACAGCAGGTTATATGTATGTTGAACTCACAAGTGTAGAGCCAGGTATGGCTCAATAATCTCGCCTCTTGACCACTCTGGGGGGTCACACCCCTTGTATGGAATCCTTCCCACTTCAGACAGTCACAGAATTATCCGTTGGTGGATTCTTGTTGATCTTCTAGAAACAAAGGAACACTTCCATTGCACAAATATCAATAACTTAATAAGACAAACAAGAGAGTGGGTACTCACAATCTCTTGAGCCTCTTGTATAAGTGGCTCAGTATAGAGGCTTATCATGTGGCTCAGTATAGAGGCTTTTCACGGATCTGGTGGGCTGATGAGTTGGTTTCCAGTAAAAACTATTAATAATAATGGACCAAAATAAAATAAAACGTGCACTAGTATACATTTTATAACATTTAATATAGATAAAATGAATAATGAGACGCGTTTCGCCCAACCATACTGCGGGCTTCCTCAGTCTTACATAATTAATCTCTGTGCAGCTGTTAAATAGTGGTGTGTTGATCTGAAATTTAATAATTGGTGACTAGCGTCACCTGTGGTAATCGTTTGTGCCTGCGTTCCAGCATTATTCTGGCGTGCGCTCCACAGTACAACCTCCGGTCGCGTGCAACAAACATTCGTGCTTGCACTTCAAGATTAATTTTAGTGTGCGTTCCACAATACAACTTCCGGTCACGTGATTCTTCATTCCGGCGTATGTGTCTCCGCTTCTGCGTTCCAATGGAGCCCGTGGCGTGCGTTTCACAACAGAACCTCCGGTCTCCAGCATGGATACAGAGTTCAATAGTAATGTCTGTGCACATTCCCAGAGAAAAAACTAACAACAGCGTGAACGAGAGTCAGATCAACAATTCAACCATTCTGAATTGCACAGCTGTATGATCGATAATAACATAGCATAATTCTAAAATACTTCCATATACATACTTTAATATCAATATCCATCTCGTGGATCTTTATCATTAAAAGTGTAAAATAACATGAAAATAAAAATAAAATTAAAATAAAAATGAAAATAAAAATAAATATAATAATAATAATATAAAATAAATATGGAATATAAATAATAGTAAATATAAATGATATAAGAATTGTAAGTTAACTATAGACTAAATTATAATGTGAATTCAGGAATTATTATAAAAATTATAAAAAGTGACACAGTTCAAATTCAGCATTTAAACCGTTAGGTTCAAGTGTATTTAATTTATAGATCCATTTCATTTCGGTTTTAGCCAGTTTCAAATCCAAATTTCTCCTCTCCAATTTTTTGTAACTTTCTCTATCCCAAAAAATTCCAAACCTACTGGGTTATTATTATGTTTGAGTCTGAATGATTGGAAACACAATGTTTCTCATAGCCTCTACTAATTTATTAATATGTTCATTTATACGGACTTGTAAAGCTCGTGTGGTTTTACCAATATAATATTTATTACAGGGACATCGTATTATGTAGATAAGAAATTTTGAGAAGCAAGTTAGTTTGCCTTTAATTTTATACTTGGTTTGATTAATATGGAAAGTGGAGATTTGTCTTTTATTATTATGTGACTTCCTACAACTAATACAATCTCCACATCCATAAAAACCCGATGTTAAACCGAACCAATTTGTCTGATCCTGTGGTTCTCGTAGATGATTCTTCACTAGTTTCTGTCTTAGACTACCTCCCCCCTATAAATAACTCGGGGTTGTGTAGGTAAAATGTCTCTAAGTATAGGATCCTCTTTTAATATTGGCCAGTACTTCTGTATATACTTTTTAATATTCTTGTTTCCAACATTATAATCCATAACAATAGGTAATACGATTTCATCAGTGTTATGTTTAGATTTGTATTGTAACAGCTTATTCCTATCCAAATTATGCACCTCTTCCCTTGTTTGTTCTAATTCTCTTCTTCTATCCTTTCTCTTCAAATTCACCTATTAACTTATCGGACTGTTTTCTGAATTCCTGAATATCAGTGCAATTTCTCCGAAGTCGGGTCATCTGTCCTTTGGGTACAGTCTTTAACCACGGGGGATAGTGATCACTTGTTAAACCAATATAACTATTCACATTGACATCTTTAAAGTGTGTCCTAGTTTTCATGGTGCCATCTTCAATATAGATGTCCAGGTCGAGATAATCGACCCCTAAGTTACTAATCTTAAAATCCAATTTAATTCCCCCATAGATTCTCATTGAGGTAGGATATAAATTCTCTTAAAAGCTGTTCTTCTCCTCTCCAAATAATTATGATATCGTCAATATATCTTTTGTAGAGGACCAGGTGTTGCCCCCAGCGATGCCCTGCCCATACCATCTGGTGCTCCCAGTATGCCATGAACAGATTGGCATAGCTAGGGGCAAACCTGGTCCCCATGGCTGTTCCGGTTAGCTGCAAATAGAACTGCCGATCATACCAGAAATAATTGTTGTCCAATATTAATCTAATCCCCTCAATTACAAATTTAGGACACACTAGGACACACTTTAAAGATGTCAATGTGAATAGTTATATTGGTTTAACAAGTGATCACTACCCCCCGTGGTTAAAGACTGGTCCTCTACAAAAGATATATTGACGATATCATAATTATTTGGAGAGGAGAAGAACAGCTTTTAAGAGAATTTATATCCTACCTCAATGAGAATCTATGGGGAATTAAATTGGATTTTAAGATTAGTAATTTAGGGGTCGATTATCTCGACCTGGACATCTATATTGAAGATGGCACCATGAAAACTAGGACACACTTTAAAGATGTCAATGTGAATAGTTATATTGGTTTAACAAGTGATCACTATCCCCCGTGGTTAGGGACAGATGACCCGACTTCGGAGAAATTGCACTGATATTCAGGAATTCAGAAAACAGTCCGATAAGTTAATAGGTGAATTTGAAGAGAAAGGATAGAAGAGAATTAGAACAAACAAGGGAAGAGGTGCATAATTTGGATAGGAATAAGCGGTTACAATACAAATCTAAACATAACACTGATGAAATCGTATTACTATTGTTATGGATTATAATGTTGGAAACAAGAATATTAAAGTATATATTATTATTTATTATTATTATTATTAATTTTTAAAGCGCCAGCATATTCCGCAGCGCTGTACAATAAGCACAGTACAGACAGGGTTACAATACATTGAACAACATTTGAACAAACAGTACAGGAGGAGATGAGGGCCCTATTCCCGTAGGAACTCACAATCTAGGAGGGTTGGGGTTGGAAACAGGAGGAGAGGACTGTAAGGTGAGAGTGATTGATGGTTGCGTCAGTGAGTTGGGTGGTAGGCTTCCCTAAATAGCAATGTTTTCAGGGAGCGTTTGAAGAAGAGAAGTTAGGGGAAAGTCTGACAGCACGAGGGAGAGCGTTCAGAGAGTGGGGGCTGCACGTGAGAAATCCTGCAGTCTATCATGGGAAGAGGTGATGCGGGGAGAAGCTAGGCGCAGGTCACTGTTTGACCTTAGGGAGCGGGCTGGGGTGTATTTGGTGATTAGTGAGGACAGGTAGTGGGGCGCTGAGTTAGTGAGGGTTTTGTAGGTAAGGATAAGGATTTTGAACTTAATTCTGCAGTGGATGGGGAGCCAGTGAAGGGACTCGCAGAGGGGAGCGGCAGAGACAGAGCGGCGGGTGAGGTGAATTAGCCTGGCGGAGGCGTTCAGGATGGATTGTAGGGGGGAGAGGCGAGACAGAGGGAGGCCAGATAAGAGATTATTGCAATAGTCGAGTCGGGAGATTACCAGGGCGTGTATGAGTTGTTTTGTGGTGACAGCGGTAAGAAATGGCCGAATTCTGGAAATATTACGCAGTTGGTATCGGCAGGAGGAGGAAAGAGACTTTGATGTGGGGGATGAAGGAAGAGCAGAGTCCAGTGTAACTCCAAGACAGCGAACTTGGTTTGATGGGGAGATGGTGATACCCTCCACCGTGATAGAGAAGTCAGGAGGTGGGGAGGCATTAGAGGGAGGAATAAGTAGGAGCTCAGTCTTTGACATGTTGATCTTTAGGTGGTGGGAGGCCATCCAGGAGGAGATGCCAGATAAACAGTCACTGACTTTTGAAAGGACAGGGGGAGAGAGATCAGGGGTAGAGAGGTAGATCTGAGTGTCATCAGCGTAGAGGTGGTAATTAAGCCAAAGCTGTTGATGATTTTGCCCAGGGAGGAGGTGTAGATGGAAAAGAGCAGAGGACCAAGGACAGAGCCTTGAGGTACACCAACAGATAGAGGCAATGAAGAGGAGGAGTTACCAGCAAAGGACACACAGAAGGACCTGTTGGATAAATAGGAGTCAACCCAAGCAAGTGCAGTGTCACCGAGACCCAGAGAGTTGAGGGTCTGTAGAAGGAGGGGGTGGTCAACAGTGTCAAAAGCAGCCGAGAGGTCAAGCAGGATGAGAATAGAATAGTGGCCGTGTTTTTTAGCAGTTAGGAGGTCGTTGGTGACTTTGGTGAGGGCAGTTTCAGTTGAGTGTAGCGGACGGAAGCCAGATTGCAGGGGTCAAGTAGGGAATTGGAGGACAGGAAGAGGGAGAGGCGGTTGAAGACTAGTTTTTCTAAGAGCTTTGATGTGAAGGGAAGCAGGGATACAGGGCGGTAGTTGGATGGAGAGTTGGTGTCTAGGGATGGTTTCTTTAGTAAAGGGGTAACTAGCGCGTGTTTGAAGGCGGATGGAAAGGAGCCGGTGGAGAGAGATAGGTTGAAGATGTGTGTGAGAGCAGGGGTGAGGGAGGAGGAGAGGGAGGAATTAGATGTGAGGGAATGGGGTCGAGCGGGCACGTGGTGAGATGTGAGGAGGACAATAAGGAATTGACTTCCTCCTCAGTGGTTGGGAGGAAGCGGCAGAGGGTGGCAGAGGGGACCTGTGGGAGTGGAGGTGGCAGATAACTATCTTGTGTAGGGATGTTGCTTCTGATAGTTAGAGTTTTACTGAGGAAGTAGTCTGCCAGGTCTTGAGCGCTGAAGGCAGCTGAGGGGGAAGGTGCAGGTGGGTGGAGGAGGGTGTTGAAGGTGGACCAGAGCCGTTTAGGGTTGGAGGACAGCGTAGATATAAGAGATGAGAAGAAGGATTGTTTGGCCAAGTGGAGGGCAGAGGTGTATGACGGAGAATAAACTTGAAGTGAACAAAATCAGCTTCAGAGCGGGATTTTCTCCAGGCACGCTCTGCAGTGCGGGAGCATCTTTGCAGGTAGCGAGTTTGGAGGGTGTGCCAGGGCTGAAGCTGGCGGCGTGGGCCTTGCAGAGTCGAAGAGGAGCAAGAGTGTCTAGAGCAGAGATAAGCGTAGTGTTGTAGTGATTAGTGGCAGCATCAGGGCAGGTGAAGGATGAGGTATGAGGGAGGTGGTGAAGTAGGTTGGAGAATTGATGTGGGGTCCACAGCATGTAGATTTCTGCGAGTGTGTGTGCGGGGTGGGGGAGCAGGGTGTTTAGGAAGTCCAGATAGGTTGAAAGAGAGAAGGTGGTGGTCAGAGATGGGGAAAGGGCGACATTTGAACTCAGAAATGGAGCAGAGGTTGGAAAAGACCAGGTCAATAACGTGACCATCGCGGTGGGTAGGGAGGAGGGAGGATTGTGTGAGTCCAAGGGAGGACGTGAGTGAAAGAAGTTTGGAGGCAGGAGCGGAAGGATCGTCAATGGGAATGTTGAAGTCCCCGAGAATTAGGCATGGAAGATTAGAAGACAGGAAGTGAGAAAGCCAGGTAGCAAAGTGGTCAAAGAACTGGGAGGTTGGTCCGGTGGGCGGTAGATGACTGCCACCCTGAGAGCCAGAGGAGAGAACAGGCGATGCAGTGTGTCTCGAAGGAGAGAAGGAGAGGGATGAGGGTGGAGGGAGATGCTGGTAGGTGCAGGTGGGAGAGAGCAGGAGCCCGACCCCGCCACCATTTCTTCACACCGGTCTGGGGTATGGCTCAAGTGTAGACCGCCATGTGAGAGAGCAGCAACGGAGGCCGTGTCAGAGGAGTTAGCCAGGTTTCAGTTAAAGCTAGGAGGTTTGAAGGAGTTTGAAAGGAAAGAGGTCATGGACGGCTGTGAGTTGTTTGCACACAGAGCGAGCGTTCCAGAGGGCGCAGGAGAAAGAGGACAGGCGCTGAGGGATGATGGGAATGAGGTTGCTGGGCTTGCAGGGAGGTGATTTTGTGCGATGGAGATAGGATGAGAGGGAAGTATTGGATGTGTTGTGGGGCCAGGGTTAGGGGATATGTCACCTGAATAGAGTAACAGCAGGAGGGTGAGAAAGAGAAGGTGGGAATGGGATTTGTGGGCGTGGGAGTGATTGGCAGCACGAGAGTTAGAGGAGACATGTTCTGAGGAAACAAAGGAGCTCATGTGAGGCCATCATGTGGGACGAGAGGAGGGAGGGGAGATGCAGATAGTGTAGGGGTCGGTGGTTAGAGGGCAGGAGTTCCATTAAGGAGAAAGGTAGAAGTAAAGAGGAGAAGCGTGAGAGAAAGCATGAAATAGACTGCGTTTACCCAGAGTAAAATTGGGCCTTGCAGTTCCTTCCTCCAGTCCCGCAACTCCAGGAATCAACTCTAAGCGTCCACTTAAGACTGTTACTTGTGAATGTCAAGAGCCTGGCTCAAATGGAGCCCAGTCTTGTGGTTATTAAGGGAGACTGATTGCAATCAGGCAGTTAAAAAAGTCAATCAGCTGAAGCTGGATGGCTTGTTGGTCAATGGGCAGGAGATTCACATGCTAAATTAGCAAGCAAATGGTGGAGAACAAAAATAGATAAAAAAACAGAAGGAAAGTTATATTGTGGGTGCCTGCGAATAGTGGTATATACAAAGTACTGGCCAATATTAAAAGAGGATCCTATACTTAGAGACATTTTACCTACAAACCCGGAGTTATTTATAGGGGGGGGAAGGTAGTCTAAGACAGAAACTAGTGAGAAATCATCTACGAGAACGACAGGATCAGACAAATTGGTTCGGTTTAACATCGGGTTTTTATGGATGTGGAGATTGTATTAGTTATAGGAAGTCACATAATAATAAAAGACAAACTCCACTTTCCATATTAATCAAACCAAGTATAAAATTAAAGGCAAATATTGCTTCTCAAATTTCTTATCTACATAATACGATGTCCCTGTAATAAATATTATATTTGGTAAAACACACGAGCTTTACAAGTCCGTATAAATGAACATATTAAGAATATTAGTAGAGGCTATGAGAAACATTGTGTTTCCATCATTTCAGACTCAAACATAATAATAACCCAGTAGGTTTGGAATTTTTTGGGATAGAGAAAGTTACAAAAAATTGGAGAGGAGAAAATTTGGATTTGAAACTGGCTAAAACCGAAATGAAATGGATCTATAAATTAAATACCTTGAACCTAACGGTTTAAATGCTGAATTTGAACTGTGTCACTTTTTATAATTTTTATAATAATTCCTGAATTCACATTATAATTTAGTCTATAGTTAACTTACAATTCTTATATCATTTATATTTACTATTATTTATATTCCATATTTATTTTATTTCATTAGTATTATTATATTTATTTTTATTTTCATTTTTATTTTATT